>JARQZK010001445.1:202500-255000 GCA_030704885.1 Cynegetis impunctata
ACCAAGAATGACTTGAAGTTTCTTTATTTCAATTATTAAATTTACGCTCTTCTCGACTTACTGAGTATCTGTAATAAAAATTGACAGCATGGTGAATTTAGCGTTCGAAAAACAAAACGTGACTTCGAGAACATCGTCGAGAACACCTTCAAACTGTTCGCGAACTTTTCTTATTATAATCCCAAAATCTACTGCATACTGAACGAAATTCGTCGTGTAGTTTTTCGCCTAATCCCAAACTTGGCCGCGTGTCGGAAAATAAGGAAAACTACGAGGCCTAAGGCCGATCCCACGAAAGAAATACAATAAAGCATCAGCTCTACAACCTGGCGCGTTAAGCCTGTCGCGTGAGCGAGGACTCGCACATCTTGCGAGTTTTCCATCACCTGTTCGAGTTTTTCGCCATTTTTTCTCGTCGATGAAAAACTTCGAGTTTAAGGTTTTATCGGTTTCGACTCCCCCTAAAGCCGGAAAGAGTGGCGGCACTTGTAATTGTCCGATATTATGTCAGGTCGTCCTGTTTTTTAAGTTCGAACGAATTTTTCCGACAGGAAAAACGATTTGGGGTTGGGGAGAATTATTGGGGATGTAAGATACGGATGAGTGAATGGGAACATATTATATTCAATGCAATATTCAAAAAATGGTGTAGGAGAGTTCACAACTTCTTGTAGATTGAATTTTCCAGTTTTTGCCGTTGCTGAAAAGTTTTTTAGAAAGGTGATTTTCCGAGGAAAACAATTGTCGACTCGCACTTTCATTTAAGTAACTCGATAACGTTTTTGTAGAAAAAAAAATGATGGAGGGAAAATTCGATTAATATATCTTATATCTTTTCAAATAATATCTTATATCTTATATGGTATATCTTATATATTATATAATATTACATATTACATATTATATATTATATATATATATATATATATATATATATATATATATATATATATATATATGTATATATATATATATATATATATATATATATATATATATATATATATATTATATATATATATATATATATATATATATATATATATTATATATATATATATATATATATATCTTTTATCTTTTATCTTGTATCTCATATATTATATCTTATATCTATTTATTCGAAGTTTTTCATTCAAAATTTTTTTGAAGATTCTATAAAAATGCATTTATGTGCACTCTGTGTTCGTGTCAGATTACATTGAAGTTAATGCTGTTTCCTAGAAGATGTCGTTGACTTAATAAATTGGTTTCCAAGTATCGTTTTCACGAAAAGATGGCTACGTCATTCTAAATAGTTTATTTCAGTATAATAACTGTTATTTCGAACTATTGAATTTCCTATGTAACCATAGAAAATTAATTATGGAAGAAGTACTTGTGCCATAGAATTAACTCTAGCGATTTACAAATGACACTTGTTGAAACAAAACAGACTTGTCATCTCTATTGCGCATGTTTCAAACAGTTTGCCATTTATACAACAAATAAAATTATTTTCGCATTTGAAAAGAATCTTTAAATAAAAACAATGAAAGTTTAAACTTATAATTAACAAAATATAACCAAATTTAGTACTACAGCTCCCTCTGGCGCCAAAAGTCCATACTCAATCTAACAATCTCATCAACTCGGATACATTTTATTCAAGTTTTCCGAAACTTCAATGAATTATAACTATACCAGTCATAACAAACTAGCTCGATCCAATTTCCGTTTACTTTTATCAACAACGTTTAAACGAAAACGACCCTATACAATAAAACAAACGAACGACAGAAAAACGACACGATGAGGTCCAAACTGACTAGATTAAATCCAGATTGCCCCCAAATAGTGGGACCATCTCTCCTCCCCCTTCCCCCGTTTTCCGGCCCATCGTCTCCGGCACGGAATTAGTTTTCCTCGCATGTACGTCACGGGACGCATAAATCCGACCGCATTTATCGGAAAAGTTGGTGGGTAGGAAGACGTCGCGACGGACGAATTAGCCAACTGTCTGCGAAAATAATAACGAATTAAGTTCATTCGAGTTTAATATGTCTGTGGGAAGATAAACAATGCAAAATATCGAAAAACTGATTAGGAAGTTTCTGAAGTCCATAAATGCCTTTGAGGTCAAGGGATAACCACAGCTGGGTTTTCATTAAGTTCATATACATGGAAATTTTGCGTCGTAGGGGGTTGTCATACGTAATATGCGTCGAGCAAAAATAATAAAACACTTTATTTTTCATTTGTATATTATATGTTTATTTCACCTTGGATGCGGTTGCTATAAATACACTCATTATGCCCTAGGGCGTTATGAGCGGGCGTTATGGATCATAACGCCCGCTCATTGTACGAGGAGAAATGAAACAACTTCCACTGATCAAATACTTCATAATCCTTATCGTATACGACTCTGGATTTCTCCGGCAATGAATTATTCGCAGCTTTGGCTGCATTTTCTATGATATTCTTGGGTAAATTCATTTTCATTTCCATTATTTCTATAAGACTACACAAAGAAAGCAGCAATGCAATCCACTAAATATGATGACAAAAATATTCACAAACGTCAAAATATCAACAAATGACATGCCTACTATGAGAAGGAAAATGGAAAGTATTGGAGCAATGAACGTATTTTAAAATTGATTTTTCATTAGAATAAAATAATTTTTTCGTGAAAAATAAAATCTTGTATGCACCACGTGCGTTACTAGATCCTAACGCCCATCGGGCAACATTCATCTCTCGGGCCAGGCGTTAGGATCTATATAACGCACTTGGTACATAAATAACTATTATGCATGTGCATGTATGGAATGCTTTATTGGAAATACGCTAATGCCCTATTTCACCTACCAAATTTAAAGAAGTTTCCACCTGAGTAGTTCCTACGAAAGGAAATACCTAAACCAAATTACACCAACCTGAGAATTCCTTAGTTAAGAAATACCTTGTTCAAGACTTGATTTGGAAAGTTTTGTACATGTAATTAGTACCACTGTACCACATACTAACCTGTTAATTTGATGAGGATAGTAAAAGAAAGAGAAAAACCTATAGAAATATGATAATTTTTAGAGTTCCGTACAGGGTAAAAAAGGGACCCTATTACTAAGACTGTCTGTCGGTCCGTCTGTCTGACACCAGGCTGTTTCTCAAGAACGGCGATAGCTAGACAGTTGAATTTTCACAGATTATGTATTTCTATTGCCGCTATAACAACAAATACTAAAAACCAAATAAAATTAATATTAAAGGGGGCTCCTATTCAACAAACGCGGCTTCTGAGTTTGTTCGTATTGGCCAAAATGGAAGAAAAAAGGAATAGGGGCGCAAAGTATACGAAAGAAGAAAGGCTGAAATTACTGAATTTATTGCAAAGACACGGTGAAATTATATGCGAAAGGACTTATTCTGTAATTAATTTAAAAGAATGTATTTTTTATAACCGAGAACTCCGAAATAAATCAATTTCGTTCTATGTCTCAAAATAACTGGTACGCGGACGAATTACATGTTCTCGGGGCTCTTAATTTTCAGACTCTGATGAACTATTGAACCTTCCGAGACGTTCTAGTAACGCTCGTGGTGCATACAAGATTTTATTTTTCTTGAAAAAAATATTTTATTATAATGACAAATCGATTTTAAAATCGGTTCATTGCTCCTATACTTTCCATTTTCCTTCTCATAGTAGGCATGTCATTTGTTGATATTTTGACGTTTGTTGAGTATTTTTGTCATCATTATATTTAGTGAATGTCATTGCTGCTTTCTTTGTGTAGTCTTATAGAAATAATGAAAATGAATTTACCCAAGGATATCATAGAAAATGCAGCCAGAGCTGCGAATAATTCATTGCCGGAGAAATCCAGAGTCGTATACGACAAGGATTATGAAGTATTCAATCAAAGGAAGTTGCTTAATTTCTCCTCGTATAATAAGTGGGCTTTATGATCCATAATGCCCGCTCATAACGCCCTAGGGCATAATGAGTATATTTATAGCAACCGTATCTAAGGTAAAATCAACAAATAATAATATACAAGTGAAAAATAATAGTTATTTATGTACCAAGTGCGTTATATAAATCCTAAAGCTCGGAAGGTAACATTCGGCCCGAGGGCCTTTGGCCCGAGGGATGAATGTTGCGCGATGGGCGTTAATATCTAGTAACGCACGTGGTGCATACAAGATTTTATTTTTCATGGAAAAATTATTTTATTATAATGAAAAATCGATTTCAAAATCGGTTCATTGCTCCTATACTTTCCATTTTCCTTCTCATAGTAGGCATGTCATCTGTTGATATTATTTTGACGTTTGTGAATATTTTTGTCATCATATTTAGTGAATGTCATTGCTGCTTTCTTTGTGTAGTATTATGGAAATAATGGAAATGAAAATGAATTTATCCAAAAATATCATAAAAAATGCAGCTAAAGCTGCGAATAATTCATTGCCGAAGAAATCCAGAGTCGTATACGACAAGGATTATGAAGTATTCAATCAATGGAAGTTGCTTATAATTTCTCCTCGTACATTAAGCAGGCGTTATGATCCATATTGCCCGCTCATATCGCCCTAGGGCATAATGAGTGTATTCATAGCAACAGTATCTGAGGTAAAATCAACAAATAATATATATAGTGAAAAATAAAAAATTGTACGTATTCTTCATTCAGGTTAACGAAATAGAGATTCAAAAATGATAAGTTTCATATTCCTACCTTTATTATTGACTCATTCATATCTGAGAAAACATTCAAAATACAAGTTATATATTTCTTTTATCAAATATGACAAGTCCATTTGCCATGCACACTTGACCCTACTATTCGCAGCTAAAATGTGCATATCATAAAAAAGGTCCACCAGGCGGCGCCCCTCTCCCTTACGGCTGTAAATCAGTCAAAACTTACGTAACTGTAAGTCGTTATTAATTTTCCGCGGGGGACTTGGGCCTTTTTCAGGCACCGGCAGAGCCTGAAAACGAATTATGATTTAAAACCTTCGGGACTTATGCCAGGTATTGATTTCGAGCTGCTGCTGTTTCGAAATTTATCGAGCAATGTATCACGGTGATTGATTGGAATATCGTTCGTTAGAATACATAGTTGATTTACGTGTTTTATTGAAGTCAACACATGCCACTGCATACACGAAAATGTACCCACTTAACTGATTACTAGTCCTCTGCTTTTCGAAGAATGAAAGTTGCAGCAGAATCAAAATGAAAACTTTGTCTCAATGATATTATTAATGAATAAAGTATAAACTTTAGAATAAAACACACTTACATCTTATTTTATAAAACAGACAAAAGCAAAGGTGATACCTGAAAATCAGTTTGTTTGTTTACAAGGGGTAATTTACTATTATAGGCGGAACTTATTTCGAGAATTTCAAGCAGGTCAAGGCGCTTTCCTTTGTTACCTGAATGTAACAATTTGGTTCTGTTGAAATCCAGGAAATGTTTAAATTTTATAAAATGTTCGGAGAAGCCAGTGGTATTTTTATTTTGTAAAATTTACTTTTTATGTTCTTCAACACGAATGTTTATATTCCTTCCTGTTTGTCCAATATAGAAAGCAGGACATTCGTCGCAAAATATTTTGTAAACGCCACTGTTTTCTCCGATGTCAGATTTTTCTTTTTTATTCACCAAGAATGACTTCAAGTTTCTTTTATTCGTACAAATTGTTTTAACGTTATTTTTCCATAGTATGTTACAAATTTTGCTAGCAACAAATTGAGTAGCAAAATTTGTAACATACTATCGAAAAATGTCTAACATCGGAGAAATGCGACGAATGTCCTGCTTTCTATATTGGACAAATAGGAATGAATATAAACATTCGTGTTGAAGAACATAAAAAGTCAATTTTACAAAATAAAAATACCACTGGCTTCTCCGAACATTGTATAAAATTTAATCATTTCAACAAAACCCAATTGTTGCATTCAGTTAACAAAGGAAAGTGCCGTGACCTTCTTGAAATTCTTGAAATAAGTTCCGCCCAGAATAGTAAATTACCCCTTGTGAACGAACAAACTGATTTTCAGGTATCACTTTTGCTTTTGTCTGTTTTATAAAATAAGATGTAATACTCTCATGTAGTCAGTCTAGATAATAGAGAATTATTGGAAACGCTATAAGGTAAATGCCTTATTATGATCGTTCCGAAAATAAGGGGTACGCATGCGCACTAGAAAATATTTAATAAGGGAACCATAATAAAATACTGCTTTCCCTTATTTACGACTAGATACCGTAAATATTTAAGGTTTCCTTATTTCCCTAATTCACCAAACCTAACCTAGTAACCTCCCAAAAAATGTTTCTCAACTCAAGTAATCCGTCTGTATTTTCGGTTTGAATTTTGTTTTGGATCGGTTTAAGTCTGTTTTTTTTAAAATAAATGTTCAAGTTTGAATTATGAAATATGCATAATAAAAAAACAGATTAAGGTTTACTTATAATGATGATTTGGCCCTATTAAGAGAGTTTTTAGGATAAAATCCCCTATCAAATCCCGAAGGATGGGAGGTGATAAGGCCAAATAACATTCAAATTTCGACTGGCAAGGTCTTTTTAAGCAACACCGGCCCCACCTTCTAAAATTACGGCTTCCAAAATATTTTCTATACTGTTCTAAACCGCTATCAAAATTACAATTAAATATCACTGAAATTTGAACTTTTTTTTAACAACAAAAGACAAGACACAAGTAAAAGTAGAATTTTTTTTAGGTTAGAAATGAAACTATCGCTGTCCTAAGAACTGTCAATTTAAGGAGTGAGTTTCAATAACTCAATTTCTACCCTGACATTTAAGGTTTGGCTTTATTTAAATAAGGCTTAACTTTATTAAGGCATTACCTTAAAGGACGGTGTTCAATAATTCCCTAATGAGTTCATAACTTGAAACATGTCGACTATTCTTTACTGCTAAATACAGTCTAAATATTTTTATATAGTGAAATATAAGCCAAGTGTATTTATATAAAGTTTATACTTTATTCTTTATGATGTTTCACCAAGTGATGTGCGAGAATTCAATCTCAATGATATTATTAATGATGAAGAAAAACAAAACTTGAATTTACTACGTTTATTATCAGTAATAATATCACAAGAGCATCGAAAATAATCGATTATACTACCGAGTCACGAGACGTATTTTGCGAAAGCTCGAGTGGTGTTTTAAAAAAATACGCCTAGTGACGAGGTCAGTATAATCGATTATTTTCGATTGCTCGAGTGGTATTCGTTACGATTATATAACGAATGAAAAATATTAATTTTTTTTGACAAACGTCAAAACACCGTCAATATGAAAATATTCATACATTTTGACACGAGGCGAAACACCAAAACGATTATATCACGTCGTCAAGGGTATATTCACTTATCTATACGCAGTCGTTATGCAAAATTCATGGATTCTATTGGCTCATTCATACATGAGTTATATAATCACAAAAATACTTCGAAATACTTTGAGTTAATTTACATATAGAGAGAGCGGATATTTCTACACTCATTCACAGTGTAACTGAAAAGGAAAACACTGAATAAATAGGAGGAAGTCTTAAAATTCCCAACTCATCTTTCATCACAGTCATCAGTCAAGATGCTACAGAATTTTCTGAATATCGCCGTTGAAAAATCCGACCTTCCAAAAATCCCATTGAAGAATTTTTTCATAAATATAATTGAGGGGCAAAATCCTCCCCTATATTTCTGGATATTGTATTATATAATCCGGAAGAAAAATTCCTTAAGATACACTCGGAGGACGTCTCCCCCTTGGATCTCTGATAACACGGATTCTTATATCGTAGTAATGTGAAAAAAGTGTACCAGATAAACTCGGGGCGCAGGTCCGGATCGAGAAGAAAAATTTCTAAATTTAGACGAATTAAAAAAAAATTATTAATTATATTGAATTGATTCTACTAAAAATAAACGCGAATACAACAGGAAGTATAAAAATATAAGATCTAAATTATATTTGAGAGCTCCAAAACTTTTCATTGAGAAAGAAAGAGAGAGAAAAAGCTTTATTGTCATATAAAATCACAAAATTTCGTAGACAAAGCACATATAAAGAATTAAAAATAAAATTTAACAATAATAACTAACCAAACAGAACACTCTTTCAATAGTTGAACACAACAAGAATCTATTAAAATAAAAGAACAAAACAGAAAAACATTGATGTGTCAATTATAATATGAACATATGTTAAGAATTAACATATTTGTCAACTAAATTAAATTAAACACATACAAAATTGTGTATATTACGAAAAAACATAAGATATGTTGCTACCAAATGAAAAACTCAAGGATCTATTTTATTCTACAGAATAAAATTCTACTACAGAGTAAAATGGAATCTCCAAAAGAAAAGCCTTAGTCGACCTTCGGAACTTATAGATATATTGTCATTTTACAGGGACGTATTTGAGAACAGTCATTATATTGATGAATTTTCTGATATTTTACAGTCCCTTTATTCCTTTTTCAACAATATGCTGTTATATTTTGCTCTTAACGAACCCAGAAATATTTCTTATAAAAATTAACACGCTCACGTACACAGAAATAAAACTCATATAAATTACTTATAATGAACAAAGTAATAAAAATCAAGTAAGAGACCCAGAATTATTAGTCTACAAAAAACGAGCACAGAAATAAAAGTAACTTCGAATAAAGAACCTAGAAGAATAAAAAGAAAGTTAAAGAATGCAGTTATGAAAATAAACTTAAATAAAGAATCCTGTAGAATTACTGAAAGAAAATTAACGAAGACATAAATAAAGAAAACATTTTGCAAAACAGAACACTGAAAAATTTATTATTAGAAGGAAATTAACGAAAATAGAAATAAGAATAACTTCAAATTAACAAACTTACTAATGCAAAATTAACACTCTCTGTTTCCGATGTCTACATAATTTATTATAGTTCATATTACCAACGTATTATTCCTGAAAACATGGAGTTAATTCATGAATTCATGTATTAATTTTTTATCTTTTGAACTCTTACAATCTTTTTCTTTGTCATTTTAGTTAATGAAATTCTGCAATTTTTGTTTTGGGTGTTGGATCGAGCTCAATAAAATACAAACGAACACGAATATCAAATTATTCTCATTATTTTATCATTGAATATATACCGTTTAATTACTATATCATTGAAACTTTTCTTTTCAAGTCGCCGCTAACGTTTCACTAACAAAGTGATCATTATCAGGAACTCAACTCAAATTGGAAGAAATTTTTTTATACAAGTGGTCGTAATAGTTCTCTATATCACAGAATCGCTATTACTTCACATATCATGTTTATTTAAATCGCAGCAAAGACTCAGGCGAATAAATTAAATCGAAAATAATACCCCCCAACTGCAAACGCTCCAGTTTAACATCTGCAATCCGTTTCCAGACGACCAGTGACAATTCGATGATTCATTTCGTGAGCGTGGGGGCCTTATCTCATTAAATATACTTGGTTAGTTTGCAATAAGACCGGATCAAGTTAGTGCCTAACGAAAAGACATGGCAAGCCATCTAGGATTATGGGACTAATCACCTATTAGGAATGATAGCACTCTCAGATCGTCGAAGGGTGGTGATCCTCTGCCCAGAACATCTAAGCCACCCTCTAGGAAGATTGGAAAAATGTTGGGTCACCCGGTATTATCAGCGCATCCGGTGACGGGGGGTCTCTTCGGCATTCAAATTGCGCCCTGAATGTTGCATCTGAAAGTTAAATTCTTTCTTTTCCCCGAAAATATATACTATTGGAGTATATAGAAAGGAAATCGGTCAATATATATATATATATATATATATATATATATATATATATATATATATATATATATATATATATATATATATATATATATATATATATATATATATATGAAAAACTTGGTTCACGGAATGAACCGCGTGAAAGATTTGAAAAATCTCGACGTTTCGGCTCCTTTTGCGAAGCCATCTTCAGGAGAATTAGAAGGGGAATAAAATAGTTCAGAATCGTGGCCTCAATCTGCCTACTCCACGATTCGAATTAGGAGGAATCGGAAACAATACGATTGCGTGGTCTCAACCTGCCTACTCCACTAACCGTACTGCTTCCTGTCAACTCTGAAGTCTCAACCTGCCTACTCTTCAGAGTCAACTGGAGTAGGCAGATTGAGGCCACGATTCTGAATTATTCCCCTTCTAATTCTCCTGAAGATGGCTTCGCAAAAGGAGCCGAAACGTCGAGATTTTTCAAATCTTTCACGCGGTTCATTCCGTGAACCAAGTTTTTCAAATACACATATATATATATATATATATATATATATATATATATATATATATATATATATATATATATATATATATATATATATATGTTTATATATATATATATATATATATATATATATATATATATATATATATATATATATATATATATATATATATATATATATATATATATATATATATATATATATATATATATATATATATATATATATATATATATATATATATATATATATATGTAAGTGCTTATGTATTTTAGCGTTGTTTATACGATAACGGTCGCAATTTTGAAGTAATAGGGTTGAAAGTTCGTTAATAGGTTGTTTCGTATGATGGGATTGTTTTTGGTTCGAATTGGTTGGGGTGTTGACCCTCCTGGCGTGAAAATAAATCTTGTTTACACGATAAAGGTCGCAATTTTGAAGCAATTAGGTTGAAACTTTGTAAATAGGCGGTTTTGCATGATACCTTGGATGGTATTGTTTTTGGTTCGAATTGGTTGAGGGGAGATTTATTTCTCCCCCAGAGGGGAAGATCTTGTTTACACGACATGAGGCGCAATTTTGTAGCCATAGGGTTGAAAGTTTGTATCTACGTAGTTTTGTATGATATTTTGAAAAGGATTGATTTTGGTCGGAATTGGTTGGGGGTTGACCCCCTGGGGGAAGAAATAAATCTTGTTTACACAATAGAGGGCGTAATCTTGGAGCAATAGGATTGAAAGTTCGTGGGTAGGTAGTTTCGTATGATATATTGAATGGTATTTATTTCTATACGAATTGGTTGGAGGGTTGACCCCCCGGAGGAGGAAATAAATCTTGTTCACACGATAAAGGGCGCAATTTCATAGAAATAGGTTTGAAATTTTGTAAGTACGTAGTTTCGTATGATACCTAGATGTGATTGGTTTTGGTACGAATTGGTTGGGGGGTTAATTCTGGGGAGAAAATAAATATTGTTTACACATTAGAGGGCGCATTTTTTTCAAATTGGAAAAAAATCATAATTTAATGAATATATTTTTAAAACTGGATACGTTATGAAAACCTACTCTTCTAATACAGCTCGTTGCGATAGATTTTTTTACGAATCAATTCTTTTTACAAATCAATTCATAGAGTACGATTTTTCCTTTTTTTTCGCAGCCCCCTTCTATCGAAATTAATTCCCACTCCTGTCGAGCTTGAAATTTAGACAGTCTATTCAAACTAAAATCGGTTGTTTCGATATTCTCGCCATCTCTCTCTTCGTGGAGCGAGAAGAATAATCGAATCATATTCAAGTTTAGGCGGGGGGAGAACGCACAAAAGCAAACAGGGATTATCTTAATCAAATTCATCATGCCAATTTCGGATATTGCCAAGCGGGAATATTTTCCTGATATTCTTTGAATTCCCATTGAATTATGAGAGAAATTAGAATTGAGTTTCCTTTATGGAAGAGGGAAAGCCAGGTTATTTTCGATTTAATATAATCTTATTAAGACTAATCATTTCTGAGCCCTTTGTGCTATTATTTTCTTTATAAATGTCCCGAGCGATTCGCAACGTCGAGAAGGAATCTTAGGTTATTTTTCCTGGTGAACTCCTTGGGTTCATCTTCGAATTGTAAAAAGAAAGTTCTGATCCACAGCCTGCCTTATTCTGCTGGTTTAATCAGATATAGAGAATTTTTCAGTCTTCTAATCAAAGAAAGCATTGCTGTCGATCAGTGATATGGTAAAATAAAACGGAGCGTCTCAAGGAAAGATTCATGAATAAGGTGAACAAGTATGGAGCTGATATTCATACATAGTGAAAACAAATATTTCATCCATTGGAAAAATATAAAAAATAAATGTTTAATCACTAATTTCAATAACTGATATAATCTATGTAGAGGAAAGTGGTTTAATTTCGAACATTTAAGGTAGTTTGGAATATTATTTACTTATTACTGAAAATTTACTCATCAAAATAATCATTCATCTTAGGATTGCTGTTAGTACTACGATGTTCAGAAATAATATTAACCAGTATTTTGTATCTCTGTAAATGAATGTTTTGTAGTGGCTGTTTTTAGAACCATTGGCGTGTTTTAGTTGTGATTGCTACTAATGAATGGAGTAGCGTTATTGGTATAATATAGTGTTTGGGATTTTCTTCTTATTTTTTTTCTTTTTAAGCTAAGTTTAGATTTGGTTAGTATTGTCTAGATATAGTTTAGTTTTGCTTGATTGGAATAATTTTTCTGTTGATCTTTGTATCGTGCTAGAACGGGATGTCGAACGCCATTTACTGGTCCAGAATCTTCCTGAGGTATGAGAAGATGCACCTATAAGGAAAAGTTTCGTGAGAAAGGAAAATTGAATGAGAAACACTATGGCAGAATCTTCCAGTAAGTTCCTTTAGAACTTCAAAACTGCAAGATCCAAAGGGTGTCTGGATCTCAGTATGAACAAATTACACCTCCTCGCTGACTTCCTTACGGGACACTGTCGCATCAGGAAGCATCTGATGAGAATGGGTTGTCAAAAACTGACGAGTGTAGATTCTGTGGGGAGGAGGAAACTTATGTGCACCTAGTTACAGAATGTATCGCCATTGCAAGTCAACAGAAACAATGCTTTGGACAAGAAACTTGCAGGAGTGAGGGTGTAACCTCCTTGAAGCCTTCCTAGATATTGGAGTTCATAGGTACTCTGATGGAGGGCACAATAGAAATCAAGTTGTACCCATATTTCAAATAAAGTAAGAAATTGTGCAAAAAAAAACTTTAAAATCTTAGTTAAAATCATTTTTATTATTTTGGATTGATTGGGCCGATACTTGGTGTAAATTAATAAACATATTAAAACAATGGTTAAAAATAACAATTTACACATTTATTATAAGAAATAACGCATGACGCACGTTTCGGTGGAACTTCACCTTCTTCAGATGCTAATGGAAAACTAACTATGATTCTCTGTTATATCGAAAACAAGAAATGACAAATTATGTAGAAGGGGTAAATACAAAGATGGTTACAAATAATTATTAGAAAAGGAAAAACCAATTCTGAACTGCTAGTCAGGTAGTTCGGTAATTTTGAAAATATTAAGAAGGGGGCTTGAAGTATGATCGATTTGGCTATTCAATAGGAAACCGTAATGCTTGTATTTATTTATCTGTAATGATTCTAAAAAATTAAGTTTAATTCCCTTACTTTCAGTATTTAATATTTTAAAATCGAAATTGAATGTGTGATTTTCTAGGATTAAATGGTTTGCATAATGTGAATCCGAATTCTGCTTAACAAAGCTACGTTTGTGTTCTGAAATTCTAGTTTGAAAACTTCTGAAAGTTCTACCAATGTAAAACTTATCACAATCGCCACAATTAATTTTATAAACGCCTGTTTTATTATCTTCATGAACTTTGGATTTATTATTTTTTATATGATTTCCTAAATTATTACCGGTACGATAAGCAATGTTAATGTTGTGCTTAGATAAGAGAGATTTAAGTTTTTTACTTGTATTTCCGTAGAAAGTGAGGCTGTTGTATTTGATATTATTTTTAGTAAGGGGGTACACCTGGTTATTCGCATTTTTGAAAAACTTTTTATCTATCATATTGTCTATAATATTGGGATCATAATTATTATTTACAGCAATTTGTTTATTTATATTTTTCTCGATGTTAAAATTGGCATTTGAAAGTGGAATATTTACTAAACGATGTACTATACTATTGAAAGCTGCCATTTTTTGTTGGAAAGGATGTAGGGAAGTACTATGTATGACGCTATCAGTGTGCGATGGTTTGCGAAAAATTGAAAAATTATGTTTGTTATCTACTTTTGTTATTTTCAAATCCAAATAGTTAATCGAGTTATCTTTTTCCATCTCTAAAGTGAATTTTATATTAGGGTGCAAAGTATTAATGAATGTTTGAAAGCAGTCTAGTTGTCTAAGAGTACCAGTGAAACAACAAATAATATCATCCACATATCTAAACCAATAAACGAATTGTCGACTAACAGGATGATTAGGAATTAACTCTTCCAAATTATCCATGAATACTTCAGCCAACAAAGGGCTCAGCGGGTTTCCATTAATTAAGCCTTCAGTACTGCTGTAAATCTTATCATTGAAACTAAAATAATTCTGTTCCAGGCATAATTCCAAAAGTGACAATATATCTGATTTTATGAAAGGATTAACAAGATTGCTATTAAGTAACTTTTCTATTAGGGTTAAAGGAACCTTGGGTGGTATACTTGGAAAAAGATTAACTATATCCCAGGACATAAATTTAGAATTAAGTGGCAATTGAATATTTTCAATTTTATTGACTAAATCGTTAGAGTTCTTGATAGAGAATTTAGGCTGAAATTTAAAATGATTTTGAATTATTTCTATTAGAAACTGCGACAAAAACACTGAAGGTGCTGTAGTGAATGACACTACTGGTCTGATTGGATAGCCTGGTTTGTGTAATTTAATTAAAGAGTAAAGTTGTGGTACCAAAGGATTTGAAACAATGAGTTTATACTTGTCTTTATTTTGTATAAGAATGTTAATGTTATCGATAGCTAATTTTAAATTTTTATTATTCTCATGTACTCAGAATCAACGTAGATAAAGTTTCTTTATTGAATCTGCATTTCAAACTAACAAACCATATAATTTTTGAGTTCTCATGTTCCCGTTGCATTCTTTCTTCCTGATGGAGATTTCAAATTTATTAATAGTATATATTCGTAGGATGTACTTAGTAGTTACTTCTAAATCCATTTTCATTATTTCAATCATCTTCATTTATGAAGTACGGTTAATGTATTATAAAAGTTTTCAAAAAAAAACTCTATCCTCATAAATTTTCCACCCTCAATCCTTTGGAGGCAGTTAAGTTGCTTCGAAATGAGCGAAAATAAGGGCAAATAGAAGGAATTAGAATCGGACATAATTGATATACCCTTTTCCCGGAATTCCGAAAGCTGAAAGGGGAGCATCCGTGATTTAATTGATGCAAAACATCAAACTGGAGGAATTGCAGAGAAAGGGTTGGCCGTCAGTCTGAGGAACTAATCTGCTGCAACCCTTCATTAGATGTGTTAGATATCTGACACAACAGGTATGAACTTGCCCCCTAGCATCTTGAATTGATGATAAATAGTTCAGTTCGTTAGTTTCAAGTTAAAATGGTAGCTTTCAATTGGTTCATCGACTTGTTAATATGCCTTTTTTAACGTTAATTTCAACAAAGAGAAAGGTATTATCAAACAAATATTTTCACTGAAACTACACAGCTGATTTTTACCTATAAATGTGCTAAAATTGATCTTTTAAACTACTCAACGGATTTTAATGCAGTTTTCAACAGAAGATAGAGTAATTCAAGAGGAAGATTCATAATGTATAATAAATACATATTATAGTTCATAAAAGCTGAAAAATATATTTTTATGTGCTTAAATCGAGTAGAAGACTAAACTTACAACATTGTCTATTACTGGTTGCTGATATCTTGCAATATCACTCAAGATGTTGAAAGATAAACATGGGCCATCAATATATTTTAATATTATTCAATAATTTAATTACCAACGTTTCATTATGGAGGCGGTATGAAGATAATATTTTTTGTATTTGGACCGGCACAGATAGGCACATTTCCTCAAATATATAAATACTTTCTACAACTCGATTCAATTTACAAAAAAAAGTATAAGACGAAAACGGTACCTTGAATTTCTTAGACGTTCATATTGCTAGGAATTTGAATTCTTTAACTTTCAACATTTATAGAAAACCAACCTTCACAGATACTTTAATTCACAGCGACAGTAACCAACACATTAAAATTAAACTCAGTGCTTTTCATTCGTTCATACATAGGTTGTTCACTATTCCATTATCGGAAACAAATTTTCAAACCGAAATTAATACAATTAAATTATTAGCCACCAATAACGGTTACAATGAAAGTCTTATCGATAAGCTCATTGGAAAAAAACGAATAAAGAATCTGTTGCATGCAATATACCCCACGCAAAACTATTAATGAAGAACAAAAATACTTCCCGATAAATTATGTGCCGAATTTGAGTTGCAAAGTTTGTAACAGACTATCGAAAAATAACGTTAAAACAATTTGTACAAATGAAAGAAATTTGAAGTCATTCTTGGTCAATAATAAAGAAAAATCTAACATCGGAGAAAACAATGGTGTATACAAAATATTTTGCGACGAATGTCCTGCTTTCTATATTGGACAAACAGGAAGGAATATAAACATTCGTGTTGAAGAATATAAAAAGTCAATTTTACAAAATAAAAATACCACTGGCTTCTCCGAACATTTTATAAAATTTTATCATTTCCTGGATTTCAACAAAACCCAATTGTTACATTCAGGTAACAAAGGAAAGCGCCTTGACCTTCTTGAAATTCTCTAAATAAGTTCCGCCCATAATAGTAAATTACCCCTTGTAAACGAACAAATTGATTTTCAGGTATCACCTTTGCTTTTGTCTGTTTTATAAAATAAGATGTAATACTATCCTGTAGTCAGTCAAGTCAGTCTTTATAATGAGTTCATAACTCGAAACATGCCGACTATTCGTTACTGCTAAATACAGTATCTGAATATTTTTATATTGTGAAGCTATAGTGTGTTTTATTCTAAAGTTTATACTTTATTCTTTATGATGTTTCACCAAGTGATTTGCGAGAGCATTACACAATTTCGAATAAACTCCAACCAACTGTTCACAAAATAGAGCAAAATAAAAATAAGGAGTATCAATTCAGATTCAATGGATATCTTAGAAGATATCAGAGATTTAAAAAGCATAGGCATAGCGGCTGGCGAGCCATACGTTTCGTCGCGGGTGGCAGTGGGCGGCGGGCGCGGGGTGTGCGGGAAAAATTAATATAACAAGGAAGTTTACAAATACTCCAAGCATATCTTCACTGCTTTTCAATCATCGGAACGTTCAATACGTTCAATAGATGATTAGTGTGTTAATTGGGCCGAGTTCGACTCTGCACTATCCCGCCCTCCGTGCTCCATCCTAAAGACATAAAACGTCGGGAATCGTGCCGTAATCCTACGGGAAGCCGAGTTACAAAAGCGGCATTTGAATGTTGAATGAATTAATCCTGTTCGGGACCAGTAAAAATTGTCATTTTCGAAGACCTCCCCATCGTAATAGCCTCAACTACAGACGGTCCTTAATTAAAAGGAAACACTACGACGAAATGGATAAAACCTCTGGAGCACCTGGGTCTTCAGCCAAACTGACAGAATGATAGTAAGAACGATCTGTGAATTAGACAAAAAGATTCCGACTGTGAAAATTGATTTATCGTAATGGTAATTTAATTGAATGGTTCAGATGAAAATCATTCGAAGTTAAAAATTGTGGCGGTTGAGAAAAAGTTTATCCAAATTGGCGTCTGAAATTAAGATCGTAGCGCCGGAACGGCTAATATCAGTACTACTCTATGGGCCATTAACGATTGTTTACATTGTTTGGTAATGGTATTCACGTTCATTTCATTTTGAGTTTTCGAACGTTTAACTTCGTAATTTGTGTTTTTTTTGACTCCGTATTTCCCAGTGGTTCATTGTGTTTCGATTGAGGACAATATTATCTCTGTTCAACAGTAGATAACCTACCTACCTCAAGTTGAAATTTACACTGAGTTTTTATCATTGAACATGAAAATCAATAATGGAATAAAGGAGAGGACGAATAAATTAATTGGTTAGAGGAACTATGTATACAGCATGAAAAGGCTGTATAGATAGAGCACCTATTTATTTAAAAAAGAGAAAAACTTTAAAAAGTTTCAAGAAAACATCTTTGACATGTCTACTTTCATTAGTAACTGAAGAGGTTTTGAATATAATGGATAAAACTAAGTACTTACCAGCAAAACTGAAAGAAACAACATAAAATAAAAGAATAATTAACATGAATACTCTGCTTGAATGGTTTGAACGTAATGAGTTATTATATTTTTTGAATTTTCCTGACGTATAACAGCTCTCCTAAAAGTACGGTGGACTTCTGAGAGTCTGGTTTTTTTTATAGAATCTCTGTTTTCCTGGTTATATAATTGAATATTTACCTAGCTATAAAGTCAAGTTTTATTTCATATTCTTCATGGTGTGATAAACTGCTATTTTGGTTGTGCAAATAAACATTATTTATTATTATTATTATTTTAATAGTATCTCTGGTTGTTACATGAAAGAAAATACAATTATCTAGAATCTCTGCACCCAGGTTCAGATTCCGCTAAAAGTGGAAAATTTTTCGTTGGAATAGAATTGAACTTCAAAATCCCTACTTTCTCGGTTAGCTGAAAATTGCACATCATCATTCGGTATAATTCTATATGGAAAAATCCACAAACTTACTGCAGGGAAAATAATTATTCTCATTCAACTGTAAAGAACAACCTTTCTTATGTTCAGACACTTTTTTCAATCTTCAAGTTATGAATCCACACCTTTCTTCTGTCCATCATTTCCTTGTTCCCCAACTTTGTTTGGAATACAACTTTTAATTTTCCAGCTTTCGGAAAGGTATGTAAGCTATATTCGGGTATTTTTTGCCCAAGAACAATAGGATACACAACAATAGTGATTCATCTCTTCTGAACGTTTGTAAACGATTCCAAACAAAATTAAACACAATTAAAACTTAACAACTTCTCATATAAAATATACGTAAACAGATGTAAACAAAGCAATCTTTGGCTCATACGTTAGCCCCCCGGTAGGGGGCGTATCGCTTATCTACGTTCGCCAATAGTTCTGCTTTGAAAAAATACCACATTTTAGCTCATTTGGTTTGATGGGAGATTCTGGAGATGGCAATTTGTACCCGAAGAAAAAATTAAAATATTTATGTATATCAAACATCATAAAAATTAATTAAATTTGGATAAGCTGCAATAATCTATTACTGTCGGGGAAAATACGACTAAAAAGGGGTTAATTTCTGCAAAACATACTAAATGACTTTTTTTTATATGGGAGCCCCCCTCAAATATTTATTTTATTTTAATTTAGTTATTCATTATTAAAGTAAAAATACAACTGAGTATTTTGTGAATATTTCAAGTGCCTACCTGTTGCCATAATTGATATCTAGCAAAAAGGGCAAAAAAATCGCGTTTGTTGTATGTGAGCCCCCCTTAAATATTAATTTTATTTCGTTTTAAGTTTTTGTTGTTGTAGCGGCAACAGAAAATACATATTCTGTGAATTTCAACTGTCTAGCTATCGCGGTTCTTGAGATACAGCCTAGTGACAGACAGACAGCGAAGTTTTGGTAATAAGGTTCCGTTTTTACCCTTTGGATACAGAACCCTAAAAAACGATGAACTGGCACTTCGACTGCAACTGAGACGTAAATGAGAAGTGAAAAGTCTACATCTCGGTGAATACCATCGAATAATTTTCTGAGTAAATTGAGTTTATTTAATTAAACCAATATGTTATTTATCGGACAGTATGCAAATAACGAGCATAAGGTAAATTGTAGGTATATTTTCATATTTATGACTGTGCAACAAATCCCCCTGTCTCTATTCCTTCCTTCCATTTATCTCTATCTTTCCGTCTGGGATATTTTATCTAAATTTCTGCGAACTCCCCGGACCATACACCATTAGCTCATGCATATGTGTCCTAATGGTCTCGTGGGTTACGACAGGTTAGCCAGCCGAGCCGAAACGCTCCCTGCTTAGCATTCATCCGCCATCTACGCTCATAAAATTCAACCCTGCTACCCCTATCTGTATTGGTTTCCTCAGATATCATCTTAATATGCGATATTTTTCAACCCCCCCGATGCGCTTTTTTTACGATTTTATTCTGGCCCGAGCTCCCGCGGTAACTTATGGCCACTTTCGTCGGGATTTTAGCCAGCTTATATATACATATAAGAGGAGAGATTTGCGAGTTCGGGGACAAAAACTGCATTCGGATGTGTATACTCTACGTGTATATTTCTTTTGCGGGACCGTTGGATTTTACGATCTTATACTACGTGGACGTGTGAAGCATACTGGTGTTAATGTTGCTCTGTGGTTCGGAAGTTTCACTTTCTGTGGAAGGGTGGCTGAGTTCGTATTCGGTCGTCCCGAAATCTGAAAACTTTGAAAATGAATCTATTGGCGAACGTAAAGGAGCAATACGCCCCCTACCATTGTCGAATATTACTAACGTATGGGCCATAGATTGCTTTGTTTTCATTAGTTTACGTGTGTTTTTTATGAGATGTAGTTGAAAAAAAGTGTCTGAACATAAGAGAGGTTATTCTTTACAGTTGACTGAGAATTATTATTTTCGCTGTAGTAAGTTTGTGGGGTTTTCCATATAGAATTATACCAACTGATGATGTGCAATTTTCAGCTAACCGAAAACGTATTGTTTTTGAAGTCTAATGCTATTCCAACGAAAACTCTTCCACTTTTATCGAAATCTGAATCTGGGCCATCATCCAGAGATTCTAGATAATTGTAGTTTCTTTCATGTACCAACCAGAGATTCTATTAGAATAATAATAATAAATAATGTTAATATTTGCACAACCAAAACAACAGTTTATCATAACATGAATAATATGAAATAAAACTTGACTGTATACCTAGGTAAAAACGAAAATGTAGAATTCCATCGCGAGAATACGTACCGTCTGACATGAAGATATCTACTCTGCAACAGTGACGTATAACCATCTCCCTTGGGCAGTTGTTTGATAGGTTTTTGCATTATTGAAGAATTTTCCTTGTTCACTTCATGTACCTAATGTATGAAATTATATGAAATTGACTATAGCCAACAGGTATGTTTTTCATGATTTGATTCTTATTATATCTCATATGATGGTATATATTGGCCAAACCGGCAGAAACTTCAGAGTTAGAATATCTGAACATAAAAGAAGTTATGAAAAATAATAACGAATTCGAAATATTACATACTGGGAAGAAAGTCTAAAAACTTAATTTATTATAAACCTTTGAAATCAACATTATTGAAACAATATAGTAAAAATCAAAAACCCAAATTTTCGTCATTTTTTTTTCGTAATCCCATACTGTTATTTTGATTTCACGGTATTCAGATGACAATTGAAAAGTCAGTGTTAATGGCCGGCGGCCGTTAAGAAATCACTTGTTCAAAATCATTCTGCTTACAATAAAAACATTGAAATCTTGGTCCACAGCGAGTTGGGAGAATAAACCTCTGATTTTCATTTCGCATAGGCTAATAATACATCTTCATTAACCACCTTTACATTCTTTCTTTTACGCCACATTTCAAAATTTTCATATTCTTTTTGATATCGCTCTTGAGTTATTTTCGGCAGTTAATCAACACTCGCTGCACTGCACATGTTTCTACCAATATTTCTAAAGGAATTTGATTTTGTTCCTCAATTTCATCCATGGTCGTCGTTAAAGCGATTAGTTATAATCCGAGGCGCAGCCGAGGATTACAATATCCAACCTCATCCGTTATTTGCTACATATCGGCCTTGTTACGTTAATAACTATATCATGGATTTTCTTCTGGCCCCATCAATTGGTTATTATCTTAGTTCTCGGTATGTCAGACCCTATTGGAAATAATTTTGCTAACGTGACGAAAACGTATAATAGGAAGTGGAGAGAAGCTCGTGTTTGTAAATTCATTCTGTAGAATATTTCGTTTATTTTCATCGTTGTTCTCAGAATATTCTGTCTGATTTGGAAACGATAATCTCATGGAAAATCGGTAACGAGCTTCCGCCAAGTTTTCCTTCGAGGCGTAATACCAAAACGAAGAAAATTACTTTCGCCTCATTTATAATCCTCCAAGATTGAAAGAAAAACAAAGGGCAGAGCTGGATTTTTCGTCATGAATACTCCATGGCAGTCGACATTCGAAATTGAAACCCACTAATTAATAATTCAACTTTTCATCAATTAGGAATGTTTTTGATGTGAACGATTAGCAGACTTCACTAGCGCGCTTTTCATTATTTATATTAATGCTACTTTCCACCAGCACCATGCTGCCAAATATTCCCGTTATGCTAAAGTATAAGTGAGTATAAATGAAAATTTACTTCTTATATTTTTGTCTTCGAACATCTATCTGATGATGTTCGAAGAAGTTCATGAAAAAATCAAAATTACTCATAAGATACAATTTCAAAACGTTTTTTCGTTGAAATTTTCGATAATTCTTGAACGCTTTATGAATTGAAAAATATAGAAATTTCAGTGTCTCATATTTTTTTGATGAATCACTAAAATCAGTGAATCGTTAGTTCCTAATATCTTTGGCAGATGGCGCTATGGGTTGTTATCTATATAGTAGTTTGGTCGCAAGTTTTATTGAGTAACAATTTGAAATATATCAATTCACTCCGAGTCAAGTAAGCTGCCCTGAAGAGATCTAATAAGATCTAAACAGCTGTATGCAGATCTTGAGTTGGGTGGTGACTTGACATTTTCTATAATTCACTGTCACATTGTGAATGTAGATTTCGCGTCGCAGAATACATAAACCAGCTCCTTTACAAGATTGTTTTAAAATACTCTTTGAATTATTGTAGAATTTTCCTAGTTCATTTTATGTGATATACCTTATTCTTTTCATCAAAATGCCATCTGAGATGGCCTTAAAAAGTATCACTTTAAAGCGAATGAATTATTTTATTTTTGAATCTGAATGATACACTCTATATATCATCAAGATCTCTATGTTTAGGAAAGTATCTAGCTAAACTTCTCCATTGTTGAGTGATTTCCAGTTTTGGTATTTTCCGCCCTTCGATCCCTTGGGATGGCGTAGGAATTCAATTAGATTATGATTAATCTATTTGGGGTAAACTCCTCATGACGGACAGATGACATACAGCGTCGTTTTCCCTATTTATATCGAATAAAATGCGAAACGTATTATACCCAACCTGAATTTTCCGCCGACGTTTCTTTGGCTGCTGGCCTGCTCCTCGTTTTCTCTTGTCAGAATTTGAATCAGAAATTCTTTTGAAGTTTTCGCAGCGTTGCAACATCTTCGTTGTACCTAAATATCAGGATTTTGGAGATCTCAACATGTTTATTATAGCTTATAATTATTCTTCTGCTTATCAATTCTTCTGATTTATTGGATTTTAGCATATTTGATCAAAAGGTTCACATTGTGTTCAATTCCTCGAAATTTCACACCGCACGTTTGCAGAAAATGTGAATAGGTGTTGCCAAATTTATATAATTTATTTGAATATAGGACAAGTGAATATCTACTGATATAAATTTCTTTAAAAATGAATACAACTTTATAATTTTGGTGTTGGACAAATGTTTGTTCAAAATTTACGTAACCTTCTTCTTTTGGTCATTTGGAAGAGGAAACAGTTTGATGATCTATACATTGTTTTTTTTTCGAATAAATTCAACCTGGTTTTTATCCCAATCACATACAGATTCCGTCCTCACTGTACATGTTGAGTCGACTTCGTTGTTTTAAAATTTTAGAAGCTGCTAGCTAACCCCATTTCACCTAATCATCCCAGCCTGAAAAAATCCTTTAATACCTCGAGAAAATAAGATTCCATCACAATAAACCTATTACATTGTCCATCTCATTCGACTTCATCTAGACTCGAAAATAATTACTTCATCCCATAATCATAAACATTTTACTGCCCAAAATGCGGCATAACTCAATAAGTCGTAGTACATTGTTCAAACTGCGTGGAGCATGAGGAATCATCCCCGAATTAAGTCGTAAAAACATCGGTAAAACCGAAAGTGCAGTTTTAATTGAGGTTATGATCTGGCGGTCACGACCACAAAAGTTATGTCATACGTTAGGAACTTGTGTGTGGTCGCTACGTCGTTTTTGTTATACCGTGTTCAGCCACCTGGAGCTTCGTTGTGGAACGCGTCAGGAGTATTCCATCAAGTGTGCATATTAAATGTAGTATAAATCGTTTCTGTCACTTTCGGTTGAAGATGGTATTTACGCTCCTTGAAGAATGTTCACTTCAGCTTGGTCTGCTTTTCGAATGTTATGCATGTCAAAACGACGTTATAAATACATATTTGTGAAATATAATAATTTTTCATGTTGTCATAAAATGAATTATATTTTTGCAGATAACACTTTCCCCACATTGGTGTGATATTTCCTTTAGTGTAATACTTTGTATTAAGAGGTCGTGGTCAAATGTATTATGTATTATTATCGAAAGTATAACTAATTTTATTGGATAGGGATAGTAGGACAGATGTATATTGTCAGTGCCATCTATCTGTAGGTACATATAAGTAAACTTGAAGTATTAGGTCTGTCATTTCGAAATAAAGGCTTCTTCCTAACCTCCTATGATTATTTGAATCTAAACTGAACCAAAATCGTGTTTTTGAAATTTTTGTATGTCTGTTTGTACGAGCTTATCACCGAAACGACTAAACCAATTCTGAAGAAATCCATTGGCATATGAAGGCATCTCTATTTGCTTTTGAAGGGACTTCCATTGGCTTGTGTAGCTGTCTGAATTTATTCGTATTGCTGTTTTTCATTCATTTATATAAAATTACTACAAGTAGACAATCTTAGCCGTCATCAGATAATAAAAAATGGTTCTTCTAAGAAAGATTTGATAGAGCACTTATATATTCATGTTGATTAAAATTTCCTCACCTATAATGTGACTATTCAATAAAGTATGTATATAGAAATATATCAGACATTTTATTAAAAAACGCTTTAATATCCCAAAAAAACTTCAAGATGTGTTCATTTGATTCGCCTATTTCACTATTTTGTGGCCACTCGTTAGAAGCAAAATAGGCCATAATATAAAATTCCAAGTATTAAAGAAGGAAATGCATGGTCGTAACAATTCTCCCAATCAAATGATGAATCAAAAAAGTTCTTATATTATTTGCTATATTACACTATAAAACCCAAATTAGAATGACTATATTGTCTCTTATAGATTATTGACATTTATAGATTATGATCTCGCATTTTGGTTATCTCATATCTGCTGCGCCATTTCGCGATTTTCATTATCACAGAAATACGGACCAGCCTATAAACTCAAACTGAATTTCGTCCTGCACTCTATTTTAGTTAATCGTTCGAAAATCTATCGAATGAACATTCGAAATACGTTAATTCCTGCAATATCGACCAAATTCATAGAGTTTTTCATGCCGCTCAAATCCTCTGATAGTTTATCATTATAGAAAACGCTTAATCCCTATGGCGGGGCCATTCAACATTGAATTAAACTTCATAATCCTGTAATGTGGCCCGAAAATCGCAAATTCTGCCGAAACAATAGCTTTTATCCGATGCGAAGGACCAAATAGATCGGGTGCGAGTTCGGCTATGAACTGAAAGGTGAAGACTGTAGAGTGCTAGTTGAGGGTGGAAGGGGGAGTAAACAGTGGTGGGTTAGGTGAAATATTCAATTCGAAAACTGAGTCCTTTTGAAAGATTCAATGCTCACATTTTTTTTCAAATTAACGGCTGTCTGTTGTTTCATGAGTAACCATATTGATGTTCTAACTTTCAAGGTTGAATGAGAACATCGTGGGGTTGAAACTCATGTCGCTCTCTTCCTCTAGATGATTATTCGATTATTTTCAGTTTCTCGAATAATTTTCTACGTCTTATATATAAAATGATATGACAGCTCTTAACTCTAACACCGTTTCACCGATCATTGCCAAACCTGTTACATCTATGTGGTATATGTGTGTGTGTATGTATAATACTATGTCATTTATATTTATTTTACTCTGTTGAAGATACATCTTTTTTTCACGTCGCATTTAATATAGCAATTAGACTAAGGTATTGTTTTTGTTGAATAAAGGAAACAAAATCAAATCACTTTCGAAATCTTCTGCCCTTCTTGCTGTTTTGATAATCATGATACGCCACTGGTGGGAA
The DNA here is from genome assembly GCA_030704885.1 of Cynegetis impunctata. NCBI lineage: Eukaryota > Metazoa > Arthropoda > Insecta > Coleoptera > Coccinellidae > Cynegetis > Cynegetis impunctata. Next base: position 228,795 of record JARQZK010001445.1, read on the forward strand.
GATTAATCCCGCAGGATTAGCATCGCAACTGGAATACCGGATCGGGATGACCCCCCCTTGCTCGCCGCGGTTCTCCTTCATCGCGAGTTACCGCCAGAATTAGACTCTGGACACGTGAACATTATTCCTGGAAAGGGTCCGACTAATGGGTAATATTCACTTTACATGCCAACTTTATGCATCGCTCGATGACACCGTAGAAATTGACTGCGTCAATTTGAAGTAATGGCCAATCGTTGTCCTTTTCGGGGTTCACGTAAATCGCCACACGGTATAATTGGACGTTGCGGAATTTTCATGTTCATTATGGAAGTGGCGACGTTTTGCATTGTTCAGGTGATCATCTCCAATAACTTTTCAAATAGAGTAGTAAAAAAAATTATCATATAAATATCAAGAATTTATCTTCCAGCAGAGTGTGTGGTTTCGTTTTTGCAAGATTATTCTGGAGTTCCTGAACATTAGTTCATTGATATAACTCCTTAATTAAAGTAAAATTGAATATTGTTGTTTGGCGCCCAATATATAATTGCCACATGCACCATCTAGAGGCATTACAGAGGAGATTCCTAAATTGGCTCTCATTTCGAGAAGATGGTTCATATCTACCTAGGGGTTTTGATCACGCAGCTTTGCTGTCTAGCTGTAACACGAAAAAGCTTCAAACCTAGAGAGGTTTGAATGCATAGAAATTCGTAGTCAATTCACTCAATCATAATCTCGACTGTCTATTGCTGCCCCGTAAACTTGACTTTGTTGTGTCTCGGATGGCTACTATGATAAGCCAGCTTTTCTATTTAAGAACCCCAAGAACCAATCTTCCCTCTCAATCGCCGCTAAGTTTTGCATGTTTCATTGCTAACCAATTCTCTAACCAGTGTGATTTGCATTATGATTCGCTGGTTTCCATTTGTCGCACATATTTAAACCTTAATTCTTATTATATGATGTTCTCCTCTAGGTTTAGGTTCTGAGTTACATTTGATGTTTTGGGATTAGCACTTTAATCTTTTGCCTATTCTTTAGAAATTAAGTTTATGTTTGATTATGTAGATTGATTGTTTTTTCATGCGTGTGAGAGGTAAAATCTTTTATAGACTACCCTGAGAGTATCCCGCACGCATTCTCAGGGATGTGTGATACTCCGGATGTTGCTGGTTACTCACTAAAAAACCTCTAAAACATTCCTTGGAGTAGTTCTTCATCCTGCCCTTACAGCGTCCCTTAACAAAAGAGATGAGCTGCAAGCGGCCTCTATAGTTCATGGGACCTGATGACTCGAAGTGACCCGAGCAATACTGCTTTCTACATTTTGCGCGTCAATATCTCGGCCAGAGATCTGCATGCCGGAATAATCTTCAATTCTGTCACATAGTTAGCTTTCATTCCGCCTAGACAACCTATGATTAGTACGACCATCCTAAGTTTATGCCCTGGGTATACTGTCCTCAGGTCGAACATAAAATCTCTGTATTTTTGATTTTTCTGTTCTTCTTTCATCGCCACATTATTTTCGGCAGGGGACGAAAATTCGACAAAAAATAATTTTCTGAGCTCTTTGTCCAGCAGGACTATATCTGGCTTTATTGCGTGGATCTGCCGAGTTGTTGGAAAAGCATAGTTCCCGTATATGCGAGCTCTATCGTTCCCAAGAACCGCTTCAATTTCTACTGGAACATATATTATTATTATTATTAATAATTCATATTTCTTCAATGAGAATCATTTTGATAGGAACCTATATTTGTTCACTCCTAAAGTGGGCATTGTAAACTGTTTTCATTCGAATATATTATAAATGAGTAAGTGTACCTATGTAATTTTATGATATTTTAAAAAGGTCACAAATTGTATCACAAAACTTTTGACAGTTGTCATCATATATTCCCGCGAAAATCTCCCGTTATCGAAGGTAATTAATGTTAATTTAATATTTTCAATACGCAAAACATTCAGATTCTGAAGTTTTATCCTCGAACCTTGCCCCAGCACCGGAAAAGGGAACGAACCGAACATCGAGCACCCCTTCCAAGTACCCGTTCACAGACAAAGGAAGTGCATAGAATGCACGCGTGGTCACTCGAAAACATGGCGGGATGATCTATGTTCCGACTGCAACCGCCAGATAGCGCGCCCGTTCATCTCGTAAACGGGAACGTCATAAAACACCGGCGGCTTATCGCTAAAAATACTGGACACTTGTTTCCGATCGGTTAGGCGCGTTCCTTTGTTGTGTTTATGTTATTTTATTAAACGTTCTCGCTGTCGGACGGGGACTTCCCTCGATCCTAACCTCTTCACGGTCGGCCGCGTTCATTTTATTGCGCGTTTGGGGAATAAACCAGGGGCGCTTTGATCTGTTTATATACACCTTTTGCGTTGGGTGGCATCGCTTCGGATCGGCAAGGGATGAGAAAGACTATAAGAAATTGCGTAGCAGAGTGATATGTAATGATTTTGGTAAACACGGCATAGGCTTAAACCGAAAATTTTTGAATAATTCATTCAACATACACATAAAACTCATTTTCTTCTTAAAAGTTGAGCAATATTTGAATTTTCGAAATTATTTGAATTTTCGAAATATTCAGTGAAATTCAAGTAAGGAGGAACTAAAATGTATTACTTAAATTATTAAGTTATTCCTCGTCGACCTTACATGCAATTGTTTTAGATGATGCTCCATATAATTTCATGTATTGTTCATAACATACAGAACCAAGTTCAAAAGAAATTTTTTGTTTGAACTGAAGCACACTGGATTATTATGTTCTAAGTCACTATTTTGCATAGAAATCAATAATTATTTATGTAATGAACAACTTTTATTACAGTATTAGTAATATATCATCTTGTGTACTTCAGAAAAAAAATTTTACTGTTTTAGTTATTGTCGAGGAAAAAGTAAAAATATAGTTTGCAAATTTATTAATTATAACTCATAAAACACTAAAGTTTCAGTTGATGGTAATGGGGTGATTTAAAACAACTTATATCGACTCATCTACTATTTGTCCACTGACTCATATGTTGGATATCATTTTTACTAACTGAGACTTGGAAAATAAAAAAATGCGAGTTTCCTTATGTATTGAATATTTGTTTTTTTGATTAATGTTCATTACCATCCCTGATTATAATAAATACATTATGTTCCATCATATTTAGTCCTAGCTTTCGTTCGCCAAGTGCTTGTAATGTAACATGCAATAAGGAGCTTTGTTCCAAAAATTATTCAGTTATTTTCAATGTTCCTTGAGTCTTGTTATTCTGTATATTTTCTTCATTTAGGCACACACAAACAACAGTGTTCTAGTACATCAACATGAATTCGTTAGTAACAAAGTCTCTCAACTTGAGCCATAACATTTCCATCAGCCTTTATTATCATATTTACAGCCATTCCACCTCTTTACCATCCTCGTAATTTCCTCTAATTGCAGACGTTATCCAGACAATATCCAAAACAAAGTTATACTACAGCGCCACAGAAATAATTCGCTTTATTCGACTTTATGGTCACAAAACACGGCCAGAGCCCGTTTGCGACGTTTTGGCACCAACGACAATTATCCTTCCTCAGGCAGTCGTAAACAATTTTAGTGGGACGCCGTAACGGCCTCCTTTATGAACTGCCTTTAGATTGTCTACGCAACGAGGGTCCATATAGTCGCGAATAAGGTAATTTGGTTGATTGGAGCCTTGGGGTTACCATATAAGAACTATTTCTGTGCGATTTGTGGATCATTTCGATGGAATTGAAGTTTTGGATGAGGCATTTGAGGTTATAGCTTGTTTGATAATCATTTATATGTGCATTGACTTTGATGTTCTCATATTTTATATTACTTCTTTCAAACAAATGAAATCAATGGAGTTTTTATATTTACATTTATGAAAGCCCCTCGCTTTCAGAAATGAAATAATTTTTTCAAAATTTTTAAGCATTGATCTCTTAATCAGAGTCATTCCTTCCTAATTCCTTTCTGAGAGAATACTATATTTTTATATTTTATTAGTTACTTGCTCACGCGTTGCAGCGGCTCAATTTTAAATAAAATGCCCCGAACTATCTACCCAGCTACGCGTTCTACATGAACTACACAGCTGATTTTCATAATTCTCTCACTTAAAAACCTTCTCCATGAATGAACACTTTTATGTGCCAAGTTTGGCGATGATCGGTCTAACGGTCTTGGAGTTTATCGATCTCATGTGTAGACTTCTTTTCAATATTCATTTCAATATTCTCTTCATTCATTTGACTGATAGATATTTAAAAAAAAAGAGATAATAAATGTCAATTTGTGTATCGTGAATTTGAAAGAGAAGAAGAAATGCTTCTCAGTTAGGTTTCAGTTTTCCTTCAAACTCTTGAAATTCTGTTTCAACTTCGTAATATCGTTCCTAACAAAATTTCTCATAGAATATTTTCCCAACATTCAATAACTTCTCCTAGGTCTCACGTTCAACATAGACGCACTTGTGTCTCGAAAATCTCATCGTATTTCCTCTCAAAAATTGATCTCCTTTCTGTAGACTTCGAAACTTGCAAGTAATTTCAATTGCGGTTTTAAACCCTCAATAAATTCCCAACTTGAGTCTCTAACAATGTAAGGGTTGGACAGGGATGGGAAGATGTCAGTGCGACCAAGACTTCCCTTTAATACATGCATAATTTCGTTTAATCTCAGACATTCATCTCCAATAAAGAGGAGCGTTAGTGTCATCTTAAATCATTCTAAATTGGTCGGGGAAATTATTGCTTCGTAACCGAGAAACTTGAGTTCTCGTTCTGAATTTTTAATATAAGTTTGATCTATTGGTTCAAAGATCTTCTTTCACTTTACGAAGTTCGTATACTTACGTATATTTTTACATGCTTTATATGAGTTCCACCTGTATGTATGTAACCGAATTCTTCGACGTAATTTTTAACGATTTTAAGACGTCTGATTAGTTTGACTCCTATAATAAGGACCGATGACAACACAATAATTTCTTCACTTTGTCATATTCTCTTGAACAGGAAGATCAAAAAAAAATAACTAATTTCACAGGTAACATTTACTATCCATAGAACGACAGTGAATATTGTAATTACTAATGAATCAATTTCAATAATTGAAATTATAATTAGAGTGCATAATTATTTAGAAAATGAATTATCGAACACCCGGCGTTTTTAGACTTCTAAATATAACTTCAAACCAAGTAACACCCTACGTTATAATGTACGTTCATAAACCCATCCAGATTTTAATCCTATTACACATATCACAAAAACCATTTCCTGCTTGGAGGCAAAATGACAAAGAGAACCTCAGCTACTCCAAGTTTAATTAGGGATTTCGCAAAATAAACCGCACGCCGTGTATGATCTACATTATTGCGAAACGCAAGTTTCAGGTATCATCATCAGTGTACAAACGTGGGATTTTGTGGATTTACAGCATCATTTCCGAACTTTAATATTTAATATGGAATAAAATATCTTTCAGTTAATTAAACTCAAACAGAAGAGCCTCCGAAGGTAGTTCGAACTTCGGTAGAATATATTATTCAAACTATATTTCCAACTGCTATGTTTCGATTAGAATTCTTGCAGACCTGGCGATTTTCTATTATCGGAAACCAATTTCCTCTTCCCATTTCTGAAAGGGTGACGTAACGAGTCACGTATTCGGAGGACATTGATTATGGCTAGAAACGCTAGAAGACGTCTACCGTCTACTTTGGCATCAAGAGTCATGACGACGATGTCTGATGGCTGTCTAAATGGCTCTAGAATGGTTTATTACTGTTCTAAGGGAAATTGATGGAGTAGAATACTTTATAATACATAGGAGACTTGTTCTCAATCTTCTTTGTTTGCCATTTTATGGCTTTTATGAATACTTCAAAGATTGAATGATATTTATTATGAATGAAAGTGAATTTATAGTTCATCTTGCATATAATTTATTGAATAATATTCGCTCTTCGAGTGAATACTCAAAAGGCTTTAAAGTATAAAATAAAGGTTGGCTGGTCAGAATGATCCTCATTACTGTTTTCTTTTTGTGCTTCTCGAAGATGCTCTAGTTATAAATGATGAAAAAAGATCGGGATGTGCTTTATCGTACTTGTCATTCAATGGAGAGGTCATAGAGACCCATGAGACTATGGTTTAAGTATCACATCCCTTGACATAATTGCACACCCCTTTTCATAGTAGCACACCCCTTGACATAGTTACACATCTCTTGACATAGTTTCACATCTCTTGACATAGTTGCATACCACTTGCCATTGTTGCACATCCCTTGACATAGTTGCACATCCCTTGAAATAGTTGTACACTCCTTGACATAGTTGCACACCCGTTGACATAGTTGCAGACTTCTTTACATAATTGCAGACTTCTTGACATAATTACATACCACTTGGTATAGTTGTACACCTCTTGGTATAGATGCACGCCTCTTGACATTCGTGACGAAGCGATTGAGCTCTAGTGCAATTTTTCTCTCTAACAATCTCTCTTTTCCTCTCAAAAATTGTTCTATAGATGAGAGAAATTCGACCAAAGTTGCTAATTTTCAACGAACCAAGGTGACACCTCAGGAAGGCGTAGTAGGTATTTGGTTCCTAGGATCGACCAAAGTATCCTGCCGACTAATCTCGCCAATTTCGGTCCATCTAGAGGCCACGCCCGGTCTAGCGATTCCAAAAAGTTCATGTCATTATCCTGGTGCAAATCGTCCATAACATAGAAATTGTCGTGCGACACAGAAAATTTTGCTATTTGGAACTTTCCTGCCCTAGGGAAGGGTACATGCACCAAGTGTGTCACATCAATAGAAAGTTCTTGCCAACACCTATCCAACAGTTTATATACGTACCATTTTATTTGGCATGTTAGAGATTTATGTGATTTTTTCGAATTCAAACTGAAGAAAGATTATTTACTCTGAGAATACCAAGTGAGCTGCTTCCATATACGGATACAGACTCGTTTATTCACGATTAGTCGAAACCGAAACAATATAAAATGAATACAGAGTACCAAAGTATGAAGTTCTCTAACAAATATAAACTTTTCGAAGCGAATGTCAGAACAAAATACAAATACAATATTCTCGGTTTGCTAAGTGGTGAACCCAGACTTCGATAATAACTTCCGAGGACGCCAATAACATGAAATACATCCGTGATTTTGATATTTCACTAAAAGCACAAGGCCGAAGTAACTTAGTGCCCATATATCAGCTTTTGAGTGCTTATAGATCTTCGAGTTATTATTTTGTGGGATTCATTTCGTGGAATTATTGGAGATGTGGGCACTTTGATGTTATGAATTCATTCGAAAAGTTTAAGAAAAGAGACTGGTAAGAGGATTTGATACGTAGAGATGTTGGAAGTTTGGAGAAGTAAGTTAGTCTTTGATTTAAATTATTCGAGGAAGTCAATAAATAGAATATTTGCTTCAATGTTCTAATATATGGTATCTCCTCTTTCAACTTGAAGTATTTGTTTGTATGGAATAATAATTGGAAGGGTATGATTATTGGAATTCTCCGAACTTTTGGAATGAACACCGAAAACTTTTGGATTAATGCTGGGATACTATATCACTCATTCCGTAGCTATATATTTTTTTAAATTAGTAGGTCATGAATACGTATTTCAGTTGACAGCTTATTGAAAGATAATATCAATTAATCATTCACTTGAGCTTTGATAAAGCAAAATTATTGCATAGTTCCAGAGTTTTTTTTTCTGTGCTCCGACAATTTTTCGATATTATGATGAAAAATCGACGGTTTTTTCACTGAAAAGTAGACGGGTTATTCATTCAATAAAGAAGAATGGCCTGCCATTAGGAAAATCCCAAGGAAATTCAATGGACGCATTTTCTCGTCCGCTTTTTCAAAGGTTATTCATTGATGTATGAATAATTGGCTTATTCAGAGTGGAAAGGTAAAGATTTTTTTCCATTAGGAAGATGGAAATGTTTGACAAGTAGCTCAGATGATTCCCTCCGTCAATGCTAATAATTTGGCTTTTTCAACCCTTCTGATGAAATGATTTATGTGAAAATATTACATTCTTTGAAATTTAATATTCTACACAATTATACTTTTAAGACTGTCGGAAAGTCATTAAATTATAAATTCTTATCTACAAATATAGAGTGCTCAGATTTTCGAGGCCAAGAATATCAATGTGGACATAAATTATCGTTCACTAAGGTGAATCTTAACCTAAAATTTATTAAACTTCTGAATCTTGAATTGAATTTGACATATACGAATCTTTGGTCTCGAATGGTCTGCAAAAAGATTTTCTCTTTTAAAATGATTTATTTTTTGATCTTTCAGTTTATTACTGATTATGGAATTAAAAGTTTTTCTACACAAACCACTTCTCAAATTATGTCTGAAAATTAAGTTAAAGTGCTACTTAGTAGTATACCAGTATATCAAATAATCCTCCATTCAAATATAAGTACATTATTTCACTAACCAACCATCTGTTTCGACACCCCTCACTGAAAATGATTGTGAATTTCTCAGCTTCTGGTAGTAGTATTACATAATTGAAAATACTTTATTTTCAGGTTACCACCACACAAGTCAACAACCACCAAGAATAACAGAACATCCAGTAGATACCACAGTGGCACGCCACGAACCTGCCACCTTGAACTGTCACGCAAGCGGAGAACCGGAACCAACTATCACGTGGTTCAAAGATGGCGCCCCGCTACGATCGGCACCGCATAGAATGTTACTTCCGGCCGGTAATCTCTTCTTCTTGAAGGTGACTCAGAGCAGAAAAGAGAGCGATGGTGGGGTTTATTGGTGCGAAGCTACTAACGCACTAGGAAAAGCCAAGAGCAGGAATGCTACATTGATAGTTGCAAGTAAGTGTCATTTAAAAAGTATAAGTTGTCATCTGAATTACCTAGATGGTCATCATTAAAATGCTTGTACTGTCATTATAAAATTAAGCTGTACAATATTTTATGGAGAATGCGAAGGAAGTTTGTTGAAATCAGCCTACCGTCTTCATGTTCTTTTCAAATGGATGCGTTTCGCAAAGTTTTGTTGGGAAAAGTTATATTTAGGGAAAATATCAATTTTTCAATATTAGCAACGCCATCTCTTGTTAGGTTAGATACTTAACTTTCTGTAGTAATTTATACCAACTTTGTATTTATTCTAACTGCTCTCTCTGATTCGATTGTGACTTGTTAACTCTCAAATATCTTGTCGATCTAAGGCAATGAAAAGTCACACGATTAGTTCAAATTTTGCGATCTCGTCGGTCTTATCAAATTAGATAGATATTAATGAGAGACAATTAAAGAACGTCATGTTCGCATCGGCCCCATTTTTACGTAAATTTTCACCTTCAGTCGGCATTGGGAGTTTAGTAAGTAAAATTTCTTCGGTTATTTCCCGATTTTTCATTAGGAAAGTTCGCCAGAAAGGCGGAGTCTACAAATTGATACCCGGATCGAAGGGACAGAAAATGACGTTCAACTTGGCTGGGAGATACAAATTTATGTCTAAAGTTCTGATGAACAGGCGGAGATTTCAACCGAAGTTTCGTCGAATTTGATGCGCCATCTTTTTTAGACGACCCCGTTTCTGTTTCGAATTTATTTCGAAGTTCGATTTTAAACAATCGTTAAAGTTATTTCGGGAAATGACGGAAATATTTATTTGGAACAATAATAACGTCAACACTTCATTTGATTACACAAGAGTGAGATTACTCGATATATAATATAAACACATAAATATTTCAAGATTTATTCTATTATAAATTCACTCATCTTCACCTAAAAATATTGTTCAGACCATAAACATATTTTGTATAAATATATGTTATATATATATATATATATATATATATATATATATATATATATATATATATATATTATACGTATATGTATTTATATTAAATGTAGCGTTCTCGGTATTAGGTGAAATTAATTAATACAATTTGAGTGTCATGCGAATTGTCTATCAACGTTTCCACCATTTCATGGACTTTTTCAAAATTCTTGAACGTAAATGATCAGAACACTAAAATAAAAATAATGAAACACTTTTACAACACGTAATATCACAGACAACAAGGCACCGTTTGAAAATGCCGAAAGAAAAATATATATTATATATTTATTTATGTATACAAGTATTTGACAGCGCTAATCTTCAAGACCATTTTAGCGATCATCGCGAAACTTGGTACAGCTAAGTGTTTTTACATGGAGGAGGTTTTTATGAAAGAATTTTGAAAATAAGCTTTGTTGTTTCTCTAAAAATAAATTTTCCAGGCGAGGCTTCTTAGCTGGACTGGCGCATTCGCCATTCTGTTCCTATATTATTCGTGTAGATTATTATGAAGATTGAAATCGTACCCATCGTTGCTCTTGTCAACCCAACACCTAAAATTTCCTTATAGTATACATATGGAAAATATTGTCGAATTTGAATCATTTCTAGAGAAATTTCCTCCCATCATCCACTCATTTTCCTGCGTACGAAATTTTGGTCTGAACTCATATTCCGGACGGATAAAACGCAAAATAAACAAATGGCGTCGTTACGCTGCGGCGTAGAAATAATGAGAGTCGAACTGTGATCGGATGTGCTTCCCCGAAAACAAACCACTTTGGTTACATCCGATTCGACCATTAATCGCTTCCGGTTACAATATGAAAATCGCAGTTGGCGAGACGCTCAGCGACGCCCTCTTACGGATTGAAACAAATGAGTAAACGGTTCGTCTACGCCTACGGGGATACAAATTGGAAGTTCGTATCTAGTTAGAACAGAAACAAAGATGAGCATTACGTTATTTGTTGTCGCATTAATGTCGAATAAAACATTTGTTCGTCAGAATTCTATTGGAATTCGAACAAGTAAAACTCATTTGAATAATGAGAATCATCAAATAATCAGGTTGTGGAAACTCCACAGTCCAAAAAAAATACTAACTCTTCGGTATTGAGGAGGAAATACTCATTCATTATTCGCTCTGAAGATTAAGTAATTATTCGAAACGTTGATCATAGATTCAATTTGAATCATGCTTATACTAGTGGTTAATCACATTATTTTATCACATTATTAAAAAGTAAAATCTTTTCTTATATCATTTTTCAATAATTTAGAATCAATTAAGTTTTAAATCTTGATATTTAATTATCAAATATACAAAACACGAAAATTTTCATGTTGTTAGTGAGATTTCGTTGTTGAACCATCTTTTCTATAATTGAAACCACTTTGTGTATGAATTGTTGAGAGTATAAATATTTTTTCACACTTATATCAATAATTCATCCAAGTTACTCATTTGCCAACTGTTTTTAATTCTCACAACGAGGAATTCCTAGAAATATTCGTTCCCAGTCCAATCTCGCTTGTTTATTATTTTTAAAACCATATGTTTTTCGAATTAAGAAGAAATACTTCATAAACACACGTAACATCGAAGTGGTACATGAGGGTTAGTTGTTGCACACACCCAAAAATACCGAACACAGAGTAGCGCTCCTCATCTGTCACGTACGGAATCACATCATCGACTTTCAAAGGCCACGGAGTTCTTTCAAGTGCCAAGATCTGAACAACTCCACATGTTTATTAGATGAGAACTGTAATGAATTCCCATTTCATTACAATCCGGTGTAGAAAGGAACCGTGTGAGGTATGTTTTATTAAGAGAAGCTTAGTGTGCCCTGGAAGTCATATTAAATTCATATAAGTGGGGCCAACAACGAGAGAAGAAGAAGAAGATCTGTTTGCACACTCGCGATTGTTGAATACATTTTCAGTGCACTCGCTCAGGTGGAATGATACAATGCTTCCGGTTTTGTATGTCTTATTCATAACAACAGTTGATGTTGGTTCATGAAATTGTTGTATGCGGTAAGATTAACTTGATGCACGGGTATGAAGCGATTGTTATGACTAGAATGTAGCGGAGGAGTGATGGAAAATGTTGTTTATTAAAATGAGTTGTTACATGCATAATATAATTGATTTTTTTATTTTATTTTGGACCGGAATGATGGTGTAAATACGAGTTTGAATATGTATGAAAAGAAGATCACTTGAAATCCTAGATATTTAAGATTGTACATAAATATCCATAGAATTTCATAATTATTCAGTTAGCATCTGATGAAGAAGTAGTAGGACGTCGAAACGTTTGCTACGGATCATAATTTAAATAATTGTGAAGCTATCAATAGCGTTTCATTGCTCTCAGTTAGCACTACCAGTAAATTCGTGTTTAACCATTTCAGCATCTGTTCTCATAATTTTTAAGCTTTAAAATTTTTGCATACCTTCCTAAAAGTTGAACCAAACTCAGGCCGAACGTCTATTTTTACGCCAATCTTACAGGGGGTGGGGAGGTTACATCGTGGCTTGAATATCAACTTTCGAATTAACTTGGCCGCATTTCAGCATTCTGGTTGACTTTGGAAGTAATTGTGCGTAGAAACGACGGGGAGGGAACACAGCAGTCCTTGATTACATTGTTATGCTAAAAAGGGCACGAGTTTACTTTCACCCCAGAAATAAGAATTTGGAAGTTTCATTAGACGCCAGACAATAATTGAGGAGTACAAGAAGACGTTGCAACACTGTAATGTCAACGGCAATTAGAATTTCTATAAGATCGATTCATTATGTTTATACGTTTCGAGTACGTATATACGATTGTTGTACCGGCTTTATTTCTTCCTGTCGTGACAGCAGACTATTATTCTAACACTATAATAATAATTTTCTTTTTCATCAGAAGTAATGACATGGACAAAGATTGAAGGCCTGCTTTATTTCTCTCAAGGCAGGTTCCTAAATAAGTTGTGGTTTTATTGAAGTAAATTCCATTCAAATATGTCTAACCATATAGTAATATATCCCAGTTTCATGTTAAATTTCGTTCATCTTCATTATCGATACAATTTTCTTTAAATTCTTGTTTCCGGGAGTATTAGCTGTAAACTTGAATAAACTATACAAATTTTCAGTGCTTTTACAAAGAAACAATTGTTTATTGTTAAAAGTAACTGGTAATTAGGTCCAACGTGTAACATGATCCTAGATACAGTATTCTCAATGTACAGCTACGAACTCTCCTACTACAATCAATCATTCTCCTCGTAGCATCTTCTTGTTTATCGTGGTGTTCCCCAAGGGTCCTACTCGAATCCTCCTTGATACTTCATATATATACTTACTACAAATAAGCTGTGAATATTTTCATTAGATATTATACTACTATTTGATCAATGTGATCCGTATAATATCAATTTTGTATATCTATCAATAAGATATACTTTGTTTTCAATGTGATCTGTATAATATCAATTTTGTATATCTATCAATAAGATATACTTTGTTTTCAAGAATTGTGATGGTAAAGAGGACAGGTTTGACTACTTGGAAGCTACCTACACGTCGAATGATGCATTGGCATGTTTCAATGAAAATCATGAGTGAATTTGGTCTAAGCCCTCATGAAAACCATATTTTTTATTCTCAAACGCTTCTAGGGAACTATATGATGTAAATTTAACATTGAAAGTATGAATTCTTCATTTGCAGATGGTTATACTTAACGTTTAATAAAATTGACTACATAAAATTCTAGTTTCTGACCTAGCGTTATATGCATCTTATAAAGAAAAGCCTAATTTGGAAATTTTCAAAAAACACAAGCTATTCCTTCGAAAATATCTCAATAACCCGGTTAATTCTAAGATTCAACAGGCTACATGCTGACTTTCTTTGCATTTCCTGCCAATTTCCCAAGATCGCTAGTGTAAGCTACAAATACTTTTCCCTATTGATTTTTCGGCGGATCCACATAAGGCATTTTCTCAAGTGAAACGAACAATTCCACTGTTCACGTCTGGCTGCTCGTTGTTCAATGTTCAATCTCTGTCTCGTTGAAAATCTAATTTGGGATTTCTGCGCGACCTAACCTAACCTCACTTAACGGCAACGACGATGGATTGATAGAAATCGTCACTTCGTAAATCAAGCTTCTTTACAGTTCAAAGGATTACTCTTTCTTTGTTGGAGGTATATCGGAGTAGAATAAAGGCCCGGTTGTACAATATGCTGATATACTCCCGGATAGCGTTATCTTGCCGACAAGTATGTTTTTGATGTATTACAATTTACGAATAACTTTGTTGGTAACCCTATCGGTAGAATAACTTGTCGGGTACTCGAAGCGGCCGATAATTTGTAATCGGGAAGATTTAATACGAAGAAGAACATAACCTACTTGCTATTTATTTCTAGTGTTTGCTGTTTTGTTTATGATCGTATATTTTGCTCTTATTTTGGAAGTAATTCATTTAAAATTTAAACTTAAATCTAAAATGGAAAAAGAAAGTAATAAACGCACGGCTAATTACACAAAAGAAGAATGTTGGCGACTTGTGGAAATTATTGAAAGGCTTGCACACATAATCGAAAACAAAAAAACGGATGCATTAACTTGGAAAGACAAGGTAAAAAAGCTTGATTTTTATTTATACACCTACCTACTTAAAACTTGTTATTTTTAAAATTTTAGAAAACTACTTGGCAAAAAGTTTGTATTGAGTTTAATGCAGTTGGGACTCAAACCCGAACATAGGAACAACTAAGGAGTAAATACGAAGTATTGAAAAAAGAAACGAGGAAAGCTGCAGCCAAAAGCCGCACCGACATAATTCGTACAGGTGGAGGTCCATATGAGATTACGGTCAATCCATTATATGAAAGGATTAATGCAATAATAAAATTAAGCGCTGAAGGAACACCTTCCCATTTTGATAGTGATCAGATAGACAATACCCCCTTTGTGATAAATACTCAAGCCGGTACCAGCAATGACTTTATGGTGGATGAAGGAAGTATAGTTTTTGAACTTGAAGACAGTTGTGAAGCTGATGCAAGTCTTGATATGTTTCATCAGGCACGCGAAACTCTTATAACTACAATTGCTGAAGTTACCTCAAAAGCCCCTTCTGATGTTCAGGAAGTTACCGAAATTACTCCAAAAGCTTCTGCCGATAAACATTCAAACTGTAAAGTGGACACTGCCGAAGTAAACAATTGGAGCAGTTATTGCCCTGCTAAGTTAAAAAGATTATAACACCCTGCTCTCCAAACTCCAAAGAGAAAATCAGAAAACAAAAAAAAACATGTCTGCAGCTGGTCAAAAAATGACACCATGGGTTGACGCAAAAACGGATTTAACAAATTTAAAAGCCAAACTAATCCAGGAAGAATTCAATGCTAAGCAAAAAAGAGAAGCAGAACTACACGAACAGCAGCAGCAGTTAAACAGTCAGCAGATGAAAATTAATGAATTATTAATTGAAAAATATAAATTAGAAATTAAGAACCTGGAGAAATAATACTTGCCTATGTTGTTTTGGTAAAAATAAAATGTGCTTGAAAAATATTATTTTATTTTAAACAAATACCTACTACCTAATATGCTATTAAATAAAGGAAAAAGATCTTAAACTTTTGTTAAACGAAAACGTATAAAAAATTCGTCTCCATCCCAGTAATACATGTGGTTTACTCGTTCTCTGATTCGCTTCTCTTTTCGTCTATTTAGAAAAACATTGGCAAGTAATTCATTTTCCTCATCACTACTGCTACTAGTTTCATACAAATTGAACATATTTAAATAATAATTATTTCTCTACACTTTCAAAAAGATTAGTTTTGAAACAAATAAACGACGACTATCTATATATAAAAACAAAAACAATACAGTCAAATGTCAAAACATTTATAAGTCAGTGTTCTCAATATTACTAATATGGGGGAAAACATGTGTCATATTCACTAGATCTGGGGGAGAGTTAATGCCAACTTAGTTATATTTTACCGATAGTAATCTCACCAACAACTACCGTTTGTAATACGGTTCGGGAGCTTATCCTTCCGACAACTATCAGCCGGTTAGTTGTCGGGTACATTTATTGCGACATTGTACAACCGGGCCTAAGCAATTGAATGATTGTTATTAATCGTGAGATCAAAAGTACTCTCAGCGATTCCAAGGAGAATTTTTGCTGAGGAATTTCACCAAAATATAACGATCTGTATTTATGTTAATTGAATGAAACAAGAAGAAAGTATTTGTCATTCTGATTTGTGAAACATTTCAGTCAAAAGTGGTAGATGCTATTTCTGAAAGAGAAATGATTTAGACTTTATATATTTTTTTTGTATCAAAAAAATGAAGTGAGGTTATCATCAGTGGATTCCTCATTATAGTTCTATACAGGGCCGCTCAGAGGGAGCGGCAGATGGCCACTCCCTGGGCCCCCAGTGTTGAGGGGCCCACGATACAAAAAAAAAGTAGAATATTTGAAATTCTAAAGTATTTTACAACAGTAGTGATACAAAACAAGATAAAATATTTCGTTGAATAGTAGTACCATCAGTCTGCTTAATATTATTATTAGGGCCGCAACCCTTCTGCAGTGAAAAATAGGATCGGTGTACGAATATTTAAGTGATTTTAGATATAATCTGCAATTATATACAATAAATAATAAAATGGTAATCTGGTCTCACCATAATTGGGAGCCAAACTTCTTAGTTTTCGGTGCTTTTAGTTTTCTAGTTAGTTTTTTTTACGGAACTTAGTCTCTTGTTTTTTTCCTCTGGTTATTGAGCTGTAAAAAACACAATTTCACATAATTGACATCCCCACTTCAAACACTCAGTAATAAATAAACAAATTATGTGCGATGGCTATACTTTCACTTATTTATAGGCTGGTATTGGTGTATGTGTACCACAGTTATTCAGTTGCTTTCGGTTGTGGTTGTCACAGTTATTATTCGGTCAACAAAGTTCTAAAGTAAGAAGCTTCATTGGAGTTTTGAAGCTATGCAACTGAGTAAAATTACAAAAATAATTTTGCAACAAATTTTATTTCCCACTAGATAATTTACAACCTAACCACCCCCTAAACGGCCCCAAATGTTAATAGCCCCCCCAGCCAGCGTTTGCCCCGGGCCCTGGAATTCCTCGGGGAGTTCTATGACTCATTACGATTGTTTCTTGATTTTCGATATTATTCGGTTATAGTTTCAAAGATCTATTAAATATATAAATAAAAATAATAGTTATTTATGTACCAAGTGCGTTATATAGATCCTAACGGATCTAGTAACGCACGTGGTGCATACAAGATTTAATTTTTCACGAAAAAATTATTTTATTATGATGAAAAATCGATTTTAAAATCGATTCATTGCTCCTATACTTTCTATTTTCCTTCTCATAGTAGGCATGTCATTTGTTGATATTTTGACGTTTGTGGATATTTTTGTCATCATATTCAGTGAATGTCACTGCAGCTTTCTTTGTGTAGTCTTATAGAAATAATGGAAATTAAAATGAATTTACCCAAGAATATCATAGAAAATGCAGCCAAAGCTGCGAATAATTCATTGCCGGAGAAATCCAGAGTCGTATACGACAAGGATTATGAAGTATTCAATCAATGGAAGTCGCTTCATTTCTCCTCATACAATTAGCGGGCGTTATGATCCATTATTCCCGCTCATTACACCTTAGAGTATATTTATAGCAACCGTATCTAAGGTAGAATCAACAAATAAGTGAAAAATTAAATAATAAATATCCCTATTGTGTTGATACTACTGCATTAAATGAATTCAGAACGGCAAGCTCGAAACCTGTTCCCATATAACATTCTGGGACCCTTTCGTTCTGCTCTGATAAGAAAATGGAAAAATTATCTGACGCGATCTACCTAAATTCCAATTTTTCCTGTCCGACGAACGAAAAGCAGTCCTGGAAAGACAGTCGGCCCTTCGATGTAAAAGTATCGATAAGGGAGCAAAAACATTGACACAAGCCGGTATCCAATTTGGCGCAGCGTTAACCAATTTAAAAAAGTCCAGACCTTCGATTAGGATGATGTATACTGATTGTACGATAAATCAACGAAAATCGTTAATGAAACCAAGACGAAGATACCGAAGAAAAAAAGTTGGCGAATTTATGTGTCTCTGATATAATGATTTCGCGCCGGGTAGAATTTAATATCGTAAGTAGATGGCGCTGGGAGTACGGGACGCAGAGATGGATTAAGGATGACTTGGAAATCTCGGTGGTACTTCTTATGTCGACGTTAAATTGAACTTGCTAGGATCAGATGTCGTATTATCATTATTTATTTCTTTGCCGTCATTATTTTTTGCTTCTTTTACACATGTGTACTGAATTGATACAGGCGCAACTTTTTTCTTTAAATTATATCCATCTTGAAATGTTCAAACCTGAACATGTTTCTCAGGTGAGAATAAGTATATTTATTTTTCTCTTGTATATTATTCGTTGATTTTGACTTAGATTCGGTTGCTATAGATACACTCATTATGCCATAGGGCGTTATGAGCGGGCATAATGGATCATAACGCCCGCTAATTGTACGAGGAGAAATGAAGCAACTTCCATTGATTAAATACTTCATAATCCTTGTCGTATACGACTCTGGATTTCTCCGGCAGTTAATTATTCGCTGGTTTGGCTGCATTTTCTATGATATTCTTGGGTAAATTCATTTTCATTTCCATTATTTCTATAAGACTACACAAAGAAAGCAGCAATGGCATTCACTAAATATGATGACAAAAATATTCCCAAACGTCAAAATATCAACAATTGACATGCCTACTATGAGAAGGAAAATGGAAAGTATAGGAGCAAGAAACCGATTTTAAAATCGATTTTTCATTATAATAAATTAGTTTTTTCGTGAAAAATAAAATCTTGTATACACCATGTGCGTTACTAGATCCTAACGCCCGATGGGCGTTAGATCTATATAACGCACTTGGTACATAAATAACTATTTCTCATTTGAATAATCTTTGAAAAATACGACGTAGGTTTAAAAATTTACCTGCATCTTGCATGAAGATTAAAAAATACAAACAGTGACTAAAAAACTGGAATCATTGGAATATTATCGAATGAAATATTCATCACCAATACTGTGAAAGAAATAATATATAATTACATTAATAGTAACACTTTCACCAGATTTCGTAATAAGTTTGTTCTTTGATTGTGAATATTGAGTATATTATATTTTCTGGAAATTCAAATCGTGCACATTTTCGAAGATGCTTGTTCAATGTCAAATAATTTGCTAATGCTATATACATGAAGATAAAATTGGACACTTGAAGCGAAATCTAATAAATTAGTAGTGGTGGAAAAAAAGTTCAGGAATTTATATTGGGATTACTATACCTTTGTACAAAAAGTGTTTTTTCTCCGATCGTGGGAAAAGTGACAATATTTTGACCTGTTTTCTATGCGCAAAGCTCAACATTCCAGAATAGTATTCAGTTGCTAAGCAATTAGAAAATAACAGTGCGGTAATATTCTTGCGGTAATGTAACAAATGGATTATTACATTAAAATGAAACAAAGTATGGTTTTAATTTTTATAATTGTTGTTAATATTTACATTTTTGGTATCCTGTAGCTTGACGTTTTGAAACTGCTCTCAGTTTTTGGTACTGGGCAATATTAATATTATTTTTAACAGACAAAGTTGATCGAAGCATGGAATCATGTGCCCACAACGTCGAAGATTTCATTGTTTTAGCCAATTCAGCAACATACGCCATCAGTACATTCTCAGAAAAGGATACACTGTTGTTTTTTCTACAAAAATTCATGAAGCGTTGGTACGCAAGTTCATACTTCTCTCTGGATTTCGCCGGAAGTAAATTAAGTGAAGCCACGTTCGCGGCTTCTACTAGTTCAGGAGTCGTGCAAGACAACAAATAATCACTATCAGTGTTCATGTTTACTAATTCTTTTTTAATTCCTTATAAAATAGAACGAATCAAACAAAACCGGCTTTAAAATTATTTTACTTTTGTCATAACTGAGTAATTTCCATGGTTACCACTTCTATATTTTAATATGAACATAGAGAAACCTATTTAAACTTACTTGATTACATCTTGGATGAAATATTTTTTAATTAATTTTTTAAATGTAAATCAACGATCGGAGAAAAAATAGTATGTATAATTCGTGGGAAAAGCATATTCCCAAACTCCTGTGTTACCAGACTCGTCGCTACGCTCCTCGTCTGGTAATTATCACAGTTGTTTGGGAATATTATGCTTTTCCCACTAATTAGACAATATACTATTCTATCGATATTTTTTCAATTTTTTTGAAAAAAAAGATATATTCAGAATTATATACTACTATTATTCTTCTATGTATCAATGATATATGAAAGATAAGTTTTTAGAAAGGAACAGAAGATAATAAGTTTGTTTCATTCTTTCATTCAATCTTATTGGCGAAGATGTATTTTTGGCTATGCAGGTTTCTTCCCTTTCTAGAGGTTCAATTTTAAGAAATATTCTAGTAATGTTTTGACAAGCTTCTGGTATTTCCTCTCATAGTCCAAGATCCCAGAGCCGCCAGACGTTACTTATTTTCTCAGTAATAATATTTATGGGATAAAGTAGTGTTCTAATGTACTTTCAGTGTATGGATACCTGCTACCTTGTGCCGACGGTCAATTTCCAGGTGCTAAAGATGCCAGACACAAATAAAGTGTCCATATGAGTATGTCAGTATGAGCGAAATATTATGACAGTAAGTATAGAAGAGATATCGACGCGCATAGATAATCACTATCGCGCTTAAATGGGCGAATCATGACATTTCGCTCATACTGTCATACTCATAGGGACACTTGATTTGTGTCTGGCGGGATGTTTGGCCCATACGATCGGTCTGGCTACTTGCATAAGGTATTGAAATAGTTCCCTGAGTATCATATATATAAATCAAGACTGAGAAAATATGAAAAGTGAGTTGAGTTTTTTCCATTTTAAACACCTGATACCTGGAAATTAGCCGTCGGCACAAGGCATCATGTATCCATTCACTGAAAGTACATACGAGCACTACTTTATCCCAGAAATATTATTGCTGAGAAAATAAGTAACGTCTGGCGGCTCTGATGGGATCTTGCTCTATCAAGTTAAATCATGTTTTGTTTATTTTTATATGACTTGAAATTCTAAAGACCTATCCTGGACGATTTGGAGTGTCTTATCTATTTCCCACCTCATTTCTTTGTCGCAGAAAAAATCCATAAGCCATCAGTGACTTTGCATATTCCACGGGGCTTACAGCTTATGGAAGAAATGTATCGATGGCATAGACTCCAGTTTTCCATTAAGTCAAAGCCGTGACAAATCGGGTAAAGTAAACGAATCATCCAATTCAGATTTTCCTGCGCATATATATATATATATTATATCAGGGAAAGTCAATTTCCTAGAAAAAAAAATACGAGTCTGCTCGACTTTATGAAACACATATCAAAGTATGCTTTGTTCATCACTAGGTACATCATATTTCAAATGAACAAATTTTCATCATTATCTCTGGAATAAAGAAAATAACGAATAATTTTGAATTGGTATTACTTTGAAGTATCCCCAGTTTCAATTCAAACTTTAAAATGATTCATGCAGGTCCATTTTCTATTTTATGAAGGTCACAAAGAATGAAAAATAAACATGTTAGACAATGTAGAAGTTACCAACTCTGACATGAAAGATTACCACATCGAGTGTGGCAAATATACTCCTTTTACCTCTTGTAAATAGGGGCCTTTGAAGAATCAGGGAATAAAAACTATTTAGAACCCTAAACAGTCTTTATTCAATTTGTTGTGAAGGAATAATTTTTTTTAAGAATGGGAGATATTTTTTCATACGTTGCTCAGGTATTCCACAAGGGTTCCACCTAAACCCTGTGTTTTTCATAAATTTGAGAAAACCTTCATGCCAAAAAATTCCTATTCATGATTTTTTCAAATTCTATATATATGTATATATATATATATATATATATATATATATATATATATATATATATATATATTATATATATATATATATATATATATATATATATATATATATATATATATATATATATATATATATATAATTTAAATAAATCATGAATAGGAATTTTTTGGCATGAAAGTTTTCTTAAATTTATGAAAAACACAGGGTTTAGGTGGAACCCTTGCGGAATACCTGAGCAACGTATGAAAAAAAATTTCTTATTCCTAAAAAAATTATTTCTTCACAACAAATTGAATGAAGACTGTTCAGGGTGCTAAACAGTTTTTATTCTCTCTATATATATACTATATATATGGTAGTATACTAAGAAAGTTTTCAACACAATATAATTAAACTATTTTTATACGAATACGAGAAGTTTAAGTCCAAGGGGTTTGTTTACACTTGGAATTTGGACTCGTCATTGAAGAATGAAGTTAACTTGAACAAATAAAATGAAGAAATAGTTGATTAAAAATAAAACGAAATTTTAATAATTTATTTTTCTCAAAAACTATATTATGTTAACATAACAATTGTTTCACCAAACACAGTGACTTCCTCAGATGTATAGTACATACAACCTTTCACAAATAGAACATTGAAAGATGAAGCAAGGGAATATACAATATTTTGACACAAAATAATAAACTTGTGGTTCATGTTTATTATTTTGTCCTGAAGTATATGTTGGCCAAACTGGCAGGAACTTTGGAGTTCGAATATCAGAAAATAAAAGAAGTTACGACAAGGAAAAATTAGGTTCCACTTATGCATCACATGTCCTGGAACATAATCATATTTTTGATAGTGAATTCGAAATATTGCGTATAGAAAAGAAAGGCTATAAATTCAATTTATTAGAAGCTCTTGAGATCAATAGTAAAAAACAAACCAATAATTTGTTAAATGATCAATTAGATATGAATAATTCACCGCTGTTTAATCTTTTCTAAACTTAATATTGAATGTTTGTACCTGTTGTGTTTTTCCCATGTCATTAACAGTTTGTACTGTCTACCTGCTTAGAGATTACGTTTAGGTGTTTCCCCATTCTTATTGTATATTTCCTTCCTTCATATTTCCATATTCTTATTGTAAAAGTTAGTATGTACCAGAGCTGTGCCAAAGCATTGTGCTTTGTGCTCGTGAAAGCACTCGGAGCCCTTTTGTGCTCCCGAGCTTTGTGCTTTTCAAAAGCAGTGCTTAGTGCTTAGTAATTGAAGTCCTCCAACAAAAGGCTTTGTGCTTAGTAATCCCAAAAGTGCTCCCGAGCACTGAAGTGCTCCCAAGCACTTCTGCGGATTACTAAGCACTAAGCCCTGAGCCAAACTTGTCGTAACACGAATATGCGTATGCGGCGGCGCTATGATCGTGTGTTGATATCATTCCAGTGATAAACATCTCACGTTAGTGTCAAGTCAATAAAAAAATTATTTATAAAATACAACACCCCCTTCCATCAAGTGCTCTTGTTGAAAGACTGTTTTCATTTGCGTCTATAGTAAATGCACCAAGATGTCATGCTCTGAGTGACAGGAACTTCGAAAACTTAGTTTTATTAAAAGCTAATGGGGATGTTTGAATTTTTTTTCATTTTGATGAGTTGTACACCATTACTTATATGTTACTTGTATGTAGTCAATATCTTGAATGAAAATTTTGGATTTTTTTATGGGCATGGAACTCAACTATCTAAAACGCATAGTTTTTTCAGTACCTATATTCTGATGAAATATAAATATCAAGCATGGGATTTTTAATATGAAATATTGAATCTTTCAATACTCTGTGCTTTCCATAAGGGTTTCTCCTATTTTATATATTAATCATCACTTAGGTTATTAAATACTAATACTAAGATTCTACGCAGGTCCTTTTTTATCCTATTTTCAATAAAATCTGTGTTATTTAGCTAATATCAATGTTCGTAGGTCACAGATTACAGAAGCATATCTTGTTTCTGTATTATTTAAATTTAAATGTATCTATGATCAAAAATGGCGTGTGAGAATGCCTATGCTCATGGTTATTTATGTATCAAGGGAGTTATAAGGTTGTTAACTACAGAGGTCAACAGATTAAACCCCCTCCGTACAATGTACGGTTTTTCTGAGAATTTAGTGGAATTCCAATATTCAATTAGATCTTTCCCTGAACCTCTCTTCGAGCAAAATGACGTGCGGGAGAATGGAATCTACTGAACCCCTTTGAAAGTTTTCTGCTCTTTTCAAATATCTCAATCAAATCCCAAAATTTTAATATACAGGGTGTTGAATCTCCGCTTGGAAGAAGTCCAATAATTTTCAAATACGGACCTGGAATTTTCTGGAAATTTAAATATATATCGGTCGACCTGTGGAAGTGAATCATACGCTCCAAATATCAACCGACTATGCTGGTTGGTTCAAAAGTTATGAGGAATAAAAATTTTTGGTGCATAAACTCGGTTATGGAATTGATTAGACCTATCATATATCGATTTTTTGGACTCGCCTAGGATAGCTCTAGCTCAGGTTGTCGTAGATATGTTCATTTACCAATGAAACACCCTGTATAGTTCTGTACCAGCTCATAGTGAGCATCGAATTTGTAACACCCTGTGCATCTCTTCTCACCCGTCAATAATCACATACTCATATGCCAGCCTACAATTTCTTTACCGATTAAAATAACCTCAATTTCAACAATTCCTAGAAAAGTACTTAGGGCTTAGTGCTCGAAATGTCAAATTACTTTCACAAAGTGCTTAGTAATCGCAAGCCTTTTGTAAAAATAAGTGCTTAGTGCTCGAGACCGGGAGCCTTTTTTTTCAAGTACTTAGGGCTTAGTGCTCGAAATGTCAAATTACTTTCACAAAGTGCTTAGTAATCGCAAGCCTTTTGTAAAAATAAGTGCTTAGTGCTCGAGATCGGGAGCCTTTTTTTTCAAGTACTTGAGGCTTAGTGCTCGAAATGTCAAATTACTTTCACAAAGTGCTTAGTAATCGCAAGCCTTTTGTAAAAATAAGTGCTTAGTGCTCGAGACCGGGAGCCTTTTTTTTCAAGTACTTAAGGCTTAGTGCTCGAAATGTCAAATTACTTTCACAAAGTGCTTAGTAATCGCAAGCCTTTTGTGAAAATAAGTGCTTAGTGCTCGAGACCGGGAGCCTTTTTTTTCAAGTACTTAAGGCTTAGTGCTCGAAATGTCAAATTACTTTCACAAAGTGCTTAGTAATCGCAAGCCTTTTGTAAAAATAAGTGCTTAGTGCTTAGTGCTCGAAGCACTATTCTTCAGTGCTCGTCACAGCTCTGGTATGTACTATACATCTGATGGAGCCGCTTTGTGTTTAGCGAAGCAATTGTCATGTCAACAAAATATAGTGAAAATTGAAAACTGTGGAGTTTTATTTACAATATTCATTGAATTAATTTCTTTTGAATGACGTCTTCGTTTGATGTGGCGTGAATTTGATTAAACCATCAAAAATACCGTGTTCCTCAGATCCAAGAAAATGAAAAATGGGTTTGTTGATATATTTCCAAGCATTTACTCCCGAATAATGTAAATAAAACGACGGAAAACGTCTCCAATGTACCGCAGGTACAAATGTTTAAATGTTTGCTTTTCACGAAGTTCATTCTTTTTCGCCGTTTTTTCGACCCTCTCACGAATGTATATAAACAGATAATGTAAATAAGATGTATTCGCTGTTGTCATTTCATCAGGGCACCGTATAGTTCTAGACGTTTTGCCTCGAGGCAACGAATTTTATTTCGTTTTATCGTAATTTTTTTGCCGAGTATCGCCTTGAATATTTTGTAGGTTATGAAATAGTAATGAGGACGAGATTGTTTTTTTTTTCGTTGTTTGTTTATAAATGTTTCTATTCTTCATAAATTTACCGCTGTAGGAACCTCAATTCCATAAAGCAGCTACATGTGGAGATATCTGTTCTGTATTAGTATTTAATTTTAATTATTTTATTACTTCAATGAAGTACTTTACTTTAATTTTGTTCATCATATATTTTTTTTGCTGGCCTGTTATTGCTAATATATATATATATATATATATATATATATATATATATATATATATATATATATATATATATATATATATATATATATATATATATATATATATATATATATATATATATATATATATATATATATATATATATATATATATATATATATATATATATATATATATATATATATATATATATATATATAT
>JARQZK010001445.1:257500-590000 GCA_030704885.1 Cynegetis impunctata
TTTAATAAATCCTAAATTAGCCTTAAAAGAATAAAACATTAAATATTGCTTTCGCACAGTAATACCTAGCTCTTTGATTAATAAGGAAAAAAGCTAATCTAAACTTACTTCGAATAAGGCTGAGGGTTCATTAAATATAAACAAAATCTCAAAGTTGATGCTTTGAAAATATTTTAGTATTATAAAATAATAAATACGAAAATATTTCAGTATTTGAAAATAACTAACACAGTACAATAGTAATATAGTAATACAGTACCTGCTAAACTAGTACTAATATTTCAAAACTGAAAATTTAACATTCTGTATGTATTCAATTCTCTATTTCACAAAGATTTTTAATATTGCTCTAAATTAGTAAATCATTAAAATGAAAAATGCCAACATAATTCTGTGATTTTACAAATCCTGATATAACTAATAATTTTCTTAAATTATTGGGGGGCTCCGCCCCCCAACTAAATTCTTGAGGGGGCTCTGGTGGCCCCCTCAGGCCCTTAGGTGTTGGCGCCACTGTGTATATATATATAAATATATATATATATATATATATATATATATATATATATATATATATATATATATATATATATATATATATATATATATATATATATATATATATATATATATATATATATACATTTATATTTATTTATACCTATATGAATTTATTCTCATCTAAAGAAAGATCAAAAGAACCAGTTGAACTTTTATTGAGTGTAAGTTTTGTATTTGATCGAATTCATTTTCGTTTGATCACAGAAGCCAAGCAGCGCCGGGCGCGGTTAGTGTTTGAATGGGTGACCGAATGGGATCACCACGTGTCGTAAACATCCTTTTTTTTCTTGATAATTGCTTGAAGGCATGAAAAGTCTCATTCATATTTTGAATCAAAATGTTCATGTTCATGTATTTTGCCCCTCTCAAACACGTAATAACATGGTTCATCGAATGACGAATGGTTCTGACATTTTGCGAAGTGTGTAAGGTGAAATAAGTGTAACATTTCCACTGAAAACGATTTCCTAGCTGTCAATCTTCGTCAATGTTGGCGACAATGAAAAGTCGAATAATTCCGTATGAAAAATTTCCCATACGTAGTTTCCTTTTTGTTCGGACACAAACGAATGGAAAATACAGTCGCACAAATTACTTGTTTACCGTTTCCGACGCTAAATTTAACCTTAACAAGATGAGTTCGAGGGCGAACAGTTGACAGTTATTTGTTAATCCTTCTCATTATTTCTCGAATTTTCCCATCCAGAAGCGAGGGCGATTAACTTCGTTTTTCCGGATTTTCGCGCAGCAAACGATAGAATATTGGGTTTGGATTTCTTTTTATGCCTCTTGAATAGTTAAGAAGAGTTTCATTCCATTAAATCGCTATTTTCTTTTTCTTCTTGAAGTCTTTCGCCAACTTCTTAATGAGGAGGAAAATCGGCTAGTCTGGTTTAAATTCAAGAGAAAAATTACAGTTGTATGAAAACTTTTTGATTTCTGTCAGGTTATCAGGAATTTAGTCGTAGAATTTTCGTATTATCCAAGCTCTCAGTATGTGGGATTTTATTGGGACTAATTTCGTAAATGCGAATGCGTGTATTTCACGCTTTTTTCATTTTTTTATAGTTTTACATTTTTTAAGATTCCTGCAAAAAATATTTATTTTTAATAACTTGAAAAAAACTTTCTTTTGAAGAAATATTTTTTTTTCAGGATGTTATATTAAGTTCACAAAATAAACGCGTAAGTAGCAGTGCCCTGTCACTGAGGTTGTTTTTTTGGGATCTATTGAGTTAATTTGTGGGAGCTGTTAAAACAAACTTAAGGAACCATGGAAAAAATTGAAATTTCCATATAAAAATTGCAGCGGTTATGGAAAAAAGAAGAAACTACCAAGGAATAGTTACATACACCTTCCAAGAAGACCTAAAAGGCTTTGAAATTCATAAAAATTTAGCGTTCACTAAAAAATAACACATCATATTCGTAGTTATCAAAAAAACTCTATTATTTCTGGTATTGCTTTATTGAAAGATATTCTTACAATCGATAACATGCCTATATATAGTGCTGTATTTTTTATAGCGATTTGAAGATGTTTGCAAACAAAATGTCCACCTCGATATTTTTGTAATGCCCCTTCCAGAGGCGTAGCTAGAGGGGGGCAAAGGGGGCCATCGCCCTGGGCGCAACGGTTTGGAGACGGCGAAACAATCGTTGATGTTTAGTGAGATAGTACACAAACATTTTGCTCGTAAAAAAAATTTTATTACAAAAAGATCAAGAGCTATTCATCACAAATTTTTTCAAAAATTACATTCCTACCATCCTAATTAAGATAAAATATTTTGATTTCATTTAAATACTCTATTAACTTTCAAATTTTTTCCATGAAAATAAAAAACTCAGGGGGCAGGGGATTATTATTTGCGCCGAAGGCTCAAAGTTCTAGCTACGCCACTGGGCTCGTTGAATGATACGTAACGACAGTAAGTGACCCCCGTGTCCAAAAAGTTACACACGTATCTTCTAAACCATCATTTTTAGTTTCAACTGGACTATTTTCAACCATTAATAGAACACTCGAAGTAAACCTTTGTCGTATCAAATTTTCAACTATTCTGGTCTCTAATCAACAGATAATCATAACACGAATTTTCGATTAGAACCAAAGTAACGAGATTGTAATAGCATGTTTCCAAAACGTTCGCAAAACTATCAATCAACTGGTCCTAAAACAAAGGATGATATATTATCATTTCTACATCCACGTGACGTCAAGAAATGATACTAACACCCAACACGGTGTTATTTCCGCATTCATCAATCATTTTTTTTTCTTAATGAGAAATCAATACAGTGAGTATGGAGAAAACAAATAAATTTACCGCCTTTATTGATTTCTCATCGTTCATTTAACGTCACTACGTGTATGATGGGGAACTAATAAACGTCTGATATGTTTCTTCAGATTAAAACGGACATATATGACGTATATATGAACTCCATTGTAACTTTTTACTAATGTTCGGAGCCGTATAACAGTTAACATTATTTGAAGAATAAGAATGTATATATATATATATATATATATATATATATATATATATATATATATATATATATATAAATGTAAATGAGTGATGGGCCACCCGTATAAGTTTTTGAGGGGTTCTTAGTTATTATTGAAATTTGGGTGGTTTATCTCATAGATAATTTTGAATTTTTGACATGAGAAATCAATATGGCTAACTTCAGGTTTCACTAAAAACTATATAAAAATTTAAAATTTAAATAGAATACCCTATATTTTTTTACATATTTTTATTCTGAGGCTTCAAATATATACATTCCATATGTCAAATGTCAATACTTTATTTAAATCATAAATAATTGACTTAAAATATCGCCCTAAGTGATAACTTTTCTAAAAATTCATTATGTTGAAGTTTGTTAACGTCTACATTCTTTATCGGATCAAAACTCAGTTTTTTAAATAGAAACAGACATGGGCCACCCTGTGTATTGAACAACTCCTTCGAATTCCTTCAAACGATTCACACATCTGTTTTTTCAATTCATAAATAACGAAGTAATTATTAATACTATTATTTTTATTGATACCCTTTGCCCCTAAGAGCGACCTTGTTTGTGAAACTAGAAGTCAGCCGCATTGATTTCGTATGTGATAGTAATTCAAAATAAAGGGATAAACCACCCAAATTTCAATAAAATCGAAGAACCCGTTAAAAAGTTAAAGGGGTCCCATATGTAGTATAAAATGAGGCCCACGCCCCTCCGGGGGGGTAATTTGGTCAATTCGAAATATACCTCTTTTAACTGAAATTAAATTAAGGTTATTTTCGTCTACTTGATATATTCTTTATTGAAAGATATTAGCTTGATCAACAGATACAGAATAATTTAAAACATTATCCTGATAAAATTCAAGAGATTATTATACTAAAACTCGAAATTTATTTAATTACCGGTACCGGATGTGGTAGTTACGATATTTCAAGAAGATATATCAAATTGATTACTTGCGTTTTTTAGTTTTCAAGTACCTTTATTTTATCGTGAGAGTTGCCAAATATTTGCGAATATTTTCATATAATCAAGCTGAACTTTGCGTCTCATTGTTACCCCCCTGAAAATGTCAGGAAAGTGATGATTCAGTGAAGTTCCAGAACCCGCATAAAATGACGCAAAGAGTATGAATTCCAGTGAAATTTTCCTGAAGAGGACTACTCGATCGAAAGGAAAGTAAGGGCGGTTATCTATGAAAAAGTTGTTCAAATAATTAACGAAAACGTGCTGACAAAGAAGGGGGAGAAGATTTAATCAAGTCTTCGAATAAAATATTTACTTTACCTATATATATTGAGCATTTAAAAAAATAGGATCATATAAAATACAAATTAGAACTAAAAAAGAGAAATTTGTAAAACGATTAAAATCGTCAATTTCCGATTATGCAAATTCTTCGTATTTGACAATAACATCGAAAACTGAATTAAATCGATCCAACTTCCATGAAGCGTTTTATAGGATATAAAGGGATATCTGAAAATCCACTTATAAATTTTAGCGTCATAAAGAATATGAACTCAATAGCTTCAATTTAGGACGGCGGCAATTTTCATGGGAAATTCCATCAGACTTTGTTGAAAATCGGAATTTGAAATATCTCCAACAGGCGATCTTAATTTTAAATAAGTGAAATTTATAATGAAACAATATCGGTAACGATTTACTTTGAAATTTCATTAAAAATGGATGACGTAGGTAGTTACTTCAGATGCTAACTACATAATAGTGAAATTCTTCAGTTGCAAATATTAATTTTAAAAAAATTTTATATAGAATATTTATCTTTATACTCGTATTTATATAGAGTACGCTTACTAAAATTTACAAACACTGGTACTTACCTGAATTTATCATCGCTATCAATAACTTCTACTGAATTCCCTTCACAATTAATTATTTATTGATATTGATGTCGATGGAAATACGACTAAAAAAATCGCAGCTAGCTGCATTAGAAAAGCAGATTTACATATTGTATCCAGTTTAAAAAATCTGTTCATTCAATTATGAAATTTGTTCCTAATCCAAAAATAACGTTGCGCCCTCTATCGTGTGAAAAATTATTATTTTCTACCCGGGGGGTCAACCCCTCAACCAGTTCGTACCAAAACCAATCTCATCCAAGATATCATACGAAACTACCTACTTACAAACTTTCAACCCTATTGTTACAAAATTGCGCTCTTTATCGTGTAAACAAAATTTATTTCCTCCTCCGGGGGGTCAAACCCCTTACCTATTCATATCGAAATGAATACCATCCAAGACATCATACGAAACCTAGCTACAGAGTTTCAACCCTATGGTCCCAAAATGCGCTTTCTATCATGTAAACAAGATTTATTTTCTCCTTGGGGTGTCAACCCCAAACCAATTCGTACCAAAACCAATCCCATCCAATATATCAATAACTTTCAATCCTATAGCTCCAAAATTACGCAATTTCTAATGTAAAAAAGATTTATTTCTTTCCCCAGGGGGTCATCCAAGATTTCTTTCGAAAATACCTACTTACAAACTTTCCCCCAAGGGGGGTTAAACCGCCCCCCACCACCACCACCAATTCGAACCAAAACCAATCCCATCCAAGATATCTTTCGAAAATACCTACTTACAAACTTTCAACCCTATTGCTACAAAATTGCGCCTTCTGTCGTCTGAACAAGATCTATTTCTCCCTCCCTCCAGGGGTCAACCCCCCAACCAATTCAATTCGAACCAAAAACAATAACATCCAAGATATCATACGAAAAGGTTTTCAAAGTGAAAACCTGCTAAAACTCTGTTGTTTGGATTCCTGCATCTCTGCACTCGGAGCAGTCTGTGTCAGTGTAATACCAAGCAATTAAATATTTCTTTGTGTAGCTATAACATCGCCCTCTATTGTACTATTCAATCGCCGATCATCGCGATGCTTATAAAAGAGTGATTAACCCTTCCAATCAAATTACGAAATTCCATAAGAGAATTCCGTGCAACTTCAAAATGGCGCGAACGAGCTATCGCAAAAGGCGCAACATAAAGGAAGGACCTGAAAAACATCGACGTGTGCGATTTAACCTTTGAACCGGAAACTGTTAGATCGAATTGAAATATTTATGGCATTCTTTTCGCGTCAATATTGATCTCGTTGACGCTCTGTAAGTTTTGTTAGATTGAGGAATTTCAATTTAGAAAATACTGTACAAAATAACATTTTAATCGTATACTTTTGTGTGAGTAGTACGTTCATTTAACCATATTCATCCACCCAATGTACAGGTTGGGCAAACTTCGATGTTTGTGTGGGGTATCTCGGTAACTTTAGGAGGTTTTAAAAAATGGAGGGCGCATTCCACAGTTTTGTCCACTCTGCTAAAATGACCAGATGTCTGAGCAGGAGGAATATTTAGCATTAGTGGCAGTGGCGTGTACAAAGAAAAAGGAGTCTGAAAATCGTCGCCGAATGTGGTCTAAAGGTTGGTTTCTAAAACGATAAAATGTTTCACACATTCACCTGTTAGAAAAATGGAGGCTAGAACTAAAGGACTATCGTAATTACGTAAGAATGGACGAAGAAACCTATTCGTAACTATTGGACATGGTTATTCTATTAATGAAACGTCAAGGCACAATGATGAGATTGGCAATAACTGCAGAAATTACAGCAAGAAATTAACAAGATTTAAAATTCACTACTTTAATATCTCCGAAAGCCACACCGTACCACTTCTCTTCGAGATAAAAACTTTTTCATTTTATCTCCAAAACCCACCACGAAGACTATTGATTTTAGCGACAACTGTACTTTTTGTAGCATTTGGTTGAATGATTTGCAGCTTCTCTATAAATTTTGTGTATGCTTAATTTTTTAATTTCGGTCTAAATAATGCTTCGATTTTGTCTGTCACAAGCAGGGTAGGTCCCTGTACAACTCTACAAATTCCCGTAGAAATTTCCGGGACATTGTTCTGCAGTCAGACATAATGATTAAACTATCAGCAAACATTTTTAGTAAATATTATACAAATTCATGAAATATTTAACTTATTATTTTAAATACCTACTGCAGTAACAAATTATTTCATAAACTTAACCGCCGCTACTGCTTTAAAAACGCACACTCCACGGTAATTTGCATCCACACGTAGAGACTTGAATGCATTCGTTGGAATGCGCATCCAAAAATTCAAGCGATTCCTGAAAACATCAACGCGGCATTCATCCGGGTTGTGCATTCAAAAACGTGCATCCTCACTAAGGTTATTGGTTGCACGTTCTTGGATGCACGTTGATGAATTAAGACATCGACGCCCGTGTGTAGGGGCCTTATTATCGATTTGATATCATCATATTTACCATTCAGTTAAGTTAACTAACATACCTATCGTTTTAATTTTGAAAGTAACAAATAATTCTAACCGTCAGCTAACCCATACCACTCCGCCTTTCTAGAGCAATTCCTGCAGATTATCGAACATTATCCCGTTTTAAATTTCCGATAATCCATCCTCCAGTCATTTCCAGCAGCGCTACTAGACCCGAATGGCTCCAACTAAGCCGAGGGGTCTCCTAGACTCCATTCGAGATCAATTTAATCGACTCCACTATTTATCTTAGCGCATCTCCAAGTGCAATAACCCTCTAAACGCCGTCGATTCGCCCACTTTGGGGGTGTTTATTAGGTTCCACGGAATTAGCGGCACTTCCGCGCTGGGCCGATATTGAAAACGGTCCCTCCAAGGAGAGGCTTTTACCGGAATCAACGCTAAAGGTAACTGTTGATTTGCTTATTCTCATCACGTAGTTTAATATGCTGTCTTAAGGAGCTGTATGCTACATTCGGTGGAGGTTTGTCTAGAAATCGATGTTATTGTTATGTATTTGGAAAATCTAATTGGCAATAATAAACTCACTAACAATTGCCTTTACTGGTATAGATATGTGGACGATGTATTAACCTGCTTCACAGGGACTACAAGACAACTTTGTTCCTTTCTACGTTTTATTAATTCATTACATCCTAATATTAAATTTACAGTTGAAAATGAAACATAAGGTTCTATTAATTTTTTGGATTTGACAATAGAAAGAAATAACAATAAACATGCATTTTCGATGTTTCATAAGCCATACGCAATTCGTCTTTACATCCTTGCCA
Source organism: Cynegetis impunctata (assembly GCA_030704885.1). NCBI lineage: Eukaryota > Metazoa > Arthropoda > Insecta > Coleoptera > Coccinellidae > Cynegetis > Cynegetis impunctata. Next base: position 265,737 of record JARQZK010001445.1, read on the forward strand.
ACATAAATTAGCAGCATTTAATAGCATGATAAATAGACTCATCAATATACCGTTATCACAAGAAAATTACACTAAGGAATTACAAATAATAAAACAAATAGCGCACAATAATGGATATCCTCCAAAAATAATAGATAATATTTTAACAAGAAGATTGTATGAGGCAGCCATTTTTCAAGTGTATCCGAACATAATAGATAATAACTAATATTGAAGTTTCGCTTATCACTTGGTGAAACATGATTGAATACTGATATTTAAAATAAAAACACTTGGCTTTAAGTTTCACAAATATATTGAATAAAAATTAACAATTAAATTAGTCAAATAGTTTCGAGTTATGGGCCCATTATCAAGACTGAACAGAAAAATACTCAACAAGCTCATTTATAATATTGATTGTAGTAGAGGGGAAATTTGGTATTCAACTTGTTCATTTACGATGGGGTAATTCCTCTTAATGGCACTACTAATTTCTAAAATTTCCAACAGGTCAAGACGCTTGCCCTTTTTACCTGGGTGGAGGCATATCGTTTTCTCGAAGTCGATGAAATGGTTAAATTTTATACAATGCTCTGAGAAACCAGTGGTGTTTCTGTTAAACAAAATTGACTTTTTATGTTCTTCTACGCGAGTGTTGATTTTTCTGCCTGTTTGTCCGATATAAAAGGATGGGCATTCATTACAAAAGATTTTGTAAACACCACTGTTTTCTCCAATATTGTTCCTATCTTTGTTATTGACTAAGAGTGACTTTAAATTACGTTTATTTGTACATATGCTTTTAATACCAATTATTATTAATTAAGGGAATGAACAACATTCCCTTAAATTTTTAGATATCCAAATAACTAGAAAAGAACATGCTCTTACATTTAATATCTACAGAAAACCTACTTTTACAGATACGCTAATACACAATGATAGCAGTCAACCAATTAAAATTAAATTAAGTGCATTTCACTCATTCATACATAGACTTTTTGCCATTCCTCTTTCTGAAGAAAATTTCACTAAGGAAGTTAATATTTTAAAATTATTAGCAATAAATAACGGCTATAAAGACATCTTGATTGATCAAATGATAAAGAAAAAACGACATAAGAATATTCTAAATTCAATTTATCCCTCACCAGTCATAAAATGCGAACAAAAATATCATTTAATAAACTACATTCCAGGAATTAGTAATAAAATCATCAACAGATTATCACAAAACGGTATTAAAAGCATATGTACAAATAAACGTAATTTAAAGTCACTCTTAGTCAATAACAAGGATAGGAACAATATTGGAGAAAACAGTGGTGTTTACAAAATATTTTGTAATGAATGCCCATCCTTTTATATCGGACAAACAGGCAGAAAAATCAACACTCGCGTAGAAGAACATAAAAAGTCAATTTTGTTTAACAGAAACACCACTGGTTTCTCAGAGCATTGTATATAATTTAACCATTTCATCGACTTCGAGAAAACGATATGCCTCCACCCAGGTAAAAAGGCCAAACGTCTTGACCTGTTGGAAATTTTAGAAATTAGTAGTGCCATTAAGAGGAATTACCCCATCGTAAATGAACAAGTTGAATACCAAATTTCCCCTCTACTACAATCAATATTATAAATGAGCTTTTTGAGTATTTTTCTGTTCAGTCTTGATAATGGGCACATAGCCCGAAACTAGTTGACTAATTTAATTGTTAATTTTTATTCAATATATTTGTGAAACTTAAAGCCAAGTGTTTTTATTTTAAATATCAGTATATAATAGATAATGATAAAAACTTTAAATTATTATCTTATATAGGTGACCCAGCAATCAAAATCTCAACCTTTTTGTCAAATCGAAATTTAAAAATAGCATTCAAAACTCAGAATACCATTGGAAAACATATTGAAAATTCAGAAGATAAAACTACACAACAAAATAAATCAGGGATCTATAAGCTAACTTGTGGTTCGCCAAACTGGCAGGAATTTTGGAGTTCGAATATCAGAACATGAAAGAAGTTACGACGAGGAAAAATTAGATTCTACTTAAGCATCACATCTCCTAGAAGAAAATCATATTTTTAATAGTGACTTTGAAATATTACATATAGAAAAGAAAGGCTATAAACTCAATTTATTAGAAGCTCTTGAAATTAATAGTATGAAACAATCCAATATTTTGCTAAATGACCAATTAGATATGAATAGTTCACCGTTGTTAAATCTTTTCTAGATGAAATATTGAATAACAATCAAATCATGAAAAACATACTAGTTGACCATGGTCAATTTCATACATTACATAAAGTGAACAAGGAAAATTCTTTAATAATTTAAAAAATTATCAAACAACTTTCCAAGGAAGCTGGTTATACGTATTCAGCAACGCAAAATCTGCATTCACAATCTAACGGTGAATTATAGAAATTGTTAAGTCACCCCTACTCAAAATCTGCATACAGCTGTTTCGATCTTATTAGATCTCATCAGTGCAGCTTATTTGACTCGGAGTGAATTAACAAATCTCTAATTGTTCCCCAATACAAATCGTGGTCAATAACACTGGTCGGATAACAATCCAGAGCGCCATCCCACCAAAGATATTGGGAAACAACAATTCACCGCTTAGACTGAAAATGCAGAAATTCGTCGCTCGAACACGTACCTCCTGATATGAAGATATCTACTCTACAACATGGTCAACTAGTATGTTTTTCATGATTTGATTGTTATATTTTGCGTATTAAGCGACTAGAATATTCGGAGCGCGCTCTCGTGGGTATATCCAAAGGTTTTAAATCACTATGTTAGTATGCCTTGGAATCATATACACCACTGTTGTAGAGTAGATATCTTCATATGAGGAGGTACGTGTTCGAGCGACGAATTTCTGCATTTTCAGTCTAAGCGGTGAATTGTTGTTTCCCAATATCTTTGGTGGGATGGCGCTCTGGATTGTTATCCGACCAGTGTTATTGACCACGATTTGTATTGGGGAACAATTAGAGATTTATTAATTCACTACGAGTCAAATAAGCTGCACTGATGAGATCTAATAAGATCGAAACAGCTGTATGCAGATTTTGAGTCGGGGTGACTTAACAATTTCTATAATTCACCGTTCGATTGTGAATGCAGATTTTGCGTTGCTGAATACGTATAACCAGCTTCCTTGGAAAGTTGTTTGATAATTTTTTTAAATTATTAAAGAATTTTCCTTGTTCACTTTATGTAATGTATGAAATATTGAATATTTGTGCCTATTGTGTTTTTCCAAGTCATTAGCAGTTTGTACTTTCTACCTGGGTTTTTCCCATTCTTATTCTCTTCCTTAATCTTTCAATATTCTCGTTGTAAATGTTGGTATGTATTATATTATACATATATTCTTCTAACATTATTCGTTATCTATTAATGAATATTTATTAACATAAATAAATTTTTTTTGGAAGGAATATTTGTTTTTCATATACCGTACGATGGGAAGATTATTCATAAAAAATAATGCTATAACCTTTTATAATAAAAGTACGACGCACTTATAATTTTCACTGAAAAAAATTCTGTATGGCTTATTACTACAATTGTTTTATTATTAATTTTATTTTCTTCACATTTCAATAAATAATTATTATTCTACTTGAACTGATTGAATTTTTTATTGAAGTTATGCCGGAATAAAAAATGTTAAAGTAGTATTCACACTTGAGATCAAACAAGAGTCTCCGTTGATTGAATTGGAGTGAATATTTTTTAAAAAATTTTAGTAGTTCCTATTTAGGTATTTTATTGTTAAATCTCATTGTGATTCTATGCTACGTCATTAAAAATATTAAATACTAGTCTTAAATAGAAAAAATTATAAGTTAATGGTTTCTTTAAATAAATCTAATGGAATCGAGCACATTAACTCATTTACATAATAGATACGCATTAAAAAAAATCTCACTTGAGATTCCAGGTGAGGGGATCGAGCGAAATTTCACCAAGGGGGGTGGGGGTAGCGAAAAATCGCAAAAAAAAATGTCCCCTTATATTCTGAATTTACTTCGATTATGACATTCAATTTCGAAAATTTCAATATATTTCGCTAATAGAAGTAGAGGAGTCTGGAAAATTGTGAATGAGCAGTTGGGACGTAAAAAAAGACCGGATTTGGTAAGTCTGAATTGGCAGGGAATTGTGGAAACTGATAACTCGAGGGTTGCTGGAATTTTTATGAAGTATTTTTCGTCGGTGGGGGAGATACTGCGGGGTAACCATTTTGGCTCCAACATGACTTTTCCACCCACTGCTTGTGATTTTTCATGCAAATCGATGTTTTTGAAGCCTGTTACCGAAACATCACTTTTGCGCATGATTGGTGAGATGAAGCCGTATGATGCAGTTGGTCTAGATCAAGGCTGCCCAACCTCAGGACCGCGGGCCACGATGTGGCCCGCGAACGAATTTTGAATGGCCCGCCGCCCGCGTGAGCAAGTTTAAAAATTGCCTGTCTAAAGTACATGCAGTTGGATGAAATTATGGACATTTCACATACGTCAATTCAGGGCTTTATTTGAAGAATATATCAGCGAATATGTAGAGTTACAACTGTACTGCGTTGTGAGATGGTTTTCCAAGAGAATCATGTTAAAAAATTTCTTCGCCTTAAGAGAGCAGGTGTTGGAATTTTAGAAGAAGAAAGGGTGTTTCATTTGGAAACTGATTTACTGAAAAAAGAATCCTGGTTGAGTGATTTTGCATCTACTGTTGACATTATCAATTACCTCAATATTTTAAATATCAAATTACAAGGAAAAAGTTCACTTCCGAGCCCGCTTCTGACTATGCTTACTTTGATAAGAGGATTCAAAGCTGAATTAAATCTGTTTCCAATGAATTAAGCCAATGAAAATATTGACCACTTTCCTACACTCAAAGAAATGAAAGAGAATAAATATCGACACTATCCATTGTAATAAGTAGGAATCTAAAATTAGATGCTTATTAATGTCGTTTCAGAGCAGATTCCAGGAGTTCGAAGTATAAAAACAAATTGACAAATTTTTGTGAATCCTTTTACGAACAGTTTGACTGAAATAATAAGTGATCCTGCTAATATTCAGTTGGAACTCACAAATCGTCAAAATTATTCTGCAATAAAAAACTCTTTTTAGAAAAAATATTGTCAAAGTCAGAAACTTCTTCAGAAGAATTTGTAGATTTTTGGAAACTGGTACCAAAAGAAAATTTTCCTGCAATAACTAACCTAGCCTTCCAATTTCTAAGTAGTTTCGGTTCAACATATGTTTGTAATCCGAATTACTTATATAAAAAATAAATTTTTTTGTTGTGTCTGTCAACATCTGATTTGACGCCTAATATAGGAAAATTATTGAAACAAAAAAAATTCAGAAATCACATTGATTGTGCCAATTTTTAAGTTTGATTTCAAATTTTGTTAATTGTATTTCTTTAAATAGCAGAATATGCTGTTTATGTTATTATTTTAATTGAACTGTCAGTGGTCAGTGGCCCGCCTGTGATTTTTGAATCGTCCTTTTTGCCCGACTGTTAAAAAGGTTGGGCAGCCTTGGTCTAGATAGTCTCAGTACAAATATAATTGAGTCGATTTCAAGTTCTATTGTTAATCCACTTGTTAAATTGATAAATAAATCATTGAGTGAATGGGTTTTTCCCTCTATCCTGAAACAAGCTATCATAGTTCCGGTGTACAAGAAGGGAGATGCATCTTTGCCAGACAGTTACCGGCAAATTTCGATTCTTTGTGGAATTTCTAAGCTGCTGGAGTTTGTTTTTCATTCACAAGTTGTTGATTTCCTTGAGAACAGTAATATGATTTCTTCGTCGCAGCATGGATTTCGTAAAGGTAAGTCAACGGAAACTGCAACTGTTGACATGTTTAATATAGTCTATAAAAAGCTGGATGAGGGTTTGATTGTTGTCGTGTTGTTTTTTGACCTGACTAAGGCGTTTGATCTTATGTGCCCAAATGTTGCTCTGGATAAGTTTTATAATCTTGGCTTGCGAGGTGTTTGCTATGATTGGTTGAAGTCTTACTTAGAGGGTAGAAATGTTAGAGTACGAGTGGAAGACTGTGTGTCTGGGGAATGCAAGACTACATTAGGTGTTCCACAGGGGTCGATCCTAGGACCGTTGTTGTTCATGTTGTTCATGAACGACTTACCTGAACATATTAAGGAGGGCAATGTTTTTATGTATGCAGATGATACCTCAATAGTAATCTCGGGATCGACATCTGTGGAAATCGAGATAAAAATTGTTGAAGTGTGTGATAGGATGGAGTCGTGGTGTCAGTGCAACAGATTAATTCTCAATGCGAGCAAAACGGTGCAATTACAGTTGCATAATGGTAGGCTATCACGTAATAACCAGTTGAATGGTGTTGACGAGGAGACCCGATATTTGGGTTGTTTTCTTGACTCAGAATTGAGGTGGGAGACTCACACGAATCATGTTTGTAAAAGACTGAGTAGCGGATATTTTGCTCTACTTCAGCTGAGGTCCAGTATGGCACTTACAGATCTTGTAGGTGTGTATCATGCTATGGTTCACACGCACCTCACTTTCCACACATTATTATGGGGTATATCAACTGGTTGGAGGAGGGTATTCATTGCACAGAAGAGAGTTATTCGACTCTTGTTTGGCCTTCATGCTACTGAGTCATGTAGGAGGTATTTCGTTGGCCATGGTATACTCACTCTGCCCTCGATATTCGTCCTCAAAGCAGCAATGTACGCTAGACAGAATTTTGCCTCTTTTGCGAGAATGGGTGCTTCATATAATACAAGAAATGATTCGAAATTACTTTTTCCTAAGCATAAGAGTGCGTTGTATGAAAAGAGTCCCAAATATGTGTCTGTTACTGTTCATAATAAATTGCCATCATTTATTACTAGCATAAGTAGTATTATAAAGTTCAGAAAAGAGCTGAAGCGTTTTCTAATAGGTCATGCATTTTATTCATTCGAAGAGCTTTGTTCCTCATAGTTCTGTGCTGGTGTTTTTAACTTATGTTGTAGATATGTTAGTATGTTTTTATTTATATGTGTATTCCAAAATTCTATTTATACATTATTATGACGTGTACATGCTTGTTTTAGCCAGCGTACGAATAAAATTTATTATTATTATTATTATTATTATTATTATGTATATACTAATTTTCATTTAAATAAAGACGTTTAAACTCCGATATGCAGTAAAGAATATGTGATGAAAGTAATTTTGGTCATTATTAGATCTGCATCTTAGCGCATCCACCATTTTCTCAATGTTTCTTTAAAAAATTGACGAATCTAAGTTGGATACAATTGAAAAAAACAGTTCATTATGAACGTCGGAATATTCAATTGCCTTTAGTTTTCTCACGAAAACGAGAAGATAACAATAACCTTTCACTCAGGCATAAATCATGTTTCAATCGGAAAAGCGTCGTTTTTTCCACCGCCACATGCGATCACGTGAATTTCCGATATCAATAACGAAATTCGCGACTTGACACGTGACTGAAAAAGCGAATATTCCTTTCCGATTTCCATGCTTTCCGCGCCATTCGTCCGTATCGTGTAGTACGAGGTTTCGAGCTTCTTCGTGTTCGGAAGAACACTGCGTCTACTATTTTTGTTTGTATCGATTGAATCGCGTTTTTTCGTATTTTAATGCGTTCGCCATTCGATTCTTTTATGCGGTAGCCGCTCGCCGCTCCAAATGGAATATATAAAGCAGATTTCTATGGCGATTTTTGCGATCTCTCCTCTCTTAAAATGGAAATTCGCCCGGGCCGAATCGGGAATTTATACCTATGTGATCGTCCCCTTTTTTATTGGGATTTTTGTCTGTCTCCTTTGTGTAGACGTCGATTCTGGTCAGTTGATTTGCATAAATGGGAGCCATGAATGAAAATCGCTCGTAATACCGAAAAACGTCGAATTCGATTAAAATAAGGAGAAAAAACAAATGATTTCCACACCTGAAAATCTGATCAATTGATTAGAACGATTTTCAGGATTCGTGGTGAGTGAGATACTGATCAGCACTTCTTTGAATCACCTTTTTCAAGTTTAATACGGACGCAAGAAATTCAACGAAAATGTATAAAAGCATACTGAAAATGAGCGATTTCCTTTTGGAATGTTTATAAATCGTTACTGAAAAATTATTCACTTTTGTAGATAATATAAAAAAAGATATATGTATGTTTGACATCGCTAAACTCACAAACTGTTTGACCGATCATCGTCAAACTTGGCACATGTAAGTATTATTTCTTGAAGAAGGTTTTTAAGTATAAAAATCATTCGTGTAGTTTGTGGAAAAACTAATTGGGTAGAAAGACTGGACTATCTACTATATGAACACTCGCAAGTGTTGAAAATTTTTTCACCTTATCTGACCTAAGTAAACAATGTGTGACCATATTTTCTATCTCCAAATTATATGATAAATATCGTTTTCCGAAGGATATAAAGGAAGTCGTATAGAATTTCATTAGTATGTTGAACTTACGATCTTTGTGATAGAAACCAAGGGTTTCGGAATTCAGAGAAATTCTGTAAATATTAGAGGTAATTCGATAAAAGATAATAAGGTTAAGAAACTTTCCTTCCATCCTCCGTCGTTCCTGGTTTGTATTTTCTTTTCAAAACATATGGCCTGTACTAGCCACAAAATTTTTTTTCAAAAGTTTTCTGCAAACGAGTCTACGATATAATAATCTTGAGGAAACTTATTAATGAAAAGTAATGCTAAAACATTGACAGTTGGTACTTCGTTTTTCTAGTCGTATTTGAAAGAAAATTTATACTCTTCTACCTTTTCGGAATATGTTCATTTTGACAATTATTCAGATGTCTTGTGCACTTGATAATATTAATTTGACAATGTTTTTTAATCGCGGAATTTTTTTTAAATTTGAAATGTGTCAAGTGCTATAGTTTCTACTTATACAGTCATCAAAGCTCAATTTAAAGCCCTTATTGAAGCATCTGTAAAACATATGTAAGTATATTATAATTTAATTATTATACGAAAATTATCATTGTTAGTCATTTAAATACAAAAAATAAAATTCCGGTTCCGTATGAAAATCTTATAACTGGACAGTTTGTTTAGGTTTTCTTCATTACGCTAATTCAAATAAAAAATTTAATTTTTTGAAAATCGACTGAGAAATTATTGTAACATTTTTTGTGTGAAGAGAAAATTTGATACGGGCCTGATCATCTAGGCCGTCTGGCAACATCATGACGTTCGTACTTCTGAATTTCTCGCAGTTTTCCTCGTTATGATACCTCTTTAGCTTATTAGATTGAACGATAGGTTGCTTTTCTCCATCTCTAGTAGCGAAGAATTAGAAAGGAAATGCCCTTGCTGCATTTTTACCGGCCCCAAATCAGATTATATCTAATTTATGAGATTGTCCCCGTAACAATGAACGTTTTAGTGTTATTTGAACCACCAGGAAACATCTCGAGTCCCCTCGATAATTAAAAATGATTCAATAAGTTCTACGATGCGCCAAATTCTACAAATAGAATGAGTTTCCTCTTGTTCGAATGTGAGCACCTGTTTTCGATGAATTGGAGAAATATAACTGAAACATTTCAATATTTTTTCACGAAAAACGTTCAATTGTTTCAAAGTATTTATAAGTTCTTCCAGTGTATGAAAATTAGAGTGGGCCAGAGGTGATTGTTGAGGTATACCACTGAAGATCATCGAATATTCGCAGAACATAGATGCAAAAAAAAAACGCTGATACCGAAACTTCCAGCTTCACACACACACACACACACACACACACACACACACACACACACACACACACACACACACACACACACACACACACACACACACACATACACACACACACACACACACACACACACATATATATATATATATATATATATATATATATATATATATATATATATATAGATATATATATATATATATATATATATATAATATATATAGGGCCGGATTAACCCTGTCCGGGCCCCAGGTCTTTTCAGGTTGATAAAGGGATGTAAGTTACTTCCAGATGATCGACTCCAGATATTCTGTTACTTCAAAGTCTTATGTTATATTGCAACAACATGGTCACTTTGACTTGATGCTGCATCATCACCTTACCTGACTCGTTAGCTTTATTGAAATGGTCTTAATGAATAGGTTATAGATAAGTGATGAATGATGATCCAGGTTGCATGATGGGTAAGGAAAAATAAATGAGATGAGAAGCGGTTATTTTAAATTTGATCTTGTTAAACGCAATAAAATACAATAAACTGAAGAAAACAGTTTTGTGAAGTACAAATTGGAAAAAGTCAACTTCCAAGATATTTATTGTTTTTGTACAATACAGTACGTTTTATTTTAAGTCTTCTAACTTTTCTAGAAACAAAATCGTTTAAAACATCTTGACCCTTTTTAATACATCATTTTCGATGGCCATTATCGACAATGTGTTCAAACGGTTTTGAGACATTGTTGAACGAAGTCAGGTTATTAGTTCTACTACTAGATACTAGATGGTATGTATGTAGTATTTCATCAATTATGAAATTTTTTTTTTCGTGTTGCGTGCACGGGCCCCTAGTTTATGCGGGCACCTATGCAGTTGACTACTCTGCCTAATGGTTTATCCGGCCCTGTATAGATATATATATATATATATATATATATATATATATATATATATATATATATATATATATATATATATATATATATATATCAGTATTTTTGATCAATCATCATAATTTCAATTCTGAAATTATAAAACTCTTTTCACTCAAAACACTTTTATCTCACTTAAAAAAAACCTCGTTTATAAGAAGTATAATATCTAATTTATTCTGTGATTATCCAAGATCTTCATCTACTCTAGAGCGCCATGATCCGGAACGCAAACAAAACAGATGTCACCTAACTTCTCAAATCCCCCTTCATTTCATTTTTATAGCAGTTCTTTTCTTCGGCTTATTAACTTCATGAATAAAGATCCCATCGTCTGGGCCTCTTATACATATCCTTAAGACGGCATCGCACGCCAAATTGGAGCGGTCCTTTCCCAAATGAACGTCGCACAACGTCGCTCTGAACTGAGCGTTCGTAAAACGAGAACATAGAGGGAAATCGACCGAGAAAGAGCAGATGCCATAGAAACGTAAGATGACAGTGATTTTTCTCCAATCCACGTTTTTGGATTGACGTTCGTGATGGAGTATATCTTTTATTGATGCTTGTATACGTCATATATCCCGGATTTGGACCGTTTTCTCCTAATTCAATATACATCGATTTGTTCGAACTCACCCCCAGATTTAATTTAGGAAACTCGATATATTATACCATTTCGAATTCGCTGAATTATTTATTGGGTTCGTTAAGATAATGCACAGATCCGATGTGGCCCAGTAGGGATACGTTCCGTTTTGTTACACAGATCCATCAATTCGCTCATTGACAACCTATGTTTTATATATATATATATATATATATATATATATATATATATATATAGGTGTATGCATAGAAAATTATTATGTTCCAATTAAAACAGTAAAACTGGAAGTTCTTTTGTAGCGGCCAAATTTCCCTAAAAACTATATTATCCTGGACTTTTCGTGGATCCTATCAGCGCTCTGTTTACTAATACACGTGGCTAGCGAAATACTCATCTCGCTGGGCCCATGTAGACAAATAAAGATTTCGTACTAATCATAGACGTTACGATGAGTTACGTGTTGATCCACGGCACGAGTGCACCGTGTTTATCGAGGACTCGGTTCGGCGTCGGCCCTCACGAATTATTCAATGTGTCCCTCATAAATACCACTTTGTTTACACTGCTCAGCCTTTAATCTTCGGTGAGAGTGCTGCGACGACCGCTCCATAAACAAAACGGGTAGTGTTCCGCAAACTCCAACCATAGAATGTAACGTCGTCTGTAGAAATTGACGAAATATCCGAATTTGCGCTCTGTGGTTGAGAGCGCGGTTCGTTGTGCATTCAATGAATGATGTTGGGAAGTTAATCGGATTTTTGGATTTGAAACTTAAGTGCCATTAGGGCCATTAGGATTCTGTTGAGTTTAGTTCGATGAAGGTAAAGAACGATTTCAGCTTCCAGTTTTCGATTTCATAACCAGTTTCGCGTTTTTGACGATTTTCCCATTGTCTTTATTGCGTTTTTATTCGAAATGACATTTTTGTCACAGAAATGTAGTCTAACTTCTTTCAGAGCAAGTCATGAGCTCCAGACATAAAAAATTTCGCTCAGCCATACCAGAAAAATAAAGATCGATCTATGACTTTTATTAGGCATGTTTATGGTTTTTTATTCTCTCGCCAAGCCATAGATATAAGTTTGGCGAGAGTCTATAACCTAAACAGATTACTAGTATTTCGTCTTGATTAGTTGTTTTATTGTAATTCTAATTGCACGATTATTAGTCTTGATGAGATCCATTGTCTTCCATTGAATGTTTTTCAATGGATTTTTCACTCTTGTATCGTTCTTCGTATTCTTCTTGTCCATATGTTGTATTTCCCTTCCCTTTATTCGATTTCCATTTTCCGTTTCTTTAAAATGCCGTCGGTCTAATGAAAGATTCAGCTTGTTTTTGTTGGATACACTCTTTGAGTGCATTATTTCGTTTAGGGTTCCTGCTTGTTTATTTCCTCTCATTAACATTGCTTCTTTGTTCTTCTCCTCGTCCTCATCATCCCCGACAACTGTAACCAGTAGACGTAGCTTTGGACTTACTCAAATTCCATTAATCTTTGTCACCTCACCTGAGGGGTTTGTCATTATTTTGCCTTCTTGGTGTTTTCATCTTTATAAACTTTTATTTCCCTTCATAACATCTTAGGTTCACAACCTCTGCTGCTTCTATTAACGCTCTTCATTTTATTATTCGATTTATATGTTGGTTGAATTTATGTTCTTCTAATTTAACGAGTTGTTCTTGCTTGTTTCGTGCAATAACAGTAATGTCCTTGTACGCTGCCTCTGTAAAGAACCTTTCCGACATTTGTTATCTGAACCATCGATGCGTAAACATCAAATACAGTGCTTGCGCTTCCGTGTGAAATTAGCCGTACAACATGCAGCTACTAATTACCGTATACGTTTTCAGTAATAACATTCAATCATGCATCTCGAAATCAATCACAAGCATCCGACTCTGATTCGCCAGTGATTTGAATTACACCGTAGCAAAAATAAATACACGATATGTAGATGTAGGCGATTTCACAGATGTCAGTAAAACAAACGCGATGTTTCAAATATTTATTCGATAGGTTACTATCATGTAACGGCCTCGAAATAATTTATATTAGCCAGAAAGTATTTGTAACAGTGGTGGAGTGTTAAAACAGCATCCGAATACTACGACGTGTTCACGCAATAATCGTGAAGTTGGCTGTGGATGAGGTATTGGCGTCTGAAATTAAGATCGTAGCGCAGGAACGGCTAATATCGGTACTACAGCATGGGCCATTAACGGTTTGTTTACATTGTTTGTAATGGTATTTTCGTTCATTTCGTTTTGAGTTTTCGAACGTTTATCGTCGTAATTTGTGTTTTTTTTGACTTTGTATTTTCCTGTGATTTATTGTGTTTCGATTAAGGACAATTTTATCTCTGTTTAACAGTAGATAACCTAGCTAAATCAAGTTGAAATTTACACTGAGTTTTTATCATTGAACATGAAAATCAATAATAAAATAAAGAAGAGAACGAATAAATTAATTGGTTAGAGGAACTATGTATACATCATGAAAAGGCTGTATGACATAACACCTATTTACTTAAAAAGTAAAAAAGTTTCAAGAAAACATCTCTGACATGTCTACTTTTATTACCAACTGACGAGGTTTTGAGTATAATGGACAAAACTAAGTACTTACCAAGAAAACTGAAAGAAACAACATGAAATAAAAGAAGAATTTACATGAATACTCTGCTTGAATGGTTTGAACGTAATGAGTTATTATATTTTTTAAATTTTCCTGACGTATAACAGCTATCCTAAAAAAACAGTGGACTTCTGAGAGTCTGGTTTTTTTTATAGAATGTCTGTTTTCCTGGTTATATAATTGAATTCTCCAGTTACCTAGCTATAGAGTCAAGTTTTATTTCATATTCTTGATGTTATGATAAACTGTTATTTTGGTTGTGCAAATAAACATTGTTTATTATTATTATTTTAATAGTATCTCTGGTTGTTACATGAAAGAAAATACAATTATCTAGAATCTCTGGATGATGAGTTTTCGGTTAGCTGAAAATTGCACATCATCAGTTGGTATAATTCTATATGGAAAAATCCACAAACTTACTGCAGGGCAAATAATTATTCTCAGTAAACTGTAAATAACAACTCTCTTATGTTCAGACATTTTTTTTCAATCTTCAAGTTATGAATCCACACCTTTCTTCTGTCCATCATTTCCTTGTTTCCCAACTTTGTTTGGAATACAATTTGAATTGTCCAGCTTTCGGAAAGGTTATAAGCTATATTCGTGTACATGAAAAACATGTACGTGCCGCCACTGGTTCAGTGTGGGCGAATAAGCAAAATGCCGTCGAACCCTCTGAAAATACGTCGACTAATGATGATGTAATAACTCAGTGAAATAAATCGAAAATTCGAACAAATATTTGGTTTTCCGGGATATATTTGTTTTGTGCGTATTGATTTCAAGCGAATAAATGTATGTTTCATTGCAGATACAGACGATTCAATCTATAATTTCAACACAATTACGAACGACCGAGAATTTGATTGATTCAAAAATCAAATGGACGCATTTTCACGATTAACTGCAGAGCGAGTTCTCAATATTTGTTTGAACTTTTTGTGCACATTAAACTCAAAAGTATAACATTTCTCATTAAGACTGATTACGCTGAAAAACAATCTGGTTATTATTGTTAATCTTCAATTTTTTCATTATCACCTCTATCCTGAATTAGCCAATAATATGTAAAAAAGCATCTTTTGAAGACCAAAACTTCCGTTGACATAACAAAAATTTCAAAAATCACTCGTTATTAATTTAAAACGTTTCGATCCAACTTCATTCGTAATCTCCAGGTGAATGTTTCCGTACTGATCTCAGCTGTCGCGTCTCACTAAATAGATGTTACTCGCGTCTTATCTCGCCCTCCATTCATCAAAAGAAGCGGCAAATGTCACTCAGGCGCGGGGCAATTGTTTCGATAAAACAAAAGAAGAAGAGGCGGTTCCTCGCGAGTAAAAAAAGCCGAACGGAGGCATCATTCACAATCTACATCATCCAGATTACGTCCCCGAAAAGCTGGAAGCGGAGGGCATGAAATTGGGTGTTTTATATTCAGAAAAGGTGTCGCTCATAATAAAGGTTGTTTATCTAACTCGGTACTATTTTGCCGGAAAGATATTTCGCATGAAAGTCGTCTTCTTTGTAGAGTTCACGGGACATTTGACGTTTTACGTATTGTCTCCCGAGTTAGCCGCCCTACAGCAATTATGCAGATGAGATCGTGAGGCGTTAAAGGTATCTCTCGGCTACATCGGTTATTTGCCTTGTATTATTCTCCGTTTGAGACATGAATAAGACTTCAAAATTACATAAAAGCACAAGACGTTGATGCATTCGAGAAAACAATCGATAACTTCATTCGGGTAAGTGTGATGTAGTGTGGAACGTACCTCCAAATACAGACATATGGTTCTGTGATCCTGAATATTCGAATGACTTACAACAATGAAAGTGTTATTGTCTCTATGGTTGTACAAAATGCTCTAAACACACTATTTCAACAAAATTTTTATGAAAATGAAAAAAATAACCAAGTTGAATTACTAGTCCTATTTAATCCTCTCAATACGAATGGATTGTAAGTACTCTTTCAATAAAAATCAATCTATCATATCCTTTATCTATGAAAATCAACATATAACCTAACCTTCTTCTAATGAAGCCCATTTGGATGACTCACAAAGCCATATCGTAGCACCAAAGCAAACTCCTTTAATTGACGCGTTCATTACATAACTTATTTGCCTAAAAATACCCCAGTAAAGCGGCAATTGCACATCTCTCTGCCTTCGTTGTTGTCTTAAGCTCCCCCTCAAAAGAGTAACAGTAAAATCAACAACCGAGAGACCTCTCTGTTTGAATTGTGATTAAGTTTACAGTTCTTTCAGCAGGGGGCGGTTTCATACAGTTTCTCATTTTTACCGAGCCAATTTTGTGGGATTGTTGTTTTATGTAGCGTGAACAAAAACTGGCAAATTATTAGTGGAATTTTTCAAGAGGTTAAGATAATAATTGTCTTCTCTGAAGCTTCATCTTCGAGACTATATAATAGGTAAACATGGTTGCCAGATATTTGACAGTATTTCAGTATCGAACTGCCCTTCGCATACAGCATTCAGTCTATATATTTCATATTTTGAATAAGTTCGTAAATTTGGTGAATTTCATGATAGAATGTCTCCATTGAGTGCTAGATTCATTCTTTGTCTGCCATCATTGTTTTTATTATGTCAAATTATCTCCAACTTCAAAACTATGAAATATTAGGCTAAACTAACGCCATCTGTGTTCGAGAAATCAATCATAATTCTTCAGAAGCTATGATTGTATGACTCCGTGTGGCCTATATTGAAATGTCAACTTTGTTAATGTCAAATTTTCATTTCCTTCAAGAACACAAATGAAGGTCATACACGGACAAAGACTGTTTCATGCAGGGTTGCCATCTTAGCGGTTTTGTCGCTAAATCTAGAGTTTTTAGGTTGGTTCAATGCGACATTTCAACTCGATTTGCGACGTGTCGGAATTTTAGCGTTTTCAACATAGTCATAGCGATTTTTATGGAGATATTTTGCTCACATGAATTTGTGACAAAACTGTAAATAATGACAAAACTCCTTTGAAAATTCCTAAGGTAGCTGAAACACGGTGGATGTCAATTGAAGGTGCAATAAAACAAATTTTGGATCAGTGGGACTCCCTGACAGCACACTTCAGTATAGTAAGAATGAGTGAGCACTGCTACACAGCTGAAATGCTGTACAGTATGTATAAAGATAATCAAAACAGAATATACTTAAACTTTCTTTATCCTATCATATCATTGCTTCAGAAAACAAATAAAAATTTTGAGTCTGCAAATAGTGATCCCACCAAATTACTGATGGATTAGAAATATGAGTTGACATGGTTAATGTGTGGTACGACCAAAGAAATACTTCAAATAAGTCTGAAAAATATATTTTGTTATTTATCAATGTACCTACCTATAGTTCCTAATTTATTCACTTATTCGTATGGCACACATGCAATAATACATTTCCAGTAGGAGTAAAAATAAAAAGGTAAAACACAGAAATCTACATACAATCAATAGTTCCTAATGAAATGTTATAGGAGAATTCATATTCATTTTGTATGATGTTTTTTTTTATATCGTTATAGCTATAACTAACGTTTATTCTATTTTTTATTCTGAATTTAAAAAAATGTCTACGATTTTTTATCTGATGTTATAAAATAAACTGCCTGAAAATAAGGAAAGATGATCAAAAACGTCGCCAAATCACGAAAAAAAGTCTCTAAATTTTCAAAAATTTTGCGCGCTTTTTGCTCTCTTCGCTCGCTAGCGTCTTCTAGCGGTTTTTTTTGTAATTTTTTGCGACATTTTATGCCCAGCAGCTGGCAACACTGGTTTCATGTATGTTCTGTAGTTTAAATAGATAGGATGCGGAATAATGACATGAATGAAACGATATTTCAACCTCTTATGAGAAATTGTTTCTTTATTAGCATGGACTTAAAAGCAGCATATCAGGTTCAAAATACTCTCTTGGAGACATATACCTACTGCCGAATACGTAACCTAATTTTCACAATCCAGTTATTTGAGAAATGAAATTCGAGATGAAAAAACTATAAAACTCCAATAATGTTTTTTCGTAATCCCATACTGTTATTTTGATTTAACGGTATTCAGACGACAATTGAAAAGTCAGTGTTAACGGCCGCCGGCCGTTATAATTTCATAACGGCCGGCGGCCGTTAAGAAATCACTTGTTCGAATATTTATTTCAAAACATCATTCTGCTTACAATAACAACATTGAAATCTTGGTCCACAGCGAGTTGGGAGAATAAACCTCTGATTTTCATTTCGCATAGGCTAATAATACATCTTCACAACCACCTTTACATTCTTGCTTTTACGCCACATTTCAAAATTTTCATATTCTTTTTGACATCGCTCTTGAGTTATTTTCGACAGTTAATCAACACTCGCTGCACTGCACATGATTCTCCCAATATTTCTAAAGGAATTTGATTTTGTTCCTCAATTTCATCAATTTCATCCATGGTCGTCGTTAAAGCGAACTTGAGAACACAAAAAACTGACGTTGTTTATAAAACTGTCAAACTGTTCCATGACAACAGAGTGCACGACGTTGGGATTTTTCTTTAGAATTGCGAGGTACGGGGTTTTTTCTTTCTTCGAAAACAAAATATAATCTTTCAACGGGATTACGAAAAATTTTTAACGACACACGGCCGATAGGCAAATAACGGATTCGGTTAGTTATAATCCGAGGCGCAGCCGAGGATTACAATATCCAATCTCATCCGTTATTTGCTACATATCGGCCTTGTTACGTTAATAACTATAACAGTTTCTATTTTCCAATTGATGTGTATGTTACTTGATGTGAAGGCGTTTAAGTATTGCTTCAGAAAAACGCGAAGATTATACATTTTCATTAAAGTGTAAATCTCACAATTACTTTTTTATCAAGTGAAGTTTTTCTGTTGAATCCTGGCCAGAATTCTTACAATTTTCAAGAAGTCAGTATTGTTTTTCTCTATAGTTCACCAATTTTCTTCTGATATTATTTTCAAGGGAGGAAGCATTAAATTATATCTCTCCGCAGTAATACTAAAAGTCAATTTTCACGCTATAACGATCTGCGGAAAATTATTCATTGAACAGAATAGAGCGCATTTTCCACTTATTATCATGCACTTCAAGAACAAATGCAAATCGGAGGATGAAATGATCCCGAGAAAAGCATTCGAATTCGCCAATTTCCAATTAATAAACTATAATTTCCGCGGACTTTTCTCCGTGCCAAGAGTCCAAGAACAGTATGCATCCGAAGCGGACGGAAAATTCGAGGAAAAATTAGTTCATAGTATGCGGAAAAATCGATGTAATTCGTTCTCGAAGACCAATTAATCGGCCCTTTATCCACGTGAAAATTTCGACGAAGTTTACCTCGCCTCTCGTCCAGGTTTTCTCTGGGGCTGAATAAGAATTCCGACAAGTCACGTGGAAAATTGAACAGGGGGTTGCTTCAATCGAAATGGGGGATGAATTCGTTTCAAGTTATTATAATGCGGGTGAGCAGGACGATCGTGATAGTTCTTTCTTCATTTTCATCTTTTTCGTAATCATCGAACGTGGGTGATTCAATTTCCGAATCGAAATCAATTTTATTAATTTTCATCTTGTAGTTTCTAAAATTTTCCCCTTTCGGATCATCTAAATAATTACATTTTCGATAAACTAATAAATGAGGTTGTTGGGGTACACAAATTTTTATAATTGGGAAATACTCATCTCAGTAGAATTTTCAGATTCATTGTTCTTTTAAGAGTATTCATACTATTATTCAATAACTGTTTAGAATCACTGTTCGTTGGCTATTATAACTGGAGTGCCGAGTCCAGTATCCGTAAATAAAGTGTAATCGTGAACGGAAGAACTCACGACAGATGTCAATTAAAAAATAATTCTCTATGCTCGGCCACGGTAAAATAAACGACAATCTATTTTCGAAAGATCTCCGGGTCTTTCAAGAGGCTACTTTCATCTCTCCCGGGCGGTTTGGAGAGTTCCTCGGGGATAAAGAGAGTCCCTAAATAAGCGAAGCAGTGCCCTCCGGTCAGCCAATGATTAAATAGATAGAAAAACAAAAGCGAAGTGAACTGCTAAGCTCTACAGAGACGGACGTCGGTTTGGTCATAAGAAAAATAGCTTAGACCGTACCAACGTTTGCTCAATGTATTATTTCAAATATGAAGGTCTTTCAGTGTATGTAAGGTCATCATCATGCAGTCTATATCCAGCCCAGATTTTTCAGATTAGAGACTGCCTCAATCCAGTTAATTCCTCAATATTTACGAGAAATAATTAGTTATACTACTGCAAACATGTCCTACTTTTTGGAACGAAGTTCCTTACGGCAGGCTTGGAAGAGACAGGGAATTCGCTGCGGGACCAAACTGAAAAATATGCGAGACTAAATGTGTGACGGAAGTAGACTGACGAAAATAGACTGACGAAAGTCACGCTTTTAGTTAACACAAGCGAATATTGTATACCTTTCTCTTTCTCCCTCTTTCTTTCCGTTCTCTCATCCCTTCTCTTTCTGATCCCCCTCCGCCACGTCAATCGCCAATGTATTATATGTACTCATTAATTCATGTACAAGCAACTCGAAAACATCAATTGTGAAACATCGAAATAATTTTGTACAAGTTATATGCATAAGAGAACAGATTACGACAGGAATCAGATATGGCATAATGAAAAGATAAAGCTATACAAATTTGTTCCATAAAATAATGACTACGTATTGTAGGTTTATATTCAATTATATAGCGTGGCGATACGTTATCCTCTCGTTATATACACTCTTGCGTCTAATTTTTACATTGCGTTGACGACCGAGTGGTCTAAGTACTCAACCCTGGTGTGCCGTATTTCTGGGTTCGAATCCCAGAGGTTACTTCTTGCTTTTTTATTTTTTTTTATTTACAATCTCGTAAGAGCTCTTAGCCCCACATTCCAATATCAATTATTTCAACTTGGATTAGTATAAGTTATCACTTCTGTCGTGCGCCCCGACACGCACATGTTTCGTTTTCGTAAATTGTGGTCCTTCTATATTGTCCGAAGGAACTTCGTTCCTACCTGGTGTTCCATGACACCGTTTATTTTTTTATTTTGCATAGTATAAAATGAAGTCGCTTCTGGTGTCTGTTGGCCTTCAACTTTCAAACTACTCAACGGATTTTGATTTCTGTAACAAGGTTAGAATGAAAATTCGATGCGAGTGGAAAAGTTCCGAGCGCGAGCCGAAGGCGAGCGTGAGGAACCACGAGCATCACGAATTTTCATTCTAACCGAGTAGCAGACTATACTTTCTCCACGATCAAAAATTTTAAATATATCACTGAATAAATTCTTGCTACTTAGTATATTTTCGAATGAAAACGTGACAGCAATAATTTTGACATTTACTCAAATTTGCCACTACGATGTCAATCACCTGCGTCAAGGCTAATGTTATTATTGCTAGCCAGTGTGAGAATATTATTCTATCACAAGGGAGAGAAAGCAAATACATTTAAATTGCATGGGGGCAGAGGTGTTGCAGAATATTTCTTCAATCTCAAGAGAGAGAATTCCAGCATTCTGTAATCAAATTTGATATCAGAATTGGCGAATTCTGTGATGATCGTGGAGAAATACATATTATAGTACAGAAAAGCCGAAAAGTTTATTTTTGTGCGTTTAAATCGCAAAAGCTGGCTAAACCTTACGAGATAGATCAAATTATTGTACCACGAAATTGTTTATCTTGAAAAGATCGAAAAAAAGGTCCGCGATGGTATATATTTATCTTCTGAGGATAACCCACAGCAACTATTTTTATCTTTTAAATAGAACAAAAAAAAAATATGTTATTTACCAAGTTATTTTATACAATACAGTATTATTCCTTATCCAATTGAATACATACATACGTTGTGCATTTCATGTAGATCAAAACAGAGTTTCATTAAAATGGATACCTATCTTTGAATATATTAGAGATTAAAAAGGCAGAAGCATAGCGGCTGCCGGGCCGTACGTTTCCTCGTGGTGGGTGCGGGGTGTGCCCTGTACCTATAAATAGCGCATCGATGGCCGCGCGGGCATACCGTTCGACGGCGAAGAATACAGCTTATGCGCATGTCTTGAAACGCTGTTATTTCAGTCGTGTCGTACACAATTTAAGGCTTATCTAAGAATCTAGAATGTAATATGCGACACGAAGCTTTCTTCCAAAGAGTCAGGATGACAATGAGGCAATATTTTAGGTTCGTATAGCGAACACCCTCTCTGTTTCATTCGATAAACTAGAAACTGACCAATATATTTCGCTCTTGAATAAGCACAAACAAGGAAATGCATTCAATAATCCTTCGGCTAGAAAAGCATCAAAAGATCGAATTTTTTTCATTAAATCGTAAGTTAAGTCCCTGACTTCCCAGAAAAAACATATCATTCTTATTTCTTCTCAGATATTGAATGGCTTGGACGCTTCGTAATCTTGAAATGCCTCCGTTATCTTCTCAAGAATATAGTTCAGAATTTTCATTTCATTTCTGTTTCCTCTTTGTGATGCGGGTTCATACCATACACTTTTCCAGATACATACCTTTGAAATTTAACGAAATATTTTTCATGAAATGTATTTTACGAAGTTATATTATCAATGAAAAAAATTATGCGGAGTTTAATTCTAAGAATTGAATTATCACAAATAGAGGAAATATCAAGAAATAGTACTGAGAAAATACAAAATTATAGAAATATATAGTTTCAATTAAATATGAAAACGTGAAAATAATGAATAATCATAGCAAATTAAAAAAACTTTGATAATGGAATATCGCTTATAAATAATATAATTGACAAAACAATTAAATTCGTCTGTTTGTATTCAATCTTCAGTTCAAATAATTACGTCACTTCATTTTTAACTAAATTGTTTTAATGTTTGTAATTCCATTATGTCAATCTTTTTTATCAGATTTCATGAAATTGTCTTTTATGAACCTAGTATGAAACGAGAAATCAATTTTAATAAATCTCCAAGTGCATAACTGTGAAAACTTAATATTTCGAACTTATAGGAAGTATTTATAATTTCCATTCGAAATAGCTTTATACATCCAAAGTTTTCAACTGTCACTTCGTCATGATTGTTTCAATTTTTGGCCATACATTATTTCAATCTCCTGAAAAAAAAGAGAATAATATATATTTATAACAATTTCATGTTTACTGTTATAAAAGTGTGTATAATGAATGCCTCCAAAAATCAGCAAACAAGCAATAGTATAAAAAAGTTTAATACAATATTTTAAAACTAAACAGTAGCTTACACCATGACGCTTTGTTCTGTGTTCATAGTCTCGCGTGATAACCTCTGATTTAGTGCCTCATTTTGTAAAACAATTTCATTTATATTGTCTGACTGCTACCTTACGAAAGCAGTTTTCAATGCCCCCTAGACGTTTCCTATTTAATCGCCCACGCTATAAATTCGAATTGTATAATATAGGAGATATTAACAGGGTTGTAATCATTTAAGACGTGGCGATATTTACTTCGAAAAGGTTTTTATTATAAATAAAACTATATTTTTATTGTTGTAGGAGTATTTCGTGCTCATTCACTAATTTAATGTTAGAATTACAGTACGTTCTACCTACGTAAGTTTCTCTCACACATACACACATACATTTTCAGTTTCCAATTTTCAATCTTGAACAATCAGTGGATAATTTGAATAGAATATTACATAAAATGAACAAGGAAAATTCTTTAATAATTTTTAAAAAAATTATCAAACAACTTTCCAAGGAAGCTGGTTATACGTATTCAGCAACGCAAAATCTGCATTCACAATCGAACGGTGAATTATAGAAATTGTCAATTTTTGCGTTGCTGAATACGTATAACCAGCTTCCTTGGAAAGTTGTTTGATAATTTTTTTAAAAATTATTAAAGAATTTTCCTTGTTCAGTTTACGTAATGTATGAAATTGACCATGGTCAACAAGTACGTTTTTCATGATTTGATTGTTGTATTTTGCGTATTAAGGGACTAGAATATTCGGAGCGCGCTCTCGTGAGTATATCCAAAGGTTTTAAATCACTATGTTAGTGTGCCTTGGAATCATATACACCACTGTTGTAGAGTAGATATCTTCATATCAGGAGGTAAGTGTTCGAGCGACGAATTTCTGCATTTTCAGTCTAAGCGATGAATTGTTGTTTCCCAATATCTTTGGTGGGATGGCGCTCTGGATTGTTATCCAGCCAGTGATACTGACCACGATTTGTATTGGTGAACAATTAGAAGTTGTTAATTCACTCCGAGTCAAATAAGCTGCACTGATGAGATCTAATAAGATCGAAACAGCTGTATGCAGATTTTGAGTCGGGGTGACTTGACAATTTCTATAATTCACCGTTCGATTGTAAATGCAGATTTTGCGTTGCTGAATACGTATAACCAGCTTCCTTGGAAAGTTGTTTGATAATTTTTTTAAAAATTATTAAAGAATTTTCCTTGTTCACTTTATGTAATTTATGAAATTGACCATGGTCAACAAGTACGTTTTTCATGATTTGATTGTTGAATAGAATATTGTGTATTCGGTATGTAGGTTTGATATAATTATCTTCATATGTATTTTCGAACTTCCAGCTTCAAGAAGAAGTTATTTGTTTTCGAAAAAAGACGCAACAATCACTGATCTGCCCAGTGTGGCTCCTAGAAGGTGCCAATGGTACATGCCCTTTTTGGGGTAGGGGGACCCCTCAAAAAGTCCGTTTTTCTGTGTCCCACGATTTTTCTCTCTGTTGGACGAAATGCACTAGTAGAATGACATTTAACCAGGAAGTTTTTGATATTATATCAAAGAGGGCCTCTAGAAGAACGAGAAACCTATTTTTATAGGTACTTTTCAGGAAAATGCTATGTGGCTTGTCAGGACATCCTGCGCACCTACAGTGGCGCCATCTTGGATAAGTCACTTCTTCAGGAGGCTTGCAACAAAACCAAGAGGTGTGCCACTATGTCAAGGGTTGTAAACACATGTCGATGTTCTTAAAATCAGTTATAACTAGAGTTCTACAAAAAAAATGCTAAGAACGGAAAACAAATTTTGTCTAAACAAGAAAACGGTGTCATGGGACACCAGGTAGGAACCAAGTTCCTTCGGATAATATAGAAGGACCCCAATTTGCGAAAACGAAACATGTGCATGTCGGGGCGCACGACAGAAGTGATAACTTATACTAATCCAAGTTGAAATAATTAATATTGAAGCGTGGGGCTAAGAGCTCTTACGACATTGTAAATAAAAAAATTAAAAAGCCAGGAGTAACCTCTATGATTCGAACCCAGAAATACGTCACACCAGGGTTCAGTACTTAAACCACTCGGTCGTCAACGCAATTCGAAGTTTAGACGCAAGAGTGTATATAACGAGAGGATAACGTATCGCCACGCTATATAATTGAATATAAACCTACAATACGTAGTCATTATTTTATGGAACAAAATTGTAAAGCTTTATCTTTTCATTATGCCATATTTGATTCCTATCGTAATCTGTTCTCTTATGTATATAACTTTTACAAAATTATTTCGATGTTTCACATCTGACGTTTTCGAGTTGCTTGTACATGAATAAATGAGTACATATAATGCATTGGCGATTGACGTGGCGGATCAAAAAGAGAAGGGATGAGAGAACGGAAAGAAAGAGGGAGAAAGAGAAAGGTATACAATATTCGCTTGTGTTAACTAAAAAGCGTGACTTTCGTCAGTCTACTTCCGTCACATTTTTAGTCTCGCATATTTCTCAGTTTGGTCCCGTAGCGAAATCCCTATCTCCTCCAATCCTGCCGTAAGGAACTTCGTTCCAAAAATTTTAATTTCTTACTTCTAATATCTTTTGATTCAAAAATTTCTTTGGTGTAAAATTACTTATCTATATAGCTAATTATTTCCGCATCAGCGCCTTATGCATCTATTATAACTTAATTACTCTTTACGGATATTTTGGTTTTATGTATACTCAACCTTATGCCTGCCCTGTCATTTGATGTTTTGTCGTCAACGAAACCCGAAGAAAATCCCTCTAATTCAATTTATAGGTTTTATAGGCCCATTCGTATCTATCCTAAATCAAACAATAATGTTTTCATGATAAATGGTCATTTTGTAGTTTGAACCGCCGTTAAATTATGAACGAATGGAAAATCGACATAGAATCGCTCGTGAAATTCGATATTTCCACATCCAATCTCGCGGAAAATCATCGTGGAAATTGTTATTGTTATCTGTTGGGAAATTGGATTTATTGGTAGTTCAAACTATTCATTTTGTGGAAAAATACGGGCGGTTTTCTCTATTCGTGAATTTTTTTTTGTTTTACGTATAGAATATCGATCTTCCAGTTTCATTTTGAAAATTTTCATGAAGTATTGGCTTCGAAAGTTTAATCATACTGAATATTTTGCTAGATACAAATATCCTCAAAGTTACCAATGAAATATCTTCTATTTCATACCAAACGCGTTAATGCCAATAGCTTTCCAAAATTTCCAATAATAACTCATATTTTAAGTTATAAATCTACGTGATATCCACTTTTCCATACTTCCGTTGATGCTTCTCATGAAAATTATGACGGTCAAACTGAAAAGTAAAAGTACTCAAGTTCAAATTTTTTCCTTAGAAAATAATTAATATTTTCAAGATGTTTCTTCAATTTTAGAAAATATAATTTTTCACGATATATTATCATTTGAATATTTTCAATTTCCCAAAGTCGATTCTTTCTCGCTCAAATACGTTTTCTAAATAACACAACACCCGGCACCCCTCATATTATAATGTCCTTTCATCCAGCTTCTCAAAATGAAGGGAGTAGATATCCCCTTTCCATTTTGTTGATTATGTCGTTTGTAAAAATTCGCAAATGAAATTGCGATCAGTCACTCGGAAAATTGATCCATTCGATTTCATGACGTATCTGGCAAAATGAATTAGTAGAGGAAGTAGTATTATAATTTGGGAACTTTGCACCCCATATTTACTGAACATTACCATTTCATCGTCATGATTCCAATTTTCTCAAATTATTATTATCTGGATCAATTCGGCGATTTCGGTGAAAAATGAAGGATGCTTTCAGCTTGATTTGGATGAATTCATCCATGCAAATGAATTGGAATATTCATACACAATCCAATAATGTTATAGAGAAATCTGTGACGCCTAGACCACTCACTGAAATATTCGAACGCAGCCGCTTAATCTTATGGATGAATTTGTGATTCTTAGAACAGTCACTGAAATATTCGAACGCATCCCCTTAATCAAATAGATGAATCTGTGACCCCTAGAACAGTCAATGAAATATCCTAACGCAGCCGCTTGCTGTTATAGTGGACTCTGTGACGTTCAGATCAGTCATTGAAATATTTGAACGCTGCCTTTTCACGCGTTTCAAGTTTTCAGTGAACTACAATGTTCTACTGTAGATTATTCACTGTGCAGTGACTCCGGAGCATATTTTACTTCAAGGAAAATAGGAATGAGCACTATCAAGAAATACAAAGTAAACTATGAATTACGTAGATTGAAAATATCTTATTGCCAGTTACCTCATCAGCAAGATGATGGTCCTCCACTTTCCACCATTCACACCATCAATAAATTCCAAGGACAATAGGTCTTGTTCGT
The DNA here is from genome assembly GCA_030704885.1 of Cynegetis impunctata. Taxonomy (NCBI): domain Eukaryota; kingdom Metazoa; phylum Arthropoda; class Insecta; order Coleoptera; family Coccinellidae; genus Cynegetis; species Cynegetis impunctata. Next base: position 293,393 of record JARQZK010001445.1, read on the forward strand.
TCAAATCCTCGCACATCCTAACGATTTGATTCTTTTTCGTGCCTCTTCTTTTCACAAACGGTACGCCATTACTCAAGGCGTCCTTAAATAATGAGCATGATTTGTCTTCCACCAGAGGGCGCTCGCAGAGTTAGCTGGTATATATAAAACATGTCGGATCGGAATGTAGAGAGCGACCTGTGGGAGGAAAACAACTGTTCTGTTTCCCTGAAACGACTCACGCGACTGCTTTTTGTTAGATGAAAAAGTACAGAATGAGTTTTCTTCTTGCGGGCGATAATGCGAAAAAGCCGAATGCTTGTTTTTCCCATATGAACCCATTTAGTAAGGTTTTCTTTTGTTCTAATGTTCAGTTTAACACTATTTGTATAGTTTTTTGAAATAATGCAATGAAAGTCTTCAAACCATTTCCGCCATAAAGAAGAAACATCAGAAATAAATTATAAGCACTGCTGACTTCTATATATTTGATATGTACTATTTATTGGAATCTGACATGGAGGCGGAGCTTAAGTGATAACGTCAAAACATGGCGTCTCAAAACCAACTTTCAATACGAGTTATATGAGAGATTTGAAGGTTTTTTGAGTTTTTCCTATAACAATGTTAGTTTCGAGTGAAAGTGTGAAGCTTTATGTAGGTGAAAATTTACTCCAGCGAAAATATAGAGAAGGTGATAATAATAATAATAATAATAATCTTTATTCATCCTGTTTGACATTTAACAACGTATAGGACAAGTCAGGTAAGTATAAGTATAAGTACATTTATCTATAATTAAAGGAAAAGAAATACAGAACCTCTAAAAACTATCACATAAGTATTCATCTACACTATAGTAGCACTTTGTTAACAAAAAAGCCTTAACTGCTGAACGAAAACAAATTTTCTCCAGAATTTTTATATTGTCTGGTAGTTTATTAAATAACTTGATACATGAATATATTGGGGATGTTTCAAACTTGCTGGTGTTATGCTTTGGTATAGACAACAAGCTAGCATTCCTTGTGCTGTAATTATGGAAGCTAGAGAGCTTGACGTAGAGTTTTTCATTGTCTTTTGTGTAGAGAAGACATTTATAAATGTAAATACATGGAGCAGTCAATATTTTATTTCCCCGAAATATTGATTTACAAGATGTTCGTGGGTTAAGCCCAAAGATCATGCGCAAGATACGCTTTTGTGCAACAAACAGTCTACCAAAGTCAGTCGAATTACCCCAGACCTCAATATTATAGGACAAGTGAGAATAGACTAGTCCATAATAAACATTCACTAGTGAATCGAGTGGAAGCGAGCTCCTCAGTTTGCTTATAGCGTAAAAGAAGGAGGAAAGTTTTTTGCTGATGTATGCAATATGTTCGCACCATCTCAAGTTACTGTCAACAATTACACCCAAAAACTTTGTAGAGTTTTTGGAGCGGAGAACATCCATTCCAGAGTTGAGAGTTATCGAGGAGGATCCTCTCAGCTCAAATTTAATCAGCTCAGTTTTGTCAACATTTAGTATGAGTCTGTTGTCCCGACACCACAAGCTGAAGCTTTTTAATAGTAATTCGCCCAGACCAGTGAGCTCGCTTACACTCTTTGCCTACAAGAAAAATGAAGTATCATCTGCAAAAATTACAAGTTTATCCATCTTTATATGGTCCGGTAAATCATTTATGAACAAAATAAAAAGTAATGGTCCTAGTACAGAACCTTGTGGGACACCGAGTCCTATTTCCAATTCAGAAGAGCATGTATTTCCCACCCTAACAGTAAGTTTACGATGGGACATGAAACTAATAACCCACCTCAAGAAAGTACCGCGAAAGCCAAGATTGTAAAGTTTACTTTCAAGGAAACAAGGATCGATGGTATCGAAGGCTCGCGACAGGTCAAAAAAGAGACCAGCAACAACAGAACCCTCATCCAACGATGATTGAACGAACTGTAGAAAATCAATGACAGCTGTACCGGTTGAACGTCCGGCTCGAAAGCCATGTTGGCTTTCGACAATTAAATCGAATTTCACTAAGAATGACATCATACGGTTCAGTATTATTCTTTCTATAACCTTTGATAAAACGCTTAGTAAAGAAATTGGACGGTAGTTCGCCACATCATTGGCATCATCCTTTTTGTGGATTGGGATCACAGTTGCAAGCTTAAAACAACTAGGAAATATACCACCGGAAACTGATACATTAATAAGGTGTGCGATATGTTCAGAAATATCTTTCGCTATAAGTCTCAAAATTTTTACAGAAACCAAGTCCTGACCGGTGGACTTTTTATTTTTTAATTGATTCACCGCACCAATCACCTCAATTCCATCCACAGGGTGGAAGTAGAAAGTATTATCACGAATAGGAGAAGTTGTACAAATTTGACTTAGGTCATTCCCGTAAATCCGTTCCAGACTCAATTTAGCAATACCAGAAAAATATTCAGCGAAAGCATTAGCTACTTCGATATCCTTAGAAGAAACAACTCCACCAATATTCAATTTTAATTTATTGTTTGATTTATTGTTAGTTTTGGTTTTCCTAACAGTTTCCATATTCACTATGCCCCAAGCCATTTTATTTTTATTATCAGCTGGAAAGATCCAAAATGAAGAGAATTCGAGGCCTGGTATCGTCAACTGAACTGCTTTTTGTTTATCTATTTTGATTTGATTTAATTTGATTTGTGAAATACCTAGTCTAAATCAACTGTATTTGTTTAAGTGATAGGAAGTTTATAATCGGCCAGATATGATGGACAATTATTATGAATAAATATTTCTGAACTTTTTATTGATGGTTCTTCATCAAACTCTTAAAAATGTTTTTATTCGACATTTAATTATTTCTGAAAGAACTTTGGGCAAAATATATTCAAAATTTCACGAAAAACATTTATTTAGTAGTATACATAGATTCAATGAGAAATCATAATGTTTCATATAATCAAATGTGATTTTCATAATACAACACCATCAACCATAATCCAACTTGAGATGTATTAGTACTGAATATACAAAGAAAAACTTTTTCATTCCTCATGTATTCTTATTATAACTAACTTCGATCTAATAAGCATCATACGCATAAATTTGTTACTCCATCATTTCACTTAATCTTCCATGAATTTGTCATCTTCTAAGAGAACACATATTTATCGTAGCACATATCACTGTAAAAATGTCTTCATACCAATAGATTTCCAGGCAACACAGATCCAACAATTTTAAATATTTTGGCATCTGGAATTTTCATTAATAAAGGTAACTAATCTAAGTTTCAATCATAGGACTTAATTACCTGAAAGAATGTAATTTTTCTTTGTTAAACGCAAAAAACACACCATCATCCTCGGATTTGTGTGATTCTTTTTCAGATTGATTTACCATACCTTCAATGAATCAATCTTTTCCTTTTCTCCAAAATGATTTTCTCTCAAAACAAAATATTTGTTTATCTTCGGAAACCGATGAAAGCTAATACTTGCATTTGTATATGCGTTAGAATTACAATTTTTCAAGCAACAACACTCTCTAGACTTGCTGATTCTACGTTTTGCAAAATCATTTATAAGAAATCAAAAACTTGTCATGCAATTGCATATCTTGACGTTGGAAATAAAAACTTCATCCATCTGACCGCCAGAGTTCGCCAGCTGACATGTCAGATCCCAATACCCTTCGCTATCTTTATTTTGTATTCAGGAACGTGTACGTGAACGAAATTTACAAGTAAAAGACAAAGATAAGCAATCTGACAACCCCACAAGTTAACAACCGTGCAAATTCCAAATTCCTACAACCTCTAAACAACAATCCGACCCTTGTATCCTTCAAAAACACCCGACTACTCTCAATTATATCACTTACGGGCGTACCAACTTAATGACTCAATAAAATTCGAAATTTCGACATTAATATGTACCCCTTTCGACGTTTAACATCTGCGGGGGTTGGAGATTACCGGCAGATAGCATCGTCGGTACGTGCTCTCCGCTAAATACCTGCACAATAGGTAAGAGTAAGATAAAAGTGAAAGGGAATGGAGATGGAATCGATTCATACCGGGGGTGGATTTTGCGGAGTCAGATTTTGTAGAAAAAAATCGAGATATAAAACGGGAAATCGGAATTAACTTTGCGATTTCTTTGTCTTAGAAAATCGTCACGTGATGATAATCAACTAAGTGAAACGTTTGATCAAGTGCGGACATTACGTAATCGTTTTGTGGAAACTTTTTTCGGCTTGTTTTCAGTTCGATATTTGTACAATACTAAGATTTTGATAATATATCGCTGTTGTCGTAAATAGATATTAAAAAATTATGACGAAATAGACTATTCTAATCAGAGCCAGATTAAACCTGTCTGGGCCCCTAGGCAAAAACCCTGTCCGGGCCACAGGTCTTTTCAAGTTGATAAAGGGATGTAAGTAACAAAAGATGATCGACTCTAGGTATCCTGTTACTTTAAAGTCTTATATGATATTGCAACAACATGGTTACTTTGACTTGATGCTGCAGCATCACCTTACCTGACTCGTTAGCTTTATTGAAATGGTCTTAATGAATAGGTTATAGATAAGTTATGAATGATGATCCAGGTTGCATGATGGGTTCGGAAAGAGAAATGAGACGGGACACGGTTATCTTAAATTTAATGTTGTTAAACGCAATAAAATACAATAAACGAAAGAAAACAGTTTTGTGAAGTTCAAATTGGAAAAAGTCAACTTCCAAGATATTTATTGGTTTTGTACAGTACAGTAAGTTTAAATATTAACTTTTCTAACTTTTTTTGAAACAAAAACATTTTGGAAGTTGACCCTTTCTAATACATCATTTTCAATGGCCATTATCGACAATGAATTCAAATGGTTCTGAGACATTGTTGAACGAAGACAGTTTATTAGTTCTACTACTCGATATTAGATGGTTATGTATGTATGAAGTATTTCATTAATTCGTCGAACGAAAAGCAAGAGTATTGTTGAGGAATTCCATACAAATTTTCAAATGAAATTTTCATTCGATGAATTTTTTTTTCTTGGTGCGTGCAAGGGCTCCTAGTCGATGCGGGGCCCCTAGGCAGTTGCCTACTCTGTCTAATGGTTAATCCGGCCCTGATTCTAATAAGTATCTACACTATTATTCTGTCGTCATTTAGAAAAACCCAGAGTTAATGTACATTCTTCATACTATCAAAGGGAACTTATGAATAATATATTCTAGAATTATTTTTAAAGACTTATAACGTCTGTGCTTTTTATTTAGCATATTTTAAGCACATTTGATAGTTTTCAACCAATTTAATGCCTGAGGAGATACAGTGAAATAATAAGTTTGACCAAAGAGTTAAATAATGTAGTCTTTTTTGTACATTTCCAGACTTGCATTGTCTATCAAATATAGGGGTAAACAATTTTAACAATGAAATCTATCGAATTTCACTTAAAATTTATTCGTTAACATTCCTTTCAAATCTACTTGTTCATTGAGATATTCAATTCCGGAACCGTCAATAAATGAACGCTGATCTTTGATCAACCAGTATTCTATCGGTGAAGCGAATTTCTTTAGAATTTTCTCTCAACCACTCTCAACTTTCGGCCAATACCCTGAGCGGGTTATTTATGTTCCCCATCAGGAATCTAATAGCATTGAAAATACCCTAGAACTCCCGGACCTTATCCCGTCAATGTAATCTATTAGACAGGTCTGAAAGTCCCCGATATATCACTGTCTTGCGACATTTTTCGAATAGAATAAATATCAATTTGTTTCTCTATTTTATCCTTCTATTTTTGGAGTCCCGCCCTGTACGGCCGAATAATTCTGTTCTTACATTCGGGCCATTGTTCTGCCTTATTTATCGAGAGTATTTAAATCTTAGATGCCTATTTAAATCCGCGGCATTTAGATGTTAGACTTAATATATCGAATGAGCCGAAATGGAGAAGAGGTTAAGATTTAGAACGGTTCGTTGGTATTTTCCTTGGTTGAATGTATATGTACGAAATCTTATAGCAAATACTTGAACTACCTGCTTCAAAAACTCAATTGATATAGAAGAAGTATTAATATAATCGCTTATTATTAACTGATTTAGCTATTTGTACTTTTTTGTTGTAATAAGGGCTTTTTTTAGGAGCGCGGAAAATTGGCGAAAGCTCTTATTATGGCAAAATAGTTATGGTATAAGCGTTGATGATATATAAATGACCTTACTATGAAAAACGAGTTTAATTATCCAAACACATAACATAAGCACCACATAACATAAGCAACACATATTTTAACAAGATACCTTCGGTTTAAACGCTGAAAATCATATACTCACAAAATAATTTCAGTATGAGCATTGATTATGAAATATTCTTATTAATGACAAACTAGTTTAGTTATCAGCACTCATAACATGAGCGCAGATGAGCCCTCATAACTTTTTCGTAGTAAGGAGCATATTCGTGGACATTCAACGCATATTTCAACAAATATTTTCACTATAAGCGTTGAAATTTGATGAAAGTTTTTGTTGTGGTAAAAGAGTTTTATAATAAGCGCTGATTATTCTTACTTTGACGAACTAGTTTAGTTATCAGCACTCATAACATGAGCGCAGATGAGCCCTCATAACTTTTTCTAGGAAGGAGCATATTCGTGGACATTCAACGCATATTTCAACAAATATTTTCACTATAAGCGGTGAAATTTGATGAAAGTTTTTGTTGTGGTAAAATAGTTTTATAATAAGCGCTGATTATTCTTACTTTGGGAGCGTTGAAGTATTACGTAACGCAGTTTGGGGGGTGGAGGGGTCTTGCAAAACGTTACGATGCGTTACATGGGCGGGAGGGGGGTTCGAACAACCCGTTACGTAACATTGTTTTCATATTGAAATAAAAAGAGGGAGTGATATACTGTAATGTTCTCAAAAGAGGGAGATTTGCATCATCAGCTGTTTTTGCCCTATAAAAGCTCTCATGCTGACTTGTGTGCCAACTGTGCCAAAAACTGCCAACGAAATTTAAAAAGCGGCTAAAGAAAAACTAAAAATGGTATAGCGCTCACGTCCGTGACTCGCAATATTTTTTGTAAATAATTAAATGCGCTTCCGAATCCTGATGTTCCATCTTGAAGAGTGCTTTGAAATCATTCTTTCCTGCCGCCACCCTGTCGATTCCAAATCCTTTAGACCCCAATCAAGCTCTCGGTACTTAGTCAGCTAAACAAAGGATCATGTAAGTTTTCACTACTTCTTGTGACCATCAGTACAATTACTATATATATATTTATATATATAAATATATATATATATATATATATATATATATATATATATATATATATATATATATATAATATATACATATAATATATATATACAACATATATATATATATATATATATATATATATATATATACATATATATATATACAACATATATATATATATATATATATATATATATATATAATAAATAATATATATATATATATATATCATAAAAAGACATGAAACGAAAAATTATCTTGGGGTCCTAGGTCCAACTTTGCTAATCGCACCCATTTTAATAAGCAGGTTCCCAAAGTAAAAACCTGTTAATAAGCTAAAATCGAATAATGCATGAGAAAAATGATGGTAGATTAAGCTAAAAATGTCTGTAAGGACAGGGCCAAGTCAGGAAAACGGCATAATTAAATGTAAGATTAGTAATGAAAGTTTATTAGGACAAATTTGAGCCCATTTCAACATTTCACATTATGTATGATTATTTATTAAATAACAATAAAATAAACATTATACGCATGTATTGCGAGTGAGAAATCTATTGTTTTGTTTATTATTAATGAAAACGCGATTTAAACAATAACATAGAAATTTTAGCGACTTTCAGGTATTTTGCGCAACATATTTGTGACTTTTAGGTAAAAATGGTCACTTGGGTGTTACGTAACGTTTACGGAGGGGGAGGGAGGGTTCATGTAAACATTACGGCGCGTTACATAGGGGGGAGGGAGGGTCAAAAATCTTCAAAAATTGCGTTACGTAATACTTGAACGCCCCCTTTGACAAACTAGTTTAGTTATCAGCACTCATAACATGAGCGAAGATGAGCCCTCATAACTTTTTCGTAGTAAGGAGCATATTCGTGGAGGACATTGAACGCATATTTCAACAAATATTTTCACTATAAGCGTTGAAATTTGATGAAAGTTTTTGTTGTGGTAAAATAGTTTTATAATAAGCGCTGATTGTAGATGAACGACCTCACTATAAAAAACTAGTTTTGTTGTCAGCACTCTAACATAGTTCGCATAACATATTTTTCATTCAGCGCTTATTTTAACTGAATGGATTTGTTAGAAGCTCTAAAATAGACGAAAGTTCTCATCACGACAAATAGTTTAAGTTTGAGCACTGATTATAGACGAACGTCCTCGATATAACTAGTTTAGTTATCAGCAATCACAACACTAGTGCTGATAAACATACATAAACGTTTTGTCATAACCAGGATTATCTTCATATTCAGCGCGTATTATAAAATATTTATTTTGTCATATGCTTTGAAGATAAAGTCCTGGAAGTTACGTCCATTTTTAGAGATTTTCATAATAAAATAATTCTTATATTTTTTTCCTGGTGAATTTGAGCTAACTGCTTCAAAAAATGAATCTGCTATTATATTTGATTAAATTCAAAAAGTGGGGGTTAGACAACCTGTCTAACCTCACTTCACCAAATATTGTTTTCTAACAAATCTGAAAATGTTGGACAGTATTATCCTAAGAGTTTGCATAAAATATAGAAGTGCTTTAAGTCAAAATAAAGGACTCTAATAGCATTTCTTGGCTCTTTAAACTTTTTCTATCCTCCAGGTGACAAAAGTAAAACAAAATTGGTATTTATTTTCCTCTGGTGAAATTTTCGATAACTACTCAATGATCTTAGATCGACAAAGAGACTATCACATTTTTTATTCATTACAGATCGTCTGCGCGTATATTTTCCAATCGAGTCGTGTTTGTTTTCCTTCGGCTAGGGCAACTTTCGTTGCGAATCTATTATCGGATCCTCAAAGCGAAAGCTCCTTACGTTCGTAGCGCCCTCGTCGTGTTTTCCTTGAATTAATCAGTTGTTTAGACAACTCAGAATAACAAAACACTGTCTCAATCGTTGCGGAATTAATTGAGGTATGCGAGGTAGAAATACACTTACTTGCCTCGGGTCTCAGCCTTTAACGATATAATTATGCAGGTGTGTTGTTGTCTAGATAATTTCGAGGAAATTTACATGCTGATCTTCTTTCGTGCTGAGTCGATGCAAGTGAGCATAAAATTACCTCAAATTCGTCAATTTCCTCCGGATTGTATATTTAATTACGAATGTTCTCTAGGCTTCTCATTGTAATAATATGTACATCCGCTGTAAGCTATGGAAATATTAAATCTATAATGTACCTAATAATTTCTAGTGTAAACTTCGAAAAGTTGCAGGAGATGTTTTAATCTCGGAGGGTATTCCAAAAATCATCTTTCACTTGTTTCGATTAGATTGGATTGAATGAAAACAATACAAAATCATATATGGTTAGATGAACTTGTTCTATTTGTTGAATGTCTTAAGTTAAGTTCAAGTTTCAAGCTAACACAATGTGATATGATTTGACTCATTTTCTAGTATTATCTTCATTTTGAATAATTCAAAAAGCAGGAAATACACAATAATTGATGAGAACGTTGGTACTCACCTTGAGGCAATATGCCTTAGGCACTACGAAAAAAACTTACTGCAGTTTATATAATCTGTCACTATTTAGTGCTTCATCCTGACATTTTTCCATCATTCATTTCAGTATGATAGTTGGTTCGTATAAAGTACAATACTGAATAATTTCTGTAGTTTTATAAATGAAAATTGAATATATTCGACAGATGGGTGTCTAAAAGAGTAAAGCTAAGTGACATATGTTACCCCAAATCTCCTGTACGAAAGTTTAAACCCGGGGCGTTAGATTTAAAGTCAATTTATCCGACGGCGGGTCGGATAGGAAACGGGAGAAAGGAGGGAAATGAGGGAGGAAATGGAGATAGTTTCAATCGGAATCGCAACGAACGACACGATATATCAATCAACAGTTTTCATTTCCTCCTTCCAGTTTTTCGTCGACATCGAAATTGCCATCTGCGTCTCGTTCTCGAATTTCGGGCCCGACTGACGCCAATTCGAATTTTCATAATTTGACTTCGTCATGGGGATCTATGGGATACCTAGTAGCAACTCTTCTCGCGAAGTGAATAATTCTATAGATTTTCTATTTTATCCAGGACAGTTCAAATTGTCCTACAATTTTCAAATGAATTAGAACCAATAATAGGATACGCTAGTTCAAAAATATCAGTTATTCTTGGTCAATAATAAAGAAAAATCTGACATCGGAGAAAACAGTGGTGTTTACAAAATATTTTGCGACGATTGTCCTGCTTTCTATATTGGGCAAACAGGAAGGAATATAAACATTCGTGTTGAAGAACATAAAAAGTAAATTTTACAAAAAAAAAAAAAGTGGTAAAAATACCACTGGCTTCTCCGAAAATTGTATAAAATCTAATCATTTCCTGGATTTCAACAAAACCCAATTGTTGCATTCAGGCAACAAAGGAAAGCGCCTTGACCTTCTTGAAATTCTTGAAATAAATTCCGCCCATAATAGTAAATAACCCCTTGTAAACGAACAAATTGAAATGCAGGTATCACCTTTGCTTTTGTCTGTTTTATAAAATAAGATGTAATACTCTCCTGTAGTCAGTCTTGATAATGAGTTCATAACTCGAAACATGTCGACTATCCTTTACTGCTAAATACAGTATCTAAATATTTTTATATAGTGAAACTTAAGCCAGTGTAAGTGTGTTTTATTTTAAAGTTTATACTCTATTCTTTATGATGTTTCACCAAGTGATGTGCGAGAATTCAATCTCAGTTAATATAAATTCTTTGTTTTCGTCTCATTGATTTGAGAAGGAATACATCTGTACTGTTGGATGAGCCTTCTAGAAACTTTTGGAGTATATATAGCTGATATTTGAACGGTTTTTGAAGGATTTTGGCTCTCCGAAGAAGTTGAAGGGTTGAAACAAGCGACTTTTGGCAGTATTTTTTCTAACCCCGGCTATTTCAATGTAGATATTTCTTATATGTTCGTAGAATTTAAGGTTTTGCGCACCTCCACAGCTTCTGCAGATTCAATTAGTGGTTGGATTATGTTGATATTAGAGAATTGTCTATTTAACTAGATGCCACAAATTCAAAGCACATGTTTAAAGATGAGATTCAGTTTCAGAAATTATTTTCTCATTACTTTTCACAAAATCTCCTCATAATTCTAATATTTGATCAAACAACTCCCCTTTCATTAAATCTCCATGCGAATACCATTCAACACTTCCGCCAATAATAATTGATCGTGACTTGAATAGCTAGAATTGAACCCGATGCAAATACAAATGAATTTCCATAGACGCCTCTTCTGTGTTCCCCTTTCTTCTTTCTTTTCTTTCATCTGGCACTAGCAGTATATTCCACCCCAAATAATGCATTTTGCTGTGGAGTATTTCATTGAATTCCATTTGTACCTCCTAGCGTTGCAAGGGATTTTTTTATGATATGATATAAGTTAGAGTTTGAAAATATGTTATGGTTTGAATTGTAGCTGCCTCCTCGAAATGCATACATAGATAATGTTCTGTTTTCATATTGGAGATCCTACATTATATCTAACTTCACAGTAGAATCAATATTTTGTCCGAAAAATACGTCTACCTTCACTGTTTTATTCCAAGTTGATATAGAGTTTATTCAACAAAACCATCTACTAAGCACCGTTCTACGAGTTGCATGTAGATAAAGGTGCCTTGGAGGTTGAAAGTTCAACCCCAGTTTACAAAGTTTGCCCGACATTATCAGTGTATATGCAAGAGGTAAACACCATGTCAAATCCCCAAGGCGTCTTTTTCGTAAGTTGAACAGGTTCAAGTTATCAGGCGTATTTCATTAAAGTTTCTCGAGGGTTATTCTAACGTGAGAAGACAGTTATTTTGTTCGAATAATATTTTAATACAATCTAAATCCAAAATTTTCACCAATAACCTAGCGAATCATAGATTTCATCAATTACCAATAATGGCCCTCTATGCGTGAATAACGTCATCTATCCGGAACGCAGTAATTCAATTACGTGTTAACAGTAACTCAATTAACTGTCAATACCACCAACAGATCTTCGTCTATAATCTAGTGTCATCTACAAATTCTCAATGTCTCTTCGACATGAATCCATTCATGTATTATATGACACGTGTCGCTAGCTAATTCCTATTATTCGATAATCATGCAGGCTTTGAATTATTGTAATGGAATGTGGCGTCATTTTCCAACGTCAAGCTTTATTCAAAGACCTATTGTTCGTCTATGATCGTTCACAGATATTCATTTAATTATCCATAACATATCGGAATTCTCATATAATTAACCAATAAATTAACATTGAGTTTCGAACATATACATGAAATAGACTTCACGTGTCTATTGAATATTTGAATTTTCAATAATATATTTAAAATCAATATAGTACTCTCAGAAAGTCAATCTGTTTAGTCCTCTAAATCAGCGGTTCTCAAACTGTGGGTCGCGACCCCCAGGGGGGTCGCGTGATGTGTCCAGGGGGTCGCGTGATGTGTCCAGGGGGGTCGCGGGATAAGGAGGAAAATCAAAAAAACAAATCAGAAAACAAATCAGTCATAGCTGTAGGTTTTATTAATAACAAAATGTATAGGCTACACAAATTTGTAATACACATACAAGTTGAAAAAGGCCTAATACTATTTAATGGGAAACATGAGCTTGTTTGGAATCAACCATTCTTTTTATGTCCGGAATGAGTTTTGTAATACACAAAAGAATGTCATTTTCCAGGGTCAAACGATTTGTTGATTTTGTTTTGATATTCACCATTGTGGAGAAACCTTGTTCACAGTTATAAGACGTAGAAAATGGCATCAAAGTCTGTAATGCTTTTGTGGACAGTTCTGGGTATTCATTTTTAATACCTATCCAAAATTTGTCGATACAAGCACTGTTAAAAGTGAGTTTTGCTGGCTGATCACTTGAAATTTCGATCAGTTGATCATGTTGACGAGCAGTTAGCTCAGCTTTTGTTACGACTTGATCACTGAACGGATTGACTACCCACAAAACCCCACTCGTATCCTTATTTGGAATGTAATCTGTCAACTGTTCAATCAAACCTTCGAGATGAGAAGATACTAGTAAGGAGAGAGATGAAGTGTCAGGGGATGTACAGTAGGATGTCGACAGAAACTCTATAAACTCTTGAGTTAGTGTAAAATTTTCAAAATCTTCTTTCTTAACTCTTGCGTTCCAAACACTGAGTTTTTTTACAAATGCATTTACTCTGTCTTGAGCATATAGCATATTTTTGTCTGGTCCTTGTAGGGATAAGTTCAAAATATTAAGGTGACAGAAGATGTCAGCCAAATAAGCAAGCTTAACAAACCACTTTTCATCACTGAAAAAAGTGGAAAGTTCGGGTTTACTATCAACCAAAAATAACAAAATTTCTGACTTTAATCCAAACAGCCTGCTTAATACATTACCACGGGATAGCCACCGTACTTCAGTGTGAAATAAAAGATGTTTATGCAAGGCTCCTACCTCTTCACACAAGTTATTAAACAACCTACTTTGCAGCGGGCGACTTTTGATGTAGTTCACTATCTTGACAGCTTCATTTAAAACTTGCCGTAATTCATCTGGCATTTTCTTAGCTGCCAAAGCTTGCCTATGTAAAAAGCAGTGGACCCAGCTTGCATTCGGTATAAATGATTTCAACCTGGCAATCAAGCCACTCTTCTTTCCCGTAAGGGCCATTGCTCCATCACTACAAATTGAAACACATTTCTTCCAATCAAATTCAAAAGGTTCAGTTGCTTGAACAAACACCTTATAAAGACTTTCACCTGTTGTATTATTCGGCAGGGGCTTACAAAACAAAATATTTTCATGAATAGCATCACCGTAATCGTACCGGATGAAGCATAAAAACTGAGCACGGTTGGCAACATCTGTTGACTCATCCAACTGAATTGCAAAAAAAGTACTGTCTTTTATTTGCTTCTTTAGCTGGTTCTGACTATCTTCAGTCATGTCACATATTCTTCTTGAAATAGTATCATTTGATAACGGGATTTTTTTCAATTTTTCAGCATCTTGAGGACTGATTATATTTGAAACCATATCAATTGCAACAGGAAGAATTAATTCCTCAGCAATTGTATGGGGTTTCCCTTTTTTAGCAATCTTGAGTGCTACCTCGTATGAAGCTTTAAGAGCATTTTTATTAACATTAACAAGATCTGTATTTTTATGGATAAAACTTAGCCAATAGTGCTTTTTTTTCATTTTTGTTAATATTTAAAAATAGGGGGGTCGCCGAAATACTAGGTCTAAAAAGGGGGTCGCAGTGTCAAAAAGTTTGAGAACCCCTGCTCTAAATCACAGAAAACATCTTGGTACCTAAGATGATCATTAATAACAGTAATCTGTGTTTTAAGATCATTTTCTATGGTTCAATTTCTTAATTGAACATTGACGTAATAAAATTAGTTCTGTGACCCTTCAATTTCGTTTCAATTCTGTAGTCGTTAGCCTGCGATAGTGTCGCGATCCAAAATTTAACCGATCGCTTACCGAATACAGGCAGTTTTAATACTGACGATAATCCTCGTGAAAACTCATCGGAAAACGACGCCGAAAGGGTGGAAAACTCAATTCCCTGGCAGATTGGACTTCATTATATCTCACAAGCCGAAATTTGTAGCATGGAAGAAGATATGAAGGGAAATTTGAAGTTGAAATTTCGTTATTGTCTGATATAATATGAAATTATATCAGATTGGCAATTTGAAGTGAAATGAGGTGTCAATTAATTTCCTAGGAGATTGATTGAAGATTTTCAACAATTCGATCATATTTAAGCTTGATGAATTATTTAAATTTTTCCTTGCAATTTATATTTTGAAATTGAATCTTTGGAGCTTTCACTAAAATATTTCATTTATTTTTATTTTCTATGACTAATTTTCTTATATGGCGAACGTAGATAAGCGATACGTCCCCTACCGGTGTAGAATATCACTAACGCATGGGCCATAGATTGCTTTGTTTACATCTGTTTACGTGTATTTTATATGAGAACTTGTCGAGTTTTAATTGTGTTTAATTTTGTTTGGGATCGTTTACAAACGTTCAGAACAGATGAATCACTATTGTTGTGTATCCTATTGTTCACCTTGAGCAAAAAAACTCTGAATATAGCTTACATGCGTTTCCGAAAGCTGGACAATTCAAAGTTGTATTCCAAACAAAGTTGGGAAACAAGAGAATGATGGACAGAAGAAAGGCGTGGATTCATAACTTGAAGATTGAAAAAAAGTGTCTGAACATGGGAGAGTTGTTCTTTACAGTTTACTGAGAATAATTATTTTCCCTGCAGTAAGTTTGTGGATTTTTCCATATAGAATTATACCAACTCATGATGTGCAATTTTCAGCTAACCGAAAACGTAGGGTTTTTGAAGTCCAATGCTATTCCAACGGAAAATCTTCCAATTTTATTGGAATCTGAACCTGGGCCATCATCCAGAGATTCTAGATAATTGTATTTTCTTTCATGTGACAACCAGAGATACTATTAAAATAATAATAATAAATAATGTTTATTTGCATTACCAGAATAACAGTTTATCATAACATCAAGAAAATTAAATAAAACATGACTCTATAGCTAGGTAAAAACTGAGATATTCAATTATATAACCAAGAAAACAGAGATTCTATAAAAAAAACCAGACTCTCATAAGTCCAACGTACTTTTAGGAGAGCTGTTATACGTCAGGAAAATTCAAAAAATATAATAACTGATTACTTTCAAACCATTCAAGCAGAGTATTGATGTTAATTTTTTTTTAATTCCATGTTGTTTCTTTCAGTTTTGTTGGTAAGTACTTAGTTTTATCTATTATACTCAAAACCTATTCAGTTGGTAATGAAACTAGACATTTCAGAGATGTTTTCTTGAAAGTTTTTTACTTTTTAAATAAATAGGTGTTCTATCATACAGCCTTTTCATGATGTATACATAGTTCCTCTAACCAATCAATTTATTGGTCCTCTCCTTTATTTTAATATTGATTTTCATGTTCAATGATAAAAACTCAGTGTGAATTTCAACTTAATGTAACTAGGTTATCTACTGTTGAACAGAGATAATATTGTCCTCAATCGAAACACAATGAACCACTGGAAAATACGAAGTTCAAAAAAACACAAATTACGAAGCTAAACGTTCGAAAACTCAAAATGAAATGAACGTAAATACCATTACCAAACAATGTAAACAAACCGTTAATGGCCCATGCTGTAGTACCGATATTAGCCGTTCCGGCGCTAAGATCTTAATTTCAGAGAAGAAATTAAATTCACAGAAGAAGACCTTTTTTCCTACCGTTATTGGAACTGTGAACTTTCAAATACGCAAATGCAATCGGCTCTGCGAGGAGGCAGTATTCGGCAATAATCCACTTCATTCTTTTGGGAATTAAATCCGAGTCGGTTAACGCACGGGCGGATTCATTTTTTGTTGCAAAAGTTGGCGGAATGAGACAAGACTAGACGGAAATAAAAGAAAGGAGGAAATAAAGCAACAGCGGAAATAAGAAAACGGGCGACGTTCTTAGAATTTACGATATCGCTGCTGGAGTCCCATTTAAAATGGGCAATATGTCATTGTTATGTACAATACGTATTGCTTTTCTGATGCCTCCCTATGTTTTCACGTTAGAAAGATATCAAGAGGGGTTATATAATTGTTACGACAAGTTTATAGCTCTAGTTATTATCTAGATTTGTGACAGTTCCGGCGCCATATTTGCTGAATGAGAAAATTATTAGTAATTTTAGTTATAGTATTTGTTTCTTTATAAAATCAATTAATACACCTAAATCTTTAAAATTATGTAGACAGTTAAGTAGTTGCTCATCACTATTGGTGTCTGAAATTAAGATCGTAGCGCCGGAACGACTAATATCGGTACTAGAGCATGGGGCCATTAGCTGTTTGTTTACATTGATTGGGAATGGTATTTACGTTCATTTCATTTTGAGTTTTCGAACGTTTAGCTTCGTAATTTGTGTTTTTTTTGGACTTCGTATTTTCCAGTGGTTCATTGTGTTTCGATTGAGGACAATATTATCTCTGTTCAACTGTAGATAACTTACCTACATCAAGTTGAAATTTACACTGAGTTTTTATCATTGAACATGAAATCAATAATAAAATAAAGTAGAGGACGAATGAATTAATTGGTTAAAGGAACTATGCATACCTCATGAAAAGGCTGTATGATAGAACACCTAAATATTTAAAAAATAAAAAAACTTTCAAAAGTTTCAAGAAAACATCTCTGACATGTCCACTTTCATTACCAACTGAAGAATTTTTGAGTATAATGGACAAATCTAAGTACTTACCAGCAAAACTGAAAGAAACAACATGAAATTAAAGAAGAATCAACATGAATACTCTGCTTGAATGGTTTGAACGTAATGAGTTATTATATTTTTTTAATTTTCCTGACGTATAACAGCTCTCCTAAAAGTACGTTGGACTTATGAGAGTCTGGTTTTTTTTATAGAATCTCTGTTTTCTTGGTTATATAATTGAATATTTCAGTTTTTACCTAGCTATAGAGTCAAGATTCATTTTATATTCTTGATGTTATGATAAACTGTTATTTTGGTTGAGCAATTAAACATTATTTGTTATTATTATTTTAATAGTATCTCTGGTTGTCACATGAAAGAAAATACAATTATCTATAATCTCTGGATGATGGCCCAGGTTCGGATTCCGATAAAAATGGAAGATTTTCCGTTGGAATAGCATTGGACTTCAAAAACTCTAGGTTTTCGGTTAGCTGAAAATTGCACATCATTAGTTGGTATAATTCTATATAGAAAAATCCACAAACTTACTGCAGGGAAAATAATTATTCTCAGTAAACTGTAAAGAACAACTCTCTCATGTTCAGACATTTTTTTCAATCTTCAAGTTATGAATCCACACCTTTCTTCTGTCCATCATTTCCTTATTTCCCAACTTTGTTTGAAATGCAACTTTGAATTGTCCAGCTTTCGGAAAGGTATGTAAGCTATATTCGGGGTTTTTTTGCCCAAGATGAACAATAGGATACACAACAATAGTGATTCATCTCTTCTGAACGTTTGTAAACGATCCAAAACACCATTCAAACTCAACAACTTCTCATATAAAATACACGTAAACAGATGTAAACAAATCAATCTATGGCCCATGCGTTAGTAATATTCGACACCGGTAGGGGGCGTATCGCTTATTATGTTTTACCAGTAGCATTATATTTCGAAAAATAAAGCTCTAAATACTGAATGCATCCGTTCCTTGAAAAGTAAACGATAAAAACATTGGATTTCAATTTCTTTGACGAAACGAAGTTCTCTTATTGTATAGGCATCTGAAAATCAGAATGCAGCGCCAATGTGGCCAGTCGTAGAACTATAAATATTGACATTGGAATATTTATGTTGTATTTGTTGTGTGTTTATTTGTGTTTTTGAAATATAATTTTACCATAAATATAAAGACTTTTCAGGCTTCTTTAGTGAACAAGTGTGTTACTGTGTATGTATTCTCAATTCTCATTGCTATTGAGGCGGTAGGTGATTATCATCTTTTGTTTTGTAGCCAAATTGAGAGAAATCTTAGATTAGATCATGAGATGAATATCTTAATTCTCTGATTGACTTTCTCTGATTGACTCGTTCAATATGTACTCTAGCCTCTAGCAGCTGCTATTTTGGCATTCAACAATGCTTCTTCTGTAGTCAACTGTTTTTTGTCATTCAAAAATGGTGACCTGATCAACTTTATTTCAAACTGTTGTCAAATAGCATCTATCAAGAAACCTTTGTCCACCACAATAGCATCCTGTGAGCTTTCTAATTTTAAAATTAAGTCACAGATGCTCTTCCCCCATATGGTTCACTAATATAAGTAATTAAACCTCCAGGAGAAACACCTGTCATGAATTTCACTGTGTTATTAGATTTATACTGAGAGTAAAACCTGATCCTGCAGCGAAGGCACTTTGGTTTCTGTATAAAAATTTCTGTACAGTCTAAGATGATTCGAGTATTTTGAAAACTTTCAAAACATTTTGGCATGTTTTTCTGTATTTCAGAATATTCTGGGAATCTTATGACACAACTAAGAACTCTACTCATAATGGGTAGCATTTCATAAATATATTTTTGGCATAATTCTTGTGCAATGCCAAATAAAAGAGATAATGTCACATATTTCAATTTTGTCAATACTAAAAAAATACGCTGTTTGATTTTTAATCTATGTGACCGTTGATCACTGTAAACAGATTGTACTGCTTTTACTATCTATTGTATATAATAGTTTTATATTATTGAGACCAGTGAAACTGTTTATAGCACTATCTGTAGTTATCAGATCACACAAAGTAGAGACTTTCGGAGTATTCCTTTTTCCCTTCTACACAAACACGATTATCACCAGCTGGAGGAAAAGCATGGAAATTCACATTTGAACATTTCTTTTCCGAGGAAGAACACTGAGGAACTGAACAATAACGATTCGAACGACTCATAGCTTTCAAAATGATTGCAAATAATAAATATTTGTAAAAAATCACACAAAATCAAACACAAAACAAAGGAGAACGTAAGAACTATGTCAAGATTTTTAGTTATTCTGATTGTCACCAGGCGGCGTAGCGCTTATTTTGATTCGCCTATAGTACAAATTGTCGATCATGTTTCGAAATCAGAGTATACAGGAAACATAGTATATTTATTATTCTTAAGCATCATCAAGTAAATCATACTATTAAACTTAGAATTTATGAACGATAAGGAGAATACAATTACTACTGTCAATACCGTAAACAATTATCTGTTTATATCTACAATCAAACAATAAAATAATAACAGATATCCTCAGTTTTTTCACAAATTCACTTGTTTTCAGTATTGAAAGATGAATTTCGGCTCGAGCCACAAAGTACCAGAGTAGCAGCTGGAGAAGATGCTGTCCTTGAATGTGCACCTCCGCGGGGTACACCCGACCCAGTAGTGTTCTGGAGAAAAGATGGTCAGACCTTAGAAGTCGAAGGAAGATTTCGACTTGTAGATGGCCATAATTTAGCCATCACAGGCACCAAACCGTCCGACGATGGAAGGTATCAGTGCGTTGCTAAGAATGTAGCAGGAGTCAGAGAATCCACTGTGGCAGTCCTAAAAGTTTATGGTAAATAAATGCGATATTTTTCTAGAATTACATCGAAGTAACTGTCGATAGCATGATGTTCACATCAGGTCTTTTTCTTTTAGTGAAACCCTTCATGGTTCGTCCACCAGAAGACGCAGTTGCTCTTGTTGGCGCCACTGTGGAATTTTCCTGCGCAGTAGGAGGCGACCCCTTGCCAGACGTACTTTGGAGAAGAAACGCAGCTGGTGGTACCATGCCTTTGGGAAGGGTACGAGTTCTGGAAGACAGAACATTGAGATTAGAACACATAACAGTTTTAGACCAGGGAAAATACATTTGTGAAGCAGACAATTTTGCCGGCAGTGTCTCAGCGTCTGCCATTTTGACTGTTCACGCAGTTCCAAGCTTTTCCGCGAGACCTTTGGCACAAACAGTAGAAACAGGTTAGTGATAATCTTTCTTTCTAGAGAATATTTCTTGTACAAGACACTATTCTACAAGAATCAATCATTTAGGGAATCGATGTAAAATTCCTGAAATGTTTTCAGGTCAAGAAGTGTCTTTTCATTGCAACGCAGATGGAAGCCCTCGGCCATTTATTATCTGGTCGTTTGAAGGGGATAGGGTCCTTATTTATCCCGGAACTCCTTCGGGAAATTTCGAAGCTTTCACATCGATAGAAGGACATTCCACGCTCATGCTGAAAAACGCACAAGTCCAAAATTCGGGAACCGTAATAATATGTTCTGCAATTAACGAAGCTGGAGCTGTATCTACAAGAACTAGGCTTACTGTAACATCCAAGGAGGATAGACCACCACCTATTATACTACGAGGCCCTTCCAATCAGACGCTTCCAGTAAATTCAATTGCTTTCTTGATTTGCGAAGCAACAGGAAATCCGCAACCTGTTATCTCGTGGTATAAAGAAGGAGTTCCTGT
Organism: Cynegetis impunctata; assembly: GCA_030704885.1. Taxonomy (NCBI): domain Eukaryota; kingdom Metazoa; phylum Arthropoda; class Insecta; order Coleoptera; family Coccinellidae; genus Cynegetis; species Cynegetis impunctata. The sequence goes on from JARQZK010001445.1 coordinate 314,743, forward strand.
TTCAAATTCTAACAGGATAAACATGTCCAATTCCAATGTTCTCCAAATAAAAAATCTTCAGAAGGAAGATTCGGGAATGTATACTTGTGTGGTGTCTTCGAAAGGCGGTAAAGCCACTTGGTCAGGACATCTTCTGGTGGAAAATCCCAAAAATCCTAATATAAATTTCTTCAAAGCTCCCGATGCAGTTATGCTACCTGGTCCACCGAGTAGACCACATGCCCTGAACCAATCTGAAGGTAGTGTTACCATTACGTGGGGACAGAACAATAAAATCGGATCCTCTAGCCTACTAGGGTATCAGGTGGAAATATTTGGAAGAGAAGAAGGTAAGACATTTGAAATTTTAATCTTTTGTTTGTTTCTATTTCTCATTTTCATTATTCAGGTATGATTCCAACATGGACAGTAGTGGGGAAAAGAGTACCAGGTCCTACCTTCACTCAGCATCTTCTGACTCCGGGAGTACCTTACACCTTCATTATACGCGCGGAGAATAGTCACGGGTTTGGACCTCCATCGCAAATGTCAGAAGCTATCATAGTAGGTCCTGATAATACCCAAAACTGGGGAAATCCCGAGGTGACGGTCCTCAGTGAAGCTAGAGCTAGCTTAATTCACGGAAATATAGTGCAGCTCTTGGATGCAAGTTCCATTTCGTCGATTGCAGTGAAATTAACTTGGCGAATTCTCGATTCACAATACGTCGAAGGTCTCTACATATATTATGTGTCGATGGAGGACAATCCAAATGTACCCAAGACATACAGTATGCTAACAGTTCTTCATTCTGGAGGTTCAAGTAGTTTTACAGTGAACAATTTGGAGAAATGGGAAAAATATCAGTTCTTCTTAGTGCCTTTTTTCAAGACTGTTGAGGGCCAACCCTCAAACTCGAAGACTGTCAGAACATTAGAAGATGGTAAGTTTTTATGACGAATCTAATTGAAACTATCGAAAAATATTATGGCATTAGTTTAGTTCATTTCGGGCATTGTAATTTGTTCGAGAAAGGCTAACGATTTCAATCTCTGGAAGAAAAAGATTCATTTATGGCAAAACGGAAATAATTCTTCCAATATTAAGGACCTTTCAATTTTTTTCAGTTCCTGAGGACCCTCCAGAGAATATGGAGGCTCTTCTACTCAACTCTTCGGCTGTCTATCTGAAATGGAAATCGCCACCTGCTGAGTCAATTCACGGTCATCTAGAAGGATATAAAGTAGAAATAAAGGCTAACGGATCGGAGTCTGTAGATAATATTAATGTTGGGACTAATCCTACGCTTCTGCTGGGAAATCTGACTGCCGGAATATCTTACCATGTTAGAGTTGCAGCATCAACAAGAGCTGGAGTGGGTCCTTTTACCCCTTCAGCAACTCTGCGATTGGATCCTGCATCAAGAGTAATGGACAGCCAGCACCAACGGTATGTAGACACTATAAACGAGTAGTATGTGTTGATTTTTTAAATTTTAATTGATTTAAATGGTTTCTAACTATCACAAAATATTTTGAAAAATATAACACTGCGATTGCAATTTCGGTCACTAGACCATCATCGGGCAGATTGAGTTAAGAACTCAGAACGGTTTCTAACTATGTTCTAAGACAACTGGACACGACAAGAAGCTAAAAATAATCTATGGTCAATGAATTCTTCAAAGCAATAATCTTAAAGTATTTGCTCGTGGTATCTAAGAACTAGTGAATATTTCAAATGAATAATTAATGTTGCAATCGAACAAATACATTTCTTTCAATTTATTAGCATTTTTTTGAAGATATTTCATAGTACTTGTATAATCTATGATCGATACACTCTTTGGAAATGGGGCTATTATTGGAGCAATAGACTAGTGAACAATTCATCCAAATATATAATTTTTTCAGACCTATAGGAGCTGATTATCACCCGGGCGATTTCCTAACGGAAACCTGGTTCCTAGCTCTCCTCATCAGTCTTATATCAGTCATGCTTCTGCTATTCGCCGCCATGTTGTTCGTTAGAAGACGCCAGATGCTCTTAGAGAAGACAATGACGCCAAGCAGATCGAACGGCGGAGTACTAACCACCCCTCTGGCGAACAAACAAGAAACGCCGCTGTGGTTAGACAAAAATCCACCGGAATATTCCTCAACTCTACCGGATTATTCTAAACTGAGTCAGCACGATTACGACCCTCAGAATGGAACTCCCGCGCAGTGCAATGGCGTCTACCACGGCAGCCACAGCATAAATTTGCACCAGAATCCGCTCCACTCGAAGGAGTACACCCGTCCCGATAGGTTAGAGTACAAGTCGGAAAATGGTTATCCGATGAACGGTCACTTTAAGGATTATAACAATATGCAAGTTCAAGAATACGCCAGTCCAAACGTTGATTCTAACCGCACTTCGCAAAATACTGAATATGCCGAAGTAGATCCCAATGTTGCCATGCATTCGTCCACTGGTGCCACGTCGCCGGCTCCATACGCGACTACCACTTTAGTGACTGGCGGTAGAAGGTTGGGAAATTCTATGGTAAGTTATATTATATGCCTAGTACGAAAATAAAGTTAAATGGAGCGGCCTCGGTAGCCCAGCGATAGGGTGTGTCGCTTGTAAACCGAGGATTGTGGGTTCGAGTCCCACCTTGCTCTTGGGTGTTGTGTATGTCCCATGAAATTTAGAGGTTCTAAATATGTTTAACTGTTGGATAATGACTCAGTTTCAAGTCCATTAGCCGTTCGGAACTGGCGTAAAACTGTAGGTCCCTTGAGATAAAAAAAAAAGAAAAAAAAAGTTAAATGGACTGAGAAATTTCAAACAATCTAGTTCATATCTTGGAATTAAATATAATATATCTCATGTGTTACACTGTATACTTGATTTTGTTGGTTTATTTTTAAAAGTTCTCTAATTGAGTGTCTATAGCTCTATAGGCCAAGCTACAGAGATTTAGAGTGAGCATTTTGTGCAAAAAGTGTTAGAAGAAAACCAGCTCCGCCATTGTCTGTCAAATAGTTCCACATAGTATAGTGATATGTTTTTCACTCGACTTTATTATTTATATCTTTGTTATTAACAATTTTATGCAAAAAATCGCGTTTTTTTAAGTTTTTTGCTTATAAAATTGAAACTATCAGAGTAATCGTGATGATGTCAATAGACTTATTGTAGAAAATGAAAAGACGAAAAAAACGAGAGGTCGGACGACTCGATCAGGCCCTCAGTCTGAGAGAAAATTGGAAAAAACCGTCCAAAATGCAGTTTTTTCAAAAGTTCATAACTCGGTTATTTTTTGAGTTGTAGCGTAGATCCTCCGGCCAGTATTAGCTATTGATATGAACTTCATTTGTGCGAAGATCAGGAGCTGTCCGATGCATAGTTTTCGATCTGTAGCCATTTGATTATGTTACTATGCAATTTTCCAGCAGACCTGAATGCGACAGGTATGGTCCGATTTCAATTTACTAAAAAGATTTTGAAAGTAGAATTCTCATAGTGCAAAACGTTCATCTTGGTTTTTCATAAAAACGCTGAGAAATATGTTAAAAATAAAGCTGAACATGACAAAAAACGGCCGAGCGCGTGAGAGTAGTTGAGGAGTGGTGGTATACAATTATTATCTGACAACGTTTAGAAATTACTGTCACGTTCAAAATGCCGACGCTTTCGAATGTCATACTTCTCCTTGCCTGCTGCTCTACCCCCACTCTTCAACTACTCTTACGCGCTCGGCCGTTTTTCGTCATGTTCAGCTTCATTTTTAACATATTTCTCAGCGTTTTTATGAAAAACCAAGATGAACGTTTTGAACTATGAGAATTCTACTTTCAAAATCTTTTTAGTAAATTGAAATCGGACCATACCTGTCGCATTCAGGTCTGCTGGAAAATTGCATAGTAACATAATCAAATGGCTACAGATCAAAAACTATGCATCGGACAGTTCCTGATCTTCGCACAAATGAAGTTCATATCAATAGCTAATACTGGCCGGAGGATCTACGCTACAACTCAAAAAATAACCGAGTTATGAACTTTTGAAAAAACTGCATTTTGGCCGGTTTTTTCCAATTTTCTCTCAGACTAACGGCATGATCGAGTCGTCCGACCTCTCGTTTTTTTCGTCTTTTCATTTTCTACAATAAGTCTATTGACATCATCACGATTACTCTGATAGTTTCAATTTTATAAGCAAAAAACTTAAAAAAACGCGATTTTTTGCATAAAATTGTTAATAACAAAGACATAAATAATAAAGTCGAGTGAAAAACATATCACTATATCATGTGGAACTATTTTACACACAATGGCGGAGCTGGTTTTCTTCTAACACTTTTTACATGAAAAAATCTCTGTAGCTTGGCCTACTAGTATTTTAGCGTTATGGCCCATTATAAAGTCAGAAAAGCTCACAGCACACAGTCGGCCTAAGTTGTTTTCAAAAAACATTAATTTTCTAATGTTATTGGGTAGTCGTTTCGGTTTTTTGTAATTCAATAGATATATTTGTATCAAATACTAATTCATTTCAGGTTTGGTCTCCACATCGCCCACCTCAGACTCCTGATGAATCCCCTTACCCCGCCTCGAACGGTGGCTACTACAACAGAAAAGTATACTCGGATTCCTACTTCGCACCGACTCAAACGTTGCGCAGAAGCAGAAAGGAAAGAAAGAACTCTAACGAGATTCCTCCCGATCTGGTATCTCCTTCACAGCCAGTGTATGCGAGAGTTGGACCCCCAGGTCTATCTTGGAAAAATGGGGCACCTTACTTAACGAGTTTCACTCCGCACAAACAGGTTAGTTTAGAATTCGAACTCGTGTGCAACAATAGAGCACGAAAATTCAATGCAAATTAGCAGCACCATTTCCTGTTATGTAAAAGAACTTACGTTTCCTTGAAATTTTACACCTAACCTCTAAATAGCAACAGAAGGTTGGCATGAATGCAAAATTTACATAATCTTTTTTTTTAACGAATAACGTAAGTGTATAAATAAGTTTAGAAATCAAATTATATATTATATATTTTCTAGTTTTATTAGAGGAGAAGGTGGTAATGTGACCCCCCATTTTGTTTTTAGCTTATAATATTTGAAATAATAGGTCTATAAATTGATATTATACGTTAAAAGATTGAGCAATTATCTGTTCATTCGTGTTTGAGTTTGTATTTGATGAAATCCAATTAATTTGTTGTGAAAATTTATTATTTAAAAAAAGTACAAATTCAACTAATTGAGATATGATGAGGGTATTATGGCACCCTGGGGGCCATATTAAAAGTACGAAAAAATTAACGACAAAAATCGCAGATATAGTGCTCTCCTTCAGGCGTTATGAGCCCATAGAAGGCAACTTTGGCATTGTATCCACTCTTCGCCTCGTCGATCATCGGAGTAAGCAGTGTCGCAGAAAATACAACTTACATCTTCATTTTCGGCAGGCCTATCTGCTTGCAGATTGTCTCCATAATCTGAGTTATCACAGCTATTGCTCCTGATTTCATGGTCATTCGAGCTGTCACTCTCATCAGAGCTGATGGGTTCACGTCCGCGAACATGGCCTCTACCCCGACTACGTCCACGTACTTGTCCTAATCCTCGCCCTCTTCGAGTTTCTGCTAATTGCAAGGATTCAGACAACTGGTTTTTGTAAGGAGAAGACGTTATAACCTTTGCAGTCGTAGTTTTTCTTCCTCAGTTAGAAGTCTTTCGTTTGACGCCAGGAACTGGAAGGATATCCAAGTCTTCTGACTGACTTTCGACAGTTTCAAACCTTTCAGCCGAATCCTGGACAACTTCTGCTTCTGTCTGATTATTAGGATCTCTTGTGGCAGACGTGCTTGCGTTATTTTGTGCATCTGCCAAAAAATCAACATCGGTGAAGATTTGTGGATTGAATGGGTATATGCCCGTGGCACGAAAACCATTTACTGCTATCCTGTCTAGTCAATCCATAAAATTTCGCCTCCATGTACAATATATAGTCCAGTAAACGTTTCTCTTAATGAGCTGGCAAGATAGGCTTCCTTCTAAGTGGTTTATTCACTATCATGTCTAAAGATACTCCAGTATCTTTTACAAGACGTCTCAACGTAGATCTAGGGACAGCAAAAGGTTTTACTGCTTTTTTATAACCGATAGTTTTATCTCGGACGACTTGAACTGCTTGTTTCATTTTTTCTGGATCCCATGTTTTTTTAATTTTTTTCGAAGTAGGCGTTAAATTCTTTCGCGGCATCTGAAACCAGAAGCAAAACAAAATAATGAATAAAGCCACACGTATATCTAATATGGCCCCCCGTGGTCATAATACAAAAAATATTAGGGGACCATATTAACAATTAGGGACATTTCACAATCACATGATAAGTTTTTAAATGAACAACTTATTAAATGATACTAACCTTACAATCCAAGTTACTAACGTTCACTACGTACAATCAATGCGGCAGGTGCATCCAAAATCAATTTGTTAAACAACCCACGTGAAAAGTTTTCGCCAGTATCCGTTACGACTTGTTTGAATTACAAAAATATGAAAAGCCCTCTAGCGTCGGCTTTAGATATAAATTACCTTAGTCACGTTATCTACCAGTTTTACTACTTCTCACTAGATGGCACTGTTTCAATAAACAAATATTGAAGGGGGCCAAAATACCTGCAGGGGTCACATTACCACCTTCTCCTCTATTTGTTTAACTAATTTCGTATATAATTAAAACCTAGAAATACGTTTTTCAGGTTATACTTCTGTCTTTTAGGAATTACGTCATTATTGCATAAACAGATTTTATTGTGAACCTTCTTAACCTCAGATGATCCAACCTTTTTTTATCTCAAGGGACCTACAGTTTAACGCCGGTTCCGAACGGCCAATGGGCTTGTAAACGAAGTACATTACCCAACAATTTATCTTTATAATTAGAACCACTAAATTCCTGACATACACAACACCCAAGAGCAAGGTGGGACTCGAACCCACATCCTCGGCTTACAAGCGGTATACCTTACCGCTGGTCTACCGAGGCCTCCATGATCCAACCTATTAACAAAAAAATATGAACTCCGAAAGTTTGAGATAAGAAGAAAGAGAAGGTATAAGTCAATAGGAAAAAATTATAATTAAAAATGTGGTATGTTACCACAAAGTCTAAATTTAAGTAACGCAACTTCATATTCTTCGCGTCCATCATTGATATGTTGAAAATCTATTTTTAAATCTAATATACCATAAAGCGGTGTTACTTTGCTCATAATTTCCAGTTTTTTTTGTTTTTATCTTGGATTTTTTTCCCAAATAGACGTGATTACAAACTATGTGATATTTTTATCATTTAGCTATCGGTTAATCCATTCAAAACTGATTTAAACCACTTCTATGTATTTTTTTTTTGGTCAAAAATTTGGCAAAGTCACCTGACGATCAGTTAGACTTTGCCAACCCTTTTAAAACGCTTTCTTTGGCAGTTTGTGATACGGTAAATGGTTAGTTTGCCTCTGAAATATGTTTTCAAAAAATTTTGAGGACAAAAAAAAATTCACAGGTAATTAAAAAACATTTTTTATCGTTTTTTTTAGAAAACTTTATTGTTTTAATACAAACAAACGAAAAACAGATTCTAACTTCTAAAAACAAACAAAAGTATTTCTGTGAACACCTTATAAACTACATTTATATTAAACAAAACATGTTAATCCTAAAAAACTAAAAAATAAACTTTTAATAATAATCAGCCTTCAAATTTTTTGGCGGGATGTGAAAAAGGAAACTGAAACAAAATTCTAAAAATATTTTATTTTAAATCACTCTTTAGGCAAGATTATAGGAAGATAAAACGTCCGAAAAATGATGGAATCCTCTATATATTTTTGGGTTTTTAAGGCATTGAACAATGTCCACCTCTTGTATTTGCGATATATCATCGGCAACAGGAAAATAAAATGCCTCCCTTTCTTTACTAGTATTTTTTCGCATAAACTTTATCACTGGCATAACTGCATTCAAAACTTGTCCTATAAAATGCATTGCTATATTTTTTTGTTGGAAATACCACCACTACAAAGTCTCCTATAGCAAAATTTATATATATATTAAAATTTAAAAAATATATATAATGGCAAAGTAACCTCGAAATTTTCCCCTTTGACTAAACTTTCGTTTTTCTTCTAAAATACTTGATGAAATGTTTTGAAAATCACACACAAATTAGCTAAATAAACATACTACTTAACAAAACACTCGTTAACCCTCAAGCTGTAGTCACATTTTGTCACCAACCCTTAGCATTTCGTATTTTTAAAATCTGAAATTATTACCTGCCAATTCGCACCTCTCTGCATCGATGCTAACGATCCACTGAAGAATCCCGCGCAGTGTTGCCACAGAGCCAAGTGAGAATTATGGTACAGCGTTGCTAGAATTATCGATTTTTCTTCAAAATTATGTTACAATTTTTTTTTGATCTGTAACCACACAAATCAGAAGACCTTTTTTTTTTAGGATTACATATTGTATTTCAGGATTGGGTAGCGATGATTTGCACACACAATCCAAACAATATTCCTTTTTTTTTAGTATCACACATCTCGTAATTATTTTCAGGTACTTTCCATAATTATTTATATTATAGTCGAAAAACCTCTAGATCAAAATTATGGTACAATTATCGATTGAGGACAAATTGGAGGAGAAATTATGTTACAATTCGATAATTATGTTACAAACGGCAACGCTGAATCCCGCGCAACAGGTCTTGGTTAAGACATGTTCAGCCGTCACTTTTCTTTGTTGCCGACTCCAGCACTGTTGCCAAATGTTCAAAAAATAAAAATATTGCAAAATGTGCATATTTTGGCAGACACCTGCATTGGTAAAGTAACACCGCTTTATTATGAAGAGTGTGAAAGTACATTCAAGTTTATTATTGTATATTTATTACTGATGTAGTATTTTAAAGTGACGTCATAGTAAAAGAAAGAATTATTGAAATCACGTATAGGCCAAGCTACAGAGATTTAGAGTGAGCATTTTGTGCAAAAAGTGTTAGAAGAAAACCAGCTCCGCCATTGTTTGTCAAATAGTTCCACATGATATAGTGATATGTTTTTCACTCGACTTTATTATTTATGTCTTTGTTATTAACAATTTTATGCAAAAAATCGCTTTTTTTTAGTTTTTTGCTTATAAAATTGAAACTATCAGAGTAATCGTGATGGTGTCAATAGACTTATTGTAGAAAATGAAAAGACGAACAAAATGAGAGGTCGGACGACTCGATCAGACCCTCAGTCTAAGGGAAAATTGGAAAAAAACGGCCAAAATGCAGTGTTTTCAAAAGTTCATAACTCGGTTTTTTTTTGAGTTGTAGCGTAGATCCTCCGGCCAGTATTAGCTATTGATATGAACTTAATTTGTGCGAAGATCAGGAACTGTCCGATGCATAGTTTTTGATCTGTGGCCATTTGATTATGTTTCTATGCAATTTTCCAGCTGACATGAATGCGACAGGTATGGTTTGATTTCAATTTACTAAAAAGATTTTGAAAGTAGAATTCTCATAGTTCAAAACGTTCATCTTGGTTTTTCATAAAAACGCTGAGAAATATGTTAAAAATAAAGCTGAACATGACAAAAAACGGCCGAGCGCGTGAGAGTAGTTGAAGAGTGGGGGTTTACAATTATTATCTGACAACGTTTAGAAATTACTGTCACATTCAAAATGCCGACGCTTTCGAATGTCATACTTCTCCTTGCCTGCTGCTCTACCCCCACTCTTCAACTACTCTTACGCGCTCGGCCGTTTTTCGTCATGTTCAGCTTTATTTTTAATCATTGAAATCAGACCATATCTGTCGCATTCAGGTCTGCTGGAAAATTGCATAGTAACATAATCAAATGGCCACAGATCAAAAACTATGCATCGGACAGTTCCTGCTCTTCGTACAAATTAAGTTTATATTGATAAATAATACTAACCGGAGGATCTACGCTTCAACTCGAAAAATAACCGAGTTATGAATTTTTGAAAAAACTGCATTTTGGCAGGTTTTTTTCGATTTTCCCATAGACTAAGGGCCTGATCGAGTCATCCGACCTCTCATTTTTTTCGTCTCTTCATTTTCTACAATAAGTCTATTGACATCATCACGATTGATAGTTTCAATTTTATAAGCAAAAAACTAACACTCGATTTTTTGCATAAAATTGTTAATAACAAAGACATAAATAATAAAGTCGAGTGAAAAACATATCACTATATCATGTGGAACTATTTTACACACAATGGCGGAGCTGGTTTTCTTCTAACACTTTTTACATGAAAAAATCTCTGTAGCTTGGCCTAGTATTGTAAGTTCACTTCATCTGGGTGAACTTAGAAATCAAAACATAGCTAGCTAATCTAATTTCTTTAATAACTTGCAATTATATTATAAGTATTTATTATTCCTCCTTTTTTTCAGGTTTATCATGCGTCCACACGAAGCGAACCAGGTGATAATATGCTGTAAAAACGTAAAAAACGGTGATAATAACTTTGTGCTTGATAGGTTAAGACGGTTAAGATAAATTACAAGAATTATTTGCAATTGGTAAGACGGTACGATGTTATCTACTTAATTGTTAAATAATCATAATTTCATGTATTCCCCTTTCAAGTATGTAATATTTGAAATCCTTGGCTGACGTGATATGGTGAACATCGTTATCGTCAACTCTATTAATATTGCAAAGAATTTGAGTGTTTACGACACAAATATAAAAAATGAGTCATGGAAATGAAAGCTTGCCATTTCAGTCTATTGGAATGTTAACTCTAAAAAGAGTAAATTTATGCATTTAACAATTACCGCTTTTCAAAATGCGAAAGCAAGCCTTGCCAAGCTATTTTAAATCGAGAAACTAAAGATGCAAAAACTGAGAGCCCTCCTATACTATGTTTCAGTGACATAGGCGTTTATTGCAAAGGACGAACCTTCGAAATATGATAGTATTTGAAAGTGAACTTGTAAATAACTTGTGATTAACTTAATATCAATCTAAATATCATTATAATGTCCTCTAGTCAGGTACTTTCTTCTAATATCATTGTTTGCTTCCAAAAAGCTTTTAATATTTTTTAAGTTTTGTTTTTGAAATTTCGGGAAACGTATCCCAGTTTCATAAATTCCACTGAAAGCCTAAACAGAATTTTGAAAAATATTTTATACAATTGTATAAAATGATTTTAAATCATCATCTGTGTAATTAAATGTAGGAAAAATATAATTTTGTATATATTTAGATGTTTTATATGAAAGTTATTTTTGGGGTCTGATAGACTTCTTCATCGTCCAAACATAACCATGTCCTAATTATATTTAAATAATGTGTAATTAAATTGAACTGCTGTATAGTACCATAATGAAATCAATATTTGTATTTCAAATTGAAATAAAACATAAAATGTTGTATATTCATCGAGTAACAATAACATCAAACCTTCATTCTCGAACCTAACCAATTAAGTATTATTCGTTATTATGAATTTGGTAAGTTTTAATGTTGAAATAAAAAGATAATTTTTGCTTTTATAAATCCGCACAATGTTCTTTATACACTTCTAAATAATAATCCTTATGGTACAATGATGCAAGGTTAATCCTTCGTTTTCAGAAGTTTCAGACTGAACTATATGTATAAGCTTCTGGAAAACATTTTATGTTTCATTTCGACTTATTCTATGAGAAAATTAATAACCTTAGTATACCTAATAATGTGTATAGACATATCAAAAACGCATCCTGTAAATTATGACGTGTAAAAAAATAGTTTAGTTAGATCCTTATTACTCTTAATAGTAATCAATTGAAGTTAAGAAATGTCACTTGTCTTTTTTCATTAAAAAAAATGAAAATTGTTCAGTTGCCAGATTTGCGTATTCATGTATTTCTAAATAAATTTGAATAGTCTTGTCTTGTTTCGAATGACATTTCTATAATGATTTTCCTTGTCAGCTTCCTCTATACCTGTTATAGGTGGTACTAAATTAATAGTATTCTATTAAAATTCTTTATGAATTACTTTTCTTAGGTCTTCCTAGGTATTAAGAATGATTTGAGAATATGCTCATATTTTTATAAATAATGTGCCATTAAGTCAATGACTATGTTATGTAATGAATGTATGTACAGTATTTAACGATAATAAATTTGTAAATGATTCTTTGAAGTTTTTAATTGAAGCCTGAGTTCATGATTTTCAAAAAACTATTTACAATTTCATTTTAATCTCATTAATATCCGTCTGCTTTAACACTTGAACGCATGTATCTTTTTTTCTGTGTTCTTTTGCTATTTTATGTTCTATGACAAAATAGTATAAACTCTTATATGGAGGGTAGAGGTAAGGAGGACCATCTCTGTGTATGAAAAAGTGTCCGCTGTTGTCATATTGAAGTCGTTTTTACTTTTATTTACCTCATTAACAAATTCTTGTAGGAGACTAATAAATTATAAGAAGTGTTTAAATTGCGCTTCAGTTTCAGTTTTAAGAGTGCCATATTTGTTTTTAATACATGTAGGCAACGCATGACTCACGACTTCATCGTGACACAATTTTGCTAACGCAATGTGTTTAAACACTAGGTTGTGTTAGTGTCATTGTTTCAACACCCAATATTTCACTGTGTTACCCAGGCCTATTCCCGACACTTAAAAACCAACAGATTCATCGTACTCTGTAGATTTAGGTTCAATGTTATGCGCATCTTTTATGGCGATTTGAATATCACGATGAGTCGATTACAGTTTTACACATTTTAAACGGAAGAGCGGCATTTTTGGACTAGTTGGTATCTTGAAAGAATTTTGGAAGACGAACTGAGTTCTAGGGAAAAAAAATACAGTGACTCAAACTTTCAAACTTCAAAATCCCAATTACAAAAGTTGGCAACAGCGCGGCATGGAATCCCTTCCTATTTCATGCTCTCTTGCTATTCTGGCGCCACTCTGGAGGGTTTTGGAACTGCAATTTGCAGTTTACAACTGGACACTTTTGCGACTGTTTTCCAATATGAGATGGTCCTCCTTACCTCTACCCTCCATAACTCTTAAACGTCGCAAATAGCTACTGCGATAAAATCAAAATGTATTTCCCACTGAATAAAATAATCAAAACTGTTTAAATAAAATATATACATATAAAGTCTACATAGGAACATAATAACATTTCATTATCATTAAAAGAATGGCATTTGCTTACCACACCATAAATATAAGTTATTTATGCAGTGATCTGTGGACTCTGTGGTCCCCAAAATAATTGTATTAAACAAGATCTTCCTTAGACTAGGAAAGAGAGCAATCTTATTTGAACTAACGTCACACGAACTACTTGAATAGTGAATGCACATAATGATCCGTTCTGGAACTTTCTTTCAACAATTTCTAACTCGAGCCACACGAACAAATATTACAAAAAGAAACTATTTGTCCGCAAAGATCGGGTGAGAAAATCACTGAAATATTTCTGGCATCACAATCATGAATATGGGTTGTTCCAATATCCTTCAAAAATCTGCTGAATCTGAAACATATCATAGTAAAACAAATAAATGAGCTTCATTGAAACATTATAGTAGTTGAAGTATTTGAAACTTGTACTATGTTTCTAACTAACATAGTTGGCTGTGGGTATTAAATAATAAAGAAACAAAATGTTTTGTTCAACAAGAAAATTAAAAAAACCCAGAAAATTCAATTAGAGAGTATCATAAGGAAAACAGGATTTTGGTTTGTCGCTTATGAATCACTTTGACAAAGCCTCTTGTCAGGAAATGCAAAATGATATCTCTTTGACTGAAAAACAGTTCACACTATACCGTATTGCAAAGAGTTTGCATAGGGATAATGAAGTTTTACAGTACAACAAAATGACATAAGATATTCACATACTCGAAATAACATCACGATTGTTCAAGTGAAAGAATAGAGAAAGTCTTAAGACATATAAAATACGTTCTTTTGCCTGTAGCCTTAGTTTTCATTATGCCGAAATATCACATCTTTTAAAAAAAGACACATGTGTTTCATTCCTCCCTGAAGTATGTGTCAGGGAGACAGGCAGCTTGAGTTTGGCATTAACTCCTTCAGCCAGATCAGAGGATACACTTGTATGTACAGAGTGGTCCAAATTGGACACTTGATAGAAAACACCAATTTCTAGAGGAGTTAGAGAAAAACTAGCCTACATGCTCCGAGGTCGATTTTTGTGAGAAAATGAATGCCGAAAAACGCACATTGATATCTCGACTTGTTCGAAAGATACAAGGTGTTTTTCAATTTTGTGCATTTCTGACCCAACCCCGTAACTTGTTTATTTTTGTATATTTCTTATTTCTGTGAAAATATTCTTCAGGCACTTTTTTGAAAGGAATCCAATGGTGTTCCTAGTTTTTCATCAAAAAATATGGTTCACAAGCTATGACATAAACTTGTATTTTTTCTTATGGACCATCCTGTATTTTTTTACATATTCGTGTTTGAAATAAAATTCTCGTTTCAAATATATATAATAGTTGCTAGTTTTCTTTGAAAACATTCATTTTGTGGCAGTTTTCGAATTATTTTAAATATATTTTCAAAATCTGGGTTGCCATGCCTGAATATGAAACAAATTACCTTAGCAACTACAGTCTATGCGTACTGTCAAACAATTATTATTGAATGCAGTTTGCTTCACAAGTTTAGTGTGCTTCTTTGAACTGAGTTTTGAACTTACTACAATATTTATCTGCATGTTAATTCAAAATGTATGAAAATTACGAAAAATATGATATGTTAAAGTGTAATCACATGAAGATGCTCAAGCTGCCATAAATCTTTAGTTTGACCGATATCCTGAAAAGAGACAACCGTTTCGGGATATTATGTTCACTAGATTGCAGCAAAACCTAGTTAATTACGGTTCTTTTTCAAAACCAAAGACAAAAGTTCACGAAGCCAGTAAGTAATAGAGATAGAGAGTTAGAAGAAATAACGGTTTTGGGGGAAATACAAAACCAACCCAATATTTCACTTCGCAAAATGTAGTTGAATACAGGTATTCCAAAGACTACAACAATGCGAATTTTAAATAAAAATAAATTCAAACCGTATCAAAACTTTGGACAGAACATCATATGGACTGATGAAGCATGCGTTAGCAACTCTTTCTACAATAGGACTTTGGAAAATCCACATATTATAGTGGAGACACAAAATCAAATCCGATACAGTTTCAATCCACATATTATAGTGGAGACACAAAATCAAATCCGATACAGTTTCATTGTTTGGGTCGGTAGTTTTAGAGGAAGGTTTATCGGTCCCTATATATGTGAGGGTAACATTACAGCAGCGGGATATTTGAAAATATTGCGGGAATTTGTTGAACCAATAATGGATGATTTGCCATTACAACAAATTGGAGAATACTTCCAACAAGACAAGGCACCGTGTCATAACGCACACATCATAACGGCGTATTTAAACGAAATATTTACGGACAATAATTGGCTTGGCAACCGGGGTCCTGTTCATTGGGCAGCAAGATCCCCGATCTTACGCCTCCAGATTTATACCTCTGGGGAAGAATAAAGGACTTCACATATAAACGCCATCCTGATTCCCGAGAAGCGTTGCAAGAAGCAGTGCGACATGCCTTTCGTTCAATACCTGCGACAGAATTGATTAATGCTGTCAATAATGTTAGGAAGCGAAGTCATGTTTTGATTTAAATGGTGCTCAATTCGAACACATGTTGTAAATATTTTAAAAATATTGTTGTACTTGTTATTCTATCTTATGATTAAATTAATGAGTTATTACAAAATAGGCACTAATTATTCTTTTTAACAGCTGTTATGTAAAACTATTTTGTTTCGTATTTAGGCATGGCTACCCAGATTTTGAAAATTCATCTAACATAATTGAAAAACAGCCACAAAATGAATGATTTCAAAGAAAAGTAGCAACTATTATATATATTTGAAACGAGAATTTCATTTCAAACACGAATATTTAAAAAAATACAGGGTGGTCCATTAGAAAAAATAAAAGTTTATGTCATAGCTTCCAAATCATATTTTTTGATGAAAAACTAGGAACACCATTGGATTCCTTTCAAAAAAGTGCCTGAAGAATGTTTTCACAGAAATAAGAAATATACAAAAATAAACAAGTTACGGGGTTGGGTCAGAAATGCACAAAATTGAAAAACACCTTGTATCTTTCGAACAAGTCAAGATATCAATGTGCGGTTTTCGGCATTCATTTTCTCACAAAAATCGACCTCGTAGCATGTAGGCTAGTTTTTCTCTAACTCCTCTAGAAATTGGTGTTTCCTATCAAAAGTGTCCAATTTGGACCACTCTGTACAAGTGCATTAAGGATAGGTGAGGCGGGATATTTACGGAACATAGAAAATGTGGGTAGGGTTCAGAGGATTAATACTGGCCCAACATTCGCCTTGTAAGTTTTCAACCAGTGACTTACATTACCATGAGGAAACCTCTGAAAACAACTCATGGCAGACCAGTCGGTCCCGGGGTTTGAACCCAAGACCTCCCAAATACTATCCAGCGTACCTAACATACTCGACTAACTAGCTTGGTCTTCTTTAGAAAAATCTGACTTCTTATATAAGTTTGTTCTGAACCATAGACAAATATTGACCTTTTCGATGGTTTGTTTCTATTGTATTAAATTTTACATACTTCATTCAACGCAAAATGTTTGTAAAAATGCTACTGCAATTTGCTTCTGATTCACCAAAGAATGGAACTCATCAAATATTGACATTCGAAACAATCGTTATGGCTATTATTTTTATTGTTATTCTCGGTTGAAATTTAAATGAACTTTGTGAAATTAATTTTGGACTTTTAATTACTCGTTTGTGAGTTTCATCTACATATTTAATGGTTTTATTATAAAAAGTTTATTGAGTAATTGTTATCCTAGTAAAGAATAGAATATAGTCTATCGAACTAGTCCAAGCAACAGAGCACAATATAAGTCGTTTTTTGACATCAATTCCATATGAAAACCAACTATGCCATCGTGAGCAGGGTAATTCATAGATTAATTGTGTTATGTTTTGGACACGCAAATACCATTATTTATTTTTTTATGAACAATTTTAATAAAAAAATCGTACTTTTATTATTTTTTCATTCATAACTAATAAACTAATGGAGTAATCTGGATAGTGTCAATAGCAAATTTGTAGATAATTAAATTACGAAGAGTATGAGACCTCGCCCGACTTAATCGGATGATTAGTAACGAAGATAATAATTGATAGCCAAAGAATTTTTTTATTTATTTATTAATTTAATAATTTCGTTAATTTACAACTTACAGGTCTCTGCTTTTGCAAAAAGGTTGCAATGTTTAATTACTTAAAGTTAGTAAAAAGAACGAACGCTATACGATAATTGTTGTTAACGTAATTGCAATTTTATGTATTTAACAGGACTAATTGTAAAATAGCTACTATCGACTGAGGTATTCGGATTTCAATTTTGAAAAAAGATTAATCAACTAGACGTAAAGTGCAATAAAACGGTCATCTCGGATTTTTAAATAAATTTTGCAAAGTTAGTTAAAAAAGGACACAAAAATGGCTCCGAACGGCCGACCCTACGAATATGGTGCAGTAGTAACGTCGGCGCGCCGCGAGATTGTATTACTATTAAGCGTTCTCCTCTTCTCCTTCTTCCCCCACTACTGCACCATATTCGTCCGGTCGGCCCTTCGGAGCCATTTTTGCGCCCTTTTTTAACTAACTTTGCAAAATTTATTTAAAAATCCGAGATGAACGTTTTATTGCACTTTACGTCTAGTTAATTGATATTTTTTCAAAATTGAAATCCGAGTACCTCAGTCGATAGTAGCTATTTTACAATTAGTCCTGTTAAATACATAAAATTGCAATTACGTTAACAATAATTATCGTACAGCGTTCGTTCCTTTCACTAACTTCAAGTAATTAAACATTGCAACCTTTTTGCAAAAGCAGAGACCTGTAAGTTGTAAATTAACGAAATTAGTAAATTAATAAATAAATAAAAAATTCTTTGGCTATCAATTGTTATCTTCGTTACTAATCATCCGATTAAGTCGGGCGAGGTCTCATACTCTTCGTAATTTGCTATTGACACTATCCAGATTACTCCATCAGTTTATCAGTTATAAATGAAAAAGTAATAAAAGTACGATTTTTTTGTTAAAATTGTTCATAAAAAAATAAATAATGGTATTTGCGTGTCCAAAACATAACACAATTAATCTATGAATTACCCTGCTCACGATGGCATAGTTGGTTTTCGGATGGAATCGATGTCAAAAAAAAATACCTATTGCTTAGACTAAACTGAAATAGGACACCTAATATAGTCATAGATAGGATTGAGTAGGAGAATAAGCAAATCAAAAATAGGATTTTATTTGTTAACATATAAAACTAATAAAAATGTAATCACATTTGAGAAAAATAGAAACTGACCTAAATCGTAATATTTGAAACTCATATCAAATTTTTCCAGTTCTTAAATTTTATTATAGACTGAATATAAAATATTTGAGAAGATTCAACTGAAATGCTCAATAAAAAAAGTAGTAAACTAATGGACAATGAGAAACAAAAAGTTCAAACTTCATGAATGTCCCTTACTAAGATTTGAATGAAAAAATACAGAAAATTTTGTAAAAAGATTTAAAATGTTAAAAAAGAACTCGGTCAACATCTGGATAATCTCGATAATAATTTTGGACAATTTTCAAACAATATTCTTTCAATGCTTACAGAAAATTAGTAGATAATGAATTTAGTTGTAAATTCTCTTTTTTATAAGAGAATTTAAGTAATAAATTATCAAACAATAAAAAACAAATTGTGACAACTCACCAAATTTCAATAGCATCGCCACCTTGATGGACACGTCTTCAAAACTACAATAAACAGGTAAAACTGAAACCGCGCAAGTAATTTGAATGTATAAATATATAACACAACATTTTTTAACATAACTTTTGCTATCTCTTTCTTATAATAACGAAAAGGTACGATAACTATACTTACGAACTGTGCTATTACTCGTTCCAAGTTAACGTATTGATAGCTTATCAGTATCCTTTACGATAAAATTCAAATTATGGCTTATAAAGGTATCTATAGGTAAGCCGGTATTCTGTTAAATTAGTTAGGATATGTAGAATTAACGAAGATATGAAATTCGAAAAAAAAGTGAGGCGTTCGAGGAAAATAAGCCAATTGGCTTATTTTAATTACAGCTATGAATGTGCAGCGGTTGTTCTCAGTCTTTCAATCATTATTTCCATTATTCTTATCGCAGCACTAAATTCAAAAGTGGGTAATTAGATAGGTTTAATGGTTTGAATTCACTTTATAGTCTATTTCAGTAGGTTATTTCTGGTGTAACTCAAATTTTGTTGAAGAAAACGCCATTGCCAATTTTGATGGCTGAAGCTGAAACAAACGTATGTAATTTATTCAGGGCCGGATTAACCATTAGGCAGAGTAGTCAACTGCCTAGGGGCCCCGCATCAACTAGGGTCCCGTGCACGAAACAAGAAAAAAAATATCATGGAATGAAAGTTTTATTTGAAAATTTGTATGAAATTCCTCAACAATATTATTTCTTCCTTTCGACGCGTGTTGTTAATTATTGATGAACTACTTCGTACATACATAACCATCTAGTATCTAGTAGTAGAACTAATAACCTGTCTTCGTTCAACAATGTCTCAGCACCGTTTGAATATTAGAAAGGGTCAACTTCCAAAATGTTTTGAACGATTTTGTTTCTAAAAAAAGTTAGAAGAGTTAATATTTAAACGTACTGTACTGTACAAAAACAATAAATATCTTGGAAGTTGACTTTTTCCAATTTGTACTTCACGAAACTGTTTTTTTTTTTAGTTTATTGTATTTTATTGCGTTTAACAAGATCAAATTTAAAATAACCGCGTCTCATCTCTTTTATCTTTCCTTACCCATCATGCAACCTGGATCATCATTCATCACTGATCTATAACCTATCCATTAAGACCATTTCAATAAAGCTAACGCGTCAGGTAAGGTGATGCTGCAGCATCAAGTCAAAGTAATCATGTTGTTGCAATCTATATATATATATATATATATATATATATATATATATATATATATATATATATATATATATATATATATATATATATATATATATATATATATATATATATATATATATATATATATATATATATATATATAAAATACAAGCCGAAAAATTGAATCCAGTCTACAGCAAAAACCATATTTTTTAAATTTCTGAAATTTGGTGGGAAGTTAAGTCCGATCATGTAGATTCCCACTAAGACGGGGTTTTTTAAAATTCCGCCGTTAAGGGGTTGAAAAAGGGTAAAACGTGTTTTTTGATGTTTCTCGCAAAATAATGGACTTAGCGATCCCGTTCTTCCACTAAAATGTTGAGTAAAATGAACTCTAGAAAGTAGTTTCTCAGTGTTTTGAAATTCCATCATTTAGGGGTGCAAAAGGGGTAAGTCTGTTTTTTTTATATTGGCTATTTCCCGCAAAATAATCGACTTAGCGATTCCGTTCTTCCACTACAATGTTCCTTATAATTTTATTAAAAAACCATTTTCTGCATTTTTTGATGTATCATTTAGGGGTTGAAAGAGGGTGAAATGTATATTTCGTATATTGGCTATTTTTGGCTGATTCTCGCAAAATAATGGACTTAGCGATCCCGCTCTTTCACGAAAATGTTAAGTAAAATTAACTCTAGAAAGTAGTTTCTCAGTTTTTTGAAATTCCATCATTTAGGGGTGCAAAAGGGGTAAGTCTGTTTTTTTATATTGGCTATTTCCGGCAAAATAATCGACTTAGCGATTCCGTTCTTCCACTACAATGTTCCTTATAATTTTATTAAAAAACCATTTTCTGCATTTTTTGATGTTGTATCATTTAGGGGTTGAAAGAGGGTGAAATGTGTTTTTCGTATATTGACTATTTTTGGCTGATTCTCGCAAAATAATGGACTTAGCGATCCCGCTCTTTCACGAAAATGTTAAGTAAAATTAACTCTAGAAAGTAGTTTCTCAGTTTTTTTGAAATTCCATCATTTAGGGGTGCAAAAGGGGTAAGTCTGTTTTTTTTATATTAGCTATTTCTCGCAAAATAATCGACTTAGCGATTCTGTTCTTCCACTACAATGTTCCTTATAATTTTATTAAAAAACCATTTTCTGCATTTTTTGATGTATCATTTAGGGGTTGAAAGAGGGTGAAATGTGTTTTTCGTATATTGGCTATTTTTGGCTGATTCTCGCAAAATAATGGACTTAGCGATCCCGCTCTTTCACGAAAATGTTAAGTAAAATTAACTCTAGAAAGTAGTTTCTCAGTTTTTTGAAATTCCATCATTTAGGGGTGCAAAAGGGGTAAGTCTGTTTTTTTATATTGGCTATTTCCGGCAAAATAATCGACTTAGCGATTCCGTTCTCCCACTACAATGTTCCTTATAATTTTATTAAAAAACCATTTTCTGCATTTTTTGATGTTGTATCATTTAGGGGTTGAAAGAGGGTGAAATGTGTTTTTCGTATATTGGCTATTTTTGGCTGATTCTCGCAAAATAATGGACTTAGCGATCCCGCTCTTTCACGAAAATGTTAAGTAAAATTAACTCTAGAAAGTAGTTTCTCAGTTTTTTGAAATTCCATCATTTAGGGGTGCAAAAGGGGTAAGTCTGTTTTTTTATATTGGCTATTTCCGGCAAAATAATCGACTTAGCGATTCCGTTCTTCCACTACAATGTTCCTTATAATTTTATTAAAAAACCATTTTCTGCATTTTTTGATGTTGTATCATTTAGGGGTTGAAAGAGGGTGAAATGTGTTTTTCGTATATTGGCTATTTTTGGCTGAATCTCGCAAAATAATGGACTTAGTGATCCCGCTCTTTCACGAAAATATTAAGTAAAATTAACTTTAGAAAGTAGTTTCTCAGTTTTTTGAAATCCCATCATTTAGGGGTGAAAAAGGAGTGAGTCTGTTTTTTTTATTGGCTATTATTTATATTGAAAATTTTAATTTAATACATGTTAACAAATTGGATTTTTATACAAATAAACAAATGATTTGATAAATTTTATCCTTTTTTTAATTGTCTTCACCATGCTCGAAAACCATAAAGCGCCACGAGTACGTGTTTAAAAAAAAATTATTAAAATATGAATTTTCCCAATTACGAATATGAACTATATCTTAATAAATTCATACGTATACATATATGGATACGCGGGCGAAGCCGCGACGGGTCCCGCTAGTATCACATAAAACTTTGAAGTAACAAGATACCTGGAGTCGATCATCTGGTAGTTACTTACATCCCTTTATCAACTTGAAAAGACCTGGGGCCCGGACAGGGTGGTTGCCTAGGGGCCCGGACAGGGTTAATCCGGCCCTGAATTTATTGTGCATTCAAATGTTAAATAAAATGAAAGAGCGCCCACACTCGATATTATCGCTGCACGTTTTTAACGTGGTATTCGAAGGCATTCAATTGTATCGTTTATAGTAGACGCGTATAATAATGTTCCTTTGAAATTATTAATACTTTTCTCACTTTCAAGGGACTTCAAGTGGAATTTCAGCATATTTATTTGTTCTTGGGAAAAATAGAGAAATATAATTGTTCAATTTTAAGTCTTTTGAATGGTTAGTTGGGGTAAAGATGAAAATAATAAACATTTGAAATTTAATAATTATTCTCAAAATATTAAGCACACGTACTAATCAAAGCAGCCTGTTAACATATTGTTGTATTCTTTGTTGAATTAATAATAACTCGATGGTCTCTACATTCCATCTCATATCATATACTAATACTGACGGGTTCCAATTTAGGTGAAACTGCTGTCATCAATCATTTGCAGTGGCCATCTAGATGTTTTCAACATTATCCGCTGCAAGGTCGAGTTAAACTTCATTATCTACACCAGAGGAATTATATGATGAATTCCGATTTTTCAGATATACAGGGTGTTTCTGAATTGATGCGAAAGATTTCAATGGGTGATTCTTCAGCAAAAATTAAGGGGGGTCTTTCATATAACTTTTTGTTCAACACCCTTTTCCCTCCAAGTTACAGCCCTTGAAAAAAAATTGTTTTTATTCAATACATCCACTTAGGAAAAAACTAGAGGAATGAAATTTGGCAGATAACTGCTGCTAATAGAATGGCAGTTTTTGAGTGTTTTTGTTACACTAAAATGTTAACACAAGGGGCTGAAAAAACAACCCCTATAATATTTTGCATCAGAACTTTTTAATGCGCTTATACTTTCCTATCTAAAAAATATATTTGAAAAGACAGACTCAATCTGCAACTTTTTTATATCTTGACTTTTTATCATAAAGTTGTTAGTTTGATCACAAAAAAATAAAATAGTGCTCAGACTCTTCCCATAAATTCACGGAGAGGTTATCATTTATTTAAAAAAAAACAAGTAAGCTGCTGTCAAATGAAGTCATATGACCAATAGTTTTATTCTCCTGATTTTTTCTAATTTCTAGACAGTTTTATAATGACTTCAAACTTTTTTCACAACTAAATAAAACTTTATTGAAAGAATGGCATTTTTTTATTTAGTTGAAGAATATTGCAAATTAGAGCGGATTGAACAATAATTGTACTACTAATAACAATTACTAAATTATTTGACAGCAGCTTACTTGTTTTTTTTTAATAAATGATAACCTCTGTGAATTTATGGGAAAATAGTCTGAGCACTATTTTATTTTTTTGTGATCAAACTAACAACTTTATGATTAAAAGTCAAGATATAAAAAAGTTGCAGATCGAGTCTGTCTTTTCGAATATATTTTTTAAAAAGGAAAATATAGGCGCATTAAAAAGTTCTGATGCAAAATATTATAGGGGTTGTTTTTTTCAGCCCCTTGTGATTACATTCAAGGGTTACAAAAACACTCGAAAACTGCCATTTTATTAGCACCAGTTATCTGCCAAACTTCATTCTTCCAAATTTTTCCAAAGTGGATGTATTGAATAAAAACAATTTTTTTCACCTAATTTCAAAGGGCTGTAACTTGGAGGGAAAAGGGTGTTGAACAAAAAGTTATATGAAAGACCCCCCTTAATTTTTGCTAAAGAATCACCCATTGAAATCTTTCGCATCAATTTAGAAACACCCTGTATATATAATATGTAATATATATATATTATATATATATATATATATATATATATATATATATAATATATATATATATATATATATATATATGTATATATATATATATATATGTATATATATATATATATATATATATATATATATATATATATATATATATATATATATATATATATATATATATATATATATATATATATATATATATATATATATATATACAAATTCGAGCCTATGCATGGGGATTTCGATAACGGTAAAAAGATAGAGGGTTGGTTAAATGCGGGCAAAGTAGCGTGTTTCAGAGGTTAATTATATGAATTTAAAAAATCTGACCTAGCTTCTTTAGTTCTGGAGTTATATAGGAAAAATCGAAAATTTTGGAATTCTTTTTTTGCCTATAACTTTTTATTTTACGAAGTTTTTTTTAAAATTTTTCCAACTTTCCATAGCAACTTTTTGTAACCTTTCCAAATTTCTGAATAAAATGTATATACAGGGTATCGTACACATTGCTCATTCTCATCTTTAAATTTTCAAATACGGACCTGCATTTTTTATTTCATTTTTTCAAATGTCAAGAGTCATGTTTCATATTGGCGTTTCATTTTTATCTAAATCATAAATAATTTTTTGGAAATATAGAACTAATACTAGGCATTCTATAACTTATTCTATGATATATTTCTTAAATTACAGCTGAAATTAAAAAAAAAATTGAAATTTTAGTATTAATAGTTCAAAATTTCCAAAACACTCCGTTGTTCAGATCAAAATACTACGACAATATGAAAAATGACACTTGGCATTCAAAAAAATGCAATAAAAAATACAGGTCCGTATTTGAAAATTAAAAGTTGAGGGTGGCCTAATTTATACGATACCCTGTATATAATTTTTATACAGATATTTGGATAGTCTACAAAAAGTATAATGGCAAAGTGACAATTTGTTCGAAAAAAAATGTCTAAAATAAAGATATAGGCAAAAGAAAAATTTCGACTTTTCCTGTATAACTCCAGAACTAAAGAAGCTATGTCAGATTTTTTAAATTCATATAATTAACCTCCGAAATACGCTACTTTGCCCCCATTTAACCAACCCTCTATCTCTTACCGTTATCGAAATCCCCATGCATAAACTCGAATTTGAATAGCCCTGTATATAAATGTATCAATCAGAATTATATACTTGTACTTCCCAAGTAATTTTTTATTTACGTAGTTAGATTTTGAACAGATTTCTTCGTTATTGTCTTAAACATAAATAAAATAAATGTGAAAGTATGACCTGGACTTTATTGAAAACAACTTTACCAAACTAAATTGATAATCCTAAACTATAATTTGTTATAATCAAATAATGTGAGTGTTTCAAACGAAAAATAATCGTGAAGATCTACCCTGTTAGGCATGAAAACATATTAGTAAACCAAAAAGTCAACCAGTTTCCTGCATCATGACGAATTTAATCCAATTTTCAATTAGGTATGTAAATTTATGGACAATCTGTATTAATATTTGTTGATTAATACGTACTGTGGTTACTTTACATTTCCATAAAATCTTCAAAATATTCCTTGAGGGATAGCATTTTTACTAATATCACAATTTTTCGATGATTATTCTTGTAAAGTTCTTTATTTTCCATAATTATATAATAATCCTTTTTCATTAATATTTGAATTGAGAAACCGATGATTCGAGAAAATCAATAAACATAGAAATATTATATTAGATTTTCTTTATTTATGTATGTGTGACAGGTTTTGATACACTGCATCAAGAGTACCATGAGTTAATCTTTGTAATATGACGACGTTACAAACAGTATATACATTCAATTCATTTAGTAGGAAGAGACATATTTTATTTATTTTTTTTAAATTAATAACTGTAATGCAGCTTTCTATCTATGAAGATGAATTCTTTCATTTATTTCAACAATGTAAGTATTTTTTAAATTAAAATCAATATTTAGTGTCTACGAAATCTAAAAAAAGTTATATATCAAGAGAAAATAAGAAATAATAGGTTATCATCTTAACCACAAATATTCAATTCAAGTTTTACATCTACATAAACAGAAATAAGTAAAAATTTGAGAAAGATCCAGGTTCGATACAATGAAAACGATACAGGGAGCTTTCCAACAAGGCAGCACCGTGCCACTCTGTGTCACACTACCGAACACCGTGTATGGGTGCTTATTGGAAAGCCTTTTTGATTTTTATGTAAAACGCCAGAGAGCGCAGCCATCGTTATTTCAAAAGGCAATGGACAAGTGATTTCTGTTTCGGTTTATTACGAATTACGTGCACCATCATTAGCCAATTTTGTATCAAGTTAACTAATGAAAACTGTAAGTGAAATATTAATATGATATAATGCAATGATAATCATCTAATAAATTAATAATTCAAACTATTGCCAACGTTAATACAATAAATCGACTATAAATGTTGGTAGCACTGAAACACTACACGCTCCAACTCAACTTTTGTTTGTGTTCGTCCGTGTTCCACTGTGTCGTAGCGTAGTTGGAACAAGAAGCGATGAACACTGTGTCACACAGTGTCGTAGTTGGAAAGCTCCCACTGTTGTAAAATATGATTCTTCTTCAAACATGCCTTATTGCATAAAATTACACCCAGCCATAGCTAAGCTCGATTTTAGAGTTGGGTCGTGACTTCCTAAACTGTGACTTTGTCACGTTTTAGATGTGTAACTGATTACACATCTAAACGTGACAGGCTTGGCTGGACTCCAATTCTGGGATAGCGTTTCGTTTGCGATAGTGACAAGAAACAGTGACAAAAAGCGTTGTTACGTTCACGCCGAACAGAAAACGCCATACTGTGACTGAACTGGAATATGCTTCGCAATGAATCAATACAAAAAAAACAGATCCAATAAGAAAATTTAAAACTTGGCAGTTCATGTTGTATTAAAAAAAACCTAGCTGGTTATGACTTTACAAATTTTTTTATACTAGTGCCAGTTTCAATTCCCAATAACTTTCAAATCAAATAGTCTTCATGGAGTCTATTATTGAAACAATGGTATTTAACAATGGACATTATTTGACAAATTAAATTATCCAAAGCTGAAAATATTAGCTCTGGGGACCTGAGTACTTTACCAACTTATTTCGTTCGACTTGTCCGAAAAAATACACGCTAAATTGAAAAAGTAAATCTAGATTGATTTGAATTTAAAAAAGTAAAATTAATTATTCACATGATAATGATGAAAAGTAAAGTTCTTTCTTATTTCATAGAAGTCAAAAATTATACAAATATTGTTTAAAATATTTTCCATAATAATTATGTTTCATATTTGTTTAAGGTAGGTACATATACTAATATATATGAAAAAAGATTATGTGAAAACAAATCTTAGTAACATCTTATTTCATTGTAACAAATACAAACAAAAAAACCAGCAGATTATCAGCATATTATCATTAAAATTTAATTTATTGCGAAGCGAGGAAGGAACATTTTGCCAGATGTGTATGTAGTAGTTTACAGTTGCAGTTCGGCCGGCTCGGACAAGGAAACTGTTTCAAAATATGACAGTGACAAAATGTCACTGTGACTAGAGATGGCTGATCCGATGATTTTCGTGGATCAGTTCCAAACTAGTCCAGTCCAGCGTAATACCTAGTCCAGAGATCAGTTCCAGTTCCTAGTTCAGGTCCATAGTCCATAAGAGAGCGCGCCGTGATGTACTCGATGAACTGTTTTTGGGAACGGGAACCGATCACTATCGATCGAGTCTCGAGTCCAGTCCAGTCTGTCAAAGCGTAAGTACAACGAGTAGCGAGTGGGAATTACAGAAATAGGCTTGTCTTTTCTTTTAGATACAACTAGTCAATTAGATCCATTCGTTTCAGTTCAGTACAAAAGTTCACAAAAATAAAAATTTTATTGCTGAACTGGTCGGACTAGAACATAAACGGTAAAATCATAATCCAAACACTGAAATTGAAAATTGGACTGGTACGCGTACCTGTTCCAAATGTTGTTCCGGACCAGTTCCACTAGTCCAACCTCTAGGACCTGTTCCAAAGGATCAGTTCCAGTTCGCGTTAGCCATCTCTAACTGTGACACGACTGTCACAGTCACGTTTTGTCACAGTTCCAATGAAATCACAGGTTAGCCCGTCTCTACTGGATTTGTAGTTTGACGGACTGTAAACGTAGACCCACCGAATACGTAACAAACGGACTGTAAAAAATTTTACAACTTATATTATAATTCGACGGAACAAAATTTATGCGCATGGGTAGAAGTTGAGGTGATGAGTGACATTCAACATAACCTACAAATTATATTAATCGTAAATAGCCTGTGTTTGTTTGAATTTGTATTATAATATTCTAATTATTCATCTATTGTGAATATTTAACAAAGCAAGAATAAAAAACAAAGAAATTTACTAAACTAAAGGCGGGACAAGTGACATCTGACAGTGACGCTGACATCACAAAGAATTCTTTCTTTTGATTGACCGTACGTAAGAAACGCACTGTAAAAAGATAAATGTTGGTCAACTCTTCCGTTCCAGTCCGTTTCACTTACGTTACGTCATGCGTTTACGTTCATTCATAAACAAGAGTACATACATTCTATAGTTGATATTATTGCGTTGCGTCTACGCTTACAGTCCGTCAAACTATAAATCCAGCTTTAATGTAACATTATCCATATCAATGCTGCACAGAACCATCCCTTCCTTGTAGATTTTGTTCATGAAATATCAGTGGTTGTTCCACAGCCTTCGTTAATATAAACCATGTCGATCTAAGTCACTGAAGAGGTATCTATAGATAGAACGAAACGGCTGGAAGTGTTGATTTTTGCTTAACCAAGGCTAATCATCCTAAAGAGATTTCACTCTTACCTAACTTATATTTTAATAAATTTACGTTTGTAGAAGGTAAGAAACAGAAAAAACGCCGCCATATATACGGCTACTTGATTTGCTTGTTAGATCAAAAAACAAA
Source organism: Cynegetis impunctata (assembly GCA_030704885.1). Classification (NCBI taxonomy): domain Eukaryota; kingdom Metazoa; phylum Arthropoda; class Insecta; order Coleoptera; family Coccinellidae; genus Cynegetis; species Cynegetis impunctata. The sequence continues at coordinate 344,020 of JARQZK010001445.1, forward strand.
CCACCTTCAGATAAACCTTGTTACTTCACATAATCCAGGTTATCTTCTCCCAATTATATATGAATTACTTTTGAGTGCAATTGAAAATATAAAACAATGTTTGGTGATATAAAACTAAATAAATTTTTCCGTCGACCTCTAAATAAAAGCTTACTTTAACGTACACGAAATTGATCATTAATGACCCATTTTAATGTGCAATTTCTCCTATTTTAATGTATGATTGTCATGGGCAACCAAACACAGAAGTATTCAGCACGGAATAGTTGAATTATTCTGTGTCTGTACTGTTATTCCACAGAGAAAAGGAATTCATAATTCAAATCGAAAAATTTAACTCTATACAAAATAAAGTAGAAACTGCGGAAAAAATTTTATGCAATAATCGTTCGAAAGTAAATAACACTTCAGCTTCCACCAGTTCCACATATTCCTTATCGGATATTGTAGGTAATGTTAACTATTCAGAATGTCACATGTCTAATATTCCATCTATGAATTTCTCAAATTGTTCCATCGGGAGCATAAATATAAATATATCGAAATGAACATAGAAATTTATATTGTGTCAAGTGTATCTGTCATGCAAAATAAAAATTTATTTCAATCAAGAATTTATACTCAATTCATGATGAGGTCGACGGAAAAATCTTGTAATAAACTCGTTTATTAATGTAGCGATTAATGGTCTCGAACTATTAACGCGCTCGCTCCGCTCACGCGTTAAAATATCTCAACCATTAATCGCTGTCATTAATAAACTAGTTTATTAAATAAATTTTTTTAATTTACTTGAACAATTTCGTCAATTTTTTATTCAAATAACGAAGTAAAATCACACCGTTACTATCAAAGGGGAAAAAAATAATAATTAGTTCAATATAATCGGTAGTTCAAATATAAAATTTTTTGCATAATTCACCTAAAAAGATACCTACCCTGCATAGGAAGGAATTATTTTCAAATTAAACTTATTGAATTTGTAAATTATATATTTTCACTTACAGTACAATACACCGTATTGTTTAAAACATCTCTCTCAATGTACATAAAAAAAAACGGAATACATAATGTACGACCTGTTAATACTTGCAGCTTACCAGGAGACAAGTAATAAAAACTGCCGAAATAAACCACCCTAGACGCCCGATTTCCATAAATAACATTAATGGGCGCCCCAAGACACGATTATTTTTTTACATAAAAATTTGCCGCTCGAAAATTTTGTGAAAATCAAGGAAGAAATTCATTCGTTACAATCTTTTTAATGCTAAATATGTCAAATAGACGACGAAACATGTCTACAATACAGCAGGCCATAATAAGTAATTATGATGTGAGTTCTAAGTTTTTAATATAGGTGAAACTTTATCTTATATTGATTTCGAAAGTTTAAGCTTCCAACTCTAAGGCTAAACCGATTTTGTGGCCACCATTGTTGAAGTTTTTGCCGTCGATTAGTGTAGACAAGGTCAGTGTAATACCTGAAATAAAGAGATTATCAATAGTACAATATTGAGAATGCAATTAACAGAAAAACCGACAAAAAAAAATCATGACTCCAGTTTCGAACGTGCGTTCATCGTCAGCAAAACGTATTTAACAAGTATATCAGTCGTTTTGAAGTTAGAATGTAGAACTTGCACAATGGGAACTGTCGAGTACAAAATTGGGCATCATGTAATTTTTTTCTAATTGCCATGCAAGCTTACAGACATTAACTGAAGGATGCAAATTTATCTGAATAGCTTGAAAATATCATAAAACATGAAGAACAGTAAGTCCATTGAAAATAGTTTCGTCTTTACCAGGACAGACTTCAAAAATTTCAAGAGATTCTAAATGACAAACTTTTCGTATTAAAACCTAACAAAATATGGAAAAAACATAATATAATATAATTTACAACTTTCAAGCTCACTAGTCATATCCTTAGGAATTAAATTTCAGATTACATAGACAATAGTTTGTAGTTTTAAGATGCCCAATACTACTACTGCACATTTTTGTTAAACCAGATTTCAGAACCCCAATCATTCACCCTTAAAAGTTGACGTTATATATATATATATATATATATATATATATATATATATATATATATATATATATATATATATATATATATATATGAAGTCGAAACTGCAGTCACACAAACCCTGTAGTTTAATTTCCTTGATATTTTATCTCATGATTTTGAAGGAAAAGAAAATTAATTGAAGCAAATAGAAATAAATAGCAAATTATCAAAGTATTACAATGTGACTCAGAATATTCCACTGAACTTATTATTATTATCCGACACTTATTTCTATGACAGGTTTTCGATTAATTAATTGAGTCAACATGGAATTTCCAGATAATAAGATAAATATTGAGAAGTTTTTATGAAATTTCAGTAAGAAATGGCGGACCTCTAATAAAAGTGTTAAATACTTTCAGGTTATATTATCACCTACATTTGCATAGATCTTACGATGGAATATGGCGGAAAATATATATTATTCTAACCATAAAATTATGAGAAAATAGTCGAAATACTTCTAATCTCTAAATAGTTCAGAAATCAGAAGATCAGATAAAAATCCATCAAGTATGAATATAATAATAATTAAAAGTTTTACAGATCCACTTCCAATTTTCTCAAAATTCTCGAGATAACCAGATTCACACACAATCAAACTTTCCAACCTATTTATCGCAAACAGGTACTCCACTAAAAACTCTCGAAAAAGTAACGATACAAATAATTGTACAATGAAGATAATATTTTAACAAGAAGATTGTATAAGGCAGCCATTTTTCAAGTGTATCCAAACATAATAGATAATGATAAAAACTTTAAATTATTAACTTATATTGGTGACCCAACACTCAAAATTTCAACCTTTTTGTCAAATCGAAATTTAAAAATAGCATTCAAAACTCAGAATACCATATTAAACAATCAAAAGATAAAACTACACAACAAAATAAATCAGGGATCTATAAGCTAACTTGTGGTTCATATCCTAAAGTATATGTTGGCCAAACTGGCAGGAACTTTGGAGTTAAAGAAGTTACGACAAGGAAAAATTAAATTGCACGGGATCAAAAAGAGTTCATTGACAGTAGGGAAGAATCTCTTTCTTCTGATCCCAGAAAAATTTACAGATATGCCAAATCCATTAGCTCTTCGAATTCTTATCCCTCAGTTATGTATTTAGACGATAGAGTCGCTGATAATATTAAAGATGTTGTTAATTTGTTTGCTGAGAAATTTAGTAGTGTATACAAAAATTTAGATTTAAGTGGAACTAATATCACATTCGATATTAGTGATAATATAAATGCATTAGAAGTCTCTGAGATCGATGTTCGAGATGCCATTAACAATTTAAGACCAGATTCTAGCCCTGGTCCTGATGGCATACATCCCAAACTGATAAAAGAATCATAAAGTGAACAAGGAAAATTCTTTAATAATTTAAAAAATTATCAAACAACTTTCCAAGGAAGCTGGTTATACGTATTCAGCAACGCAAAATTGGAATCATATACACCACTGTTGTAGAGTAGATATCTTCATATCAGGAGGTACGTGTTCGAGCGACGAATTTCTGCATTTTCAGTTTAAGCGGTGAATTGTTTCCCAATATCTTTGGTGGGGTGGCGCTCTGGATTGTTATCCGACCAGTGTTACTGACCACGATTTGTATTGGGGAACAATTAGAGATTTGTTAATTCACTCTGAGTCAAATAAGCTGCACTGATGAGATCTAATAAGATCGAAACAGCTGTATGCAGATTTTGAGTCGGGGTGACTTGACAATTTCTATAATTCAACGTTCGATTGTGAATGCAGATTTTGCGTTGCTGAATACGTATAACCAGCTTCCTTGGAAAGTTGTTTGATAATTTTTTAAATTATTAAAGAATTTTCCTTGTTCACTTTATGTATTTGAATATTTGTGCCTATTGTGTTTCCCAAGTCATTTTTTTTTCTAACTACCAAGTGATTACATTTAGGTTTTTCCCCATTCTTATTGTATATTCCCTTGCTTCATCTTTCAATATTCTCGTTGTAAAAGTTAATACGTTCTATACATCTGAAGAAACCACTGTTTTGTCGAAACTAAATATAGTGAAAATCAAAAACTGTGAAGTTTTATTTACAATATAATGAAGATACCCTTAGATGAATATTTCTTAAACGAGTATTAGTCGACACAGACTATCAAAGTTCCTCTCAACTTACCCTCGCGTAATTTTTGCTGGTAGCCGAGCCCGATCTGGCTCTGGTTGTTGATCTTGGCCCTCAGGCTGGCGTCCAGGTCGAGGTCGTACTTGGCGCCGATGCCGAACTTGGTGTTGTTGCTGCCCGCCGACCACGCCAAGTTGACGCCCGTCTCCAGACGTTGGTTGATCTTCTGGTAGATGGCGCCTGCGAACTCCTGGCCGTCGTCGCTGAAGTCACTGTGAGATCAGAGGCAAGAAAACTTGTGAGTTTCGGGAGGGGATTCAGGAAGGGACTCTCGAGGTCTGCGGATAGATGGGCTAGCGAAAATCTGAGCGAGGAGTATTCGAAGAGAACAGTGCGTTGGTTTTTAACAGATAATTCAAAATTCATATCGCTCGAATATATCCAGTGTGCGATTCCATCCGACATTTAATTGGGATACGACGATAACAAGGAAAATAGAAAGATTCGAAATAATAAATGAATGAATAAATAAGTTTTAAAAAAATATGAAGAATTATTCACAATTACTATTATGTACTATTAACACTATATATTTTGTGCTTGCAATTCCCCTTTCAAAATATATGTCGATAGCTCCAGATTTAAAAATTGATAAATAGATTTTTAGATTCAAATACTCTAAACGCAGGACAAAATAAGAAACAGTATCAAGCTCTTTGTTATATATCTACAAGGAAAGTGTGACAAAGTAAATAATGACGTAAAATAAAAGAAAAATTATGTCGAGGTCAATAAAGAGAAAATCGAATAATTGATAAAGAGAAAGAACTCTGAAATTAACAGAAATAAAGAAAGTCCAACGTTCAATACCATTACAGAAGAACAAATACAAAATATATGTTCATAATTAAAAAACAAATACAGTAGTGGGATAGATGAAATACCAACAACCATTGTCAAAGCTACCATAACTAATACGAAGTACCCACTAACATACATTATCAACAATTGCCTTAAGTATGGAATCTATCCTAGAAAACTGAAGGAAGCAATAGTTAAACCTATTTTTAAGAAAGGTGATCCGAACGAGTATCAGAACTACAGGCCAATAAGCCTCTTACCGGCATTTTCTAAGATATTTGAAATGCTAATTTGCAGAGAACTATGCTCTTTCATAATCAGCTGCAAAATTCATTCTGACAATCAACATAGGTACATTAAAGGTCGATCGACTGATACAGCCATTTATGAATTCATTACAAATATATTACAAGCCTTAGAAGACCCTGAAATGATCATCGGTCTCTTCTTAGACCTTTGATAGCCTGAGACATGACTACGTCTTGGCGAAAATGGAACAAATGGGTATACGAGGAACAGCATTAAAACTCATAATAATAATAATAATAATTTATTGCTCCATAAAATACAAGATAATAAACATACATAAATATCTCATAAATTATAAGGAAAGTCACATCACAATTTAACATTCATGAATTCCTCCACAGAGTAGAATGCATGTTTTAGCAAAAACTCCTTCACCCGATGTTTGAAAATTAACATTCTCACATTAACATCGATAAGGTTGCTCATTTTATTAAATAATTTAATACCTTGGTATACATGTGAGTTTTGCGCAACCTTCAACCTTGAAAAAGGTAAGTGCATCATATGATTATCTCTTGTGTGATAGTTGTGCAGATCCCTGTTCTTTATGTATGAGTTCTCATTGGCTTTGATATAGCAGAGCAAGTTAAAGATGTACAGACAGGGTAGTGTCAAGATTCGGAGGCTCACAAACTTAGGCCTGCAGTGCTCCATATGGTGAGAGAATGTCATACATCTTATCACCTTCTTCTGTGCGCAGAAAGCAGCGCCAGAGCACCCAACTGCACCCCAGAACTTCAAACCATACAACAGCACCGACTGGACCAATCCAAAGTACATCAGCCGTAAAACATGTATAGTAACCGAATCTCTAAGAGCTCTCATCATAAAACATGTTAAGCTCAATTTCGAACACACCCCATCAACATGAAACCCCCATGTAAGCTTATGATCCACCATCACTCCCAGAAAGTTGATCCTTTTTACCTGTTCAATAGATCTACCAAGTACCTTAAATAGTAGACTATGGTCATCAGGTACATTTTTTGGTAAAAATCGAATAGCAAATGTTTTGAGTGCATTTATAACTAGTCCATTTTTAGAACACCAATCGCTAAAAGAGTCAGATGCCTGATTCGCTGCATTCATCAGTTCTCCCTCTGTCTTCCTGGAAATCAGTATATTCGTGTCATCCGCATACATCACCAGTTTAGCTTCATCAGCAATACATAGATCATTCATAAACATGATAAAGAGCAGAGGACCCAAAATAGATCCCTGTGGTACTCCAGATAAAATATCTAACTCATTTGATTTTGTATCATCAATCACTATTGTCTGCTTACGATTTGTCAGATATGACACAGCCCATGAATATGCCTTTCCACGTATCCCCTGGATCATGAGTTTTTCAAAGAGAAGTTCATGTCTTATTGAATCGAAGGCCCTACTTAAATCATAAAACAAAGCAGCAGAATTGAATCCATCGTTCAATGCCCCATATATATATGTGAAAGCACCCTCAAGTGCTGTAGACGTGGATCTATCCCTTCTAAAACCATTCTGAAAATCTTTTAAAATATCAAATTTGTTCAAAAAGTCAACAAGCCGGATATAATAGGCAGTTTCAAATATTTTTGCTAGCTGATTTTGCAAGGATAGTATCCTATAATTTGTAATGTCATATCTCGATCCTTTATTCTTGAATATTGGGATGGACTTCGATTTTTTCAGGGCCTCAGGGTAGATACCTTCTTTGAATGATTCATTGATCAAGTATGACAATATAGGGGACAAAAGACTACACACCCGTCGTAGAACGTTTCCACTTATACCATCAATACCCGGAGCTGGCTTTGCGGTAGTCTTAAGTATAAACTCTCTCACCTCCTGGGGAATAGTTGGCGCAAGGAAGATGCTTGCATTGATAGGTTTAGGCAGAGCACCACTTTCAGTGTTAATTATCTGGGAAGCGGCTAAAGAAGCAAAATGTGTGTCGAATATATTACAGATATGAAGTTTATCAGTTACTTTTGTATTAGTTGCTTCATCAAAAATTTCAAAATCACTATGTCTATTAGTCCCTTTTTGTTGATTGATTATTTTCCAACATTCCTTATTTATGTTACTTGAATTTTCAATTCGAAAATTATTTTGTTGTCTTTTAGCACAATCTATTTCTTGTTTGTACTTTTTCTCAAACTCCCTAAATCTTTCAGTGTAAAATGGACTATTAAGTTCTTTATTTATTTTAGACATTTCACATAATTGATTATGAAGTCCTCTAATTCTAGGTGAAAACCATGTCTTCGAACGACGTTGACTTCTAACTATAAGTTCAGGAAAGGCCCCATTATAGTAATCAATGAAAAGTCCATAAAACTTATTGAAACGTTCTTCGAAATTAGACTCAGATATTTCTTTCACAGTATTCCAGTTCTCATTAACCAGATAATTTTCAAAAATTTTGAAATTTTTTTCAGAAAAACTTCTCTTTTTAATATAAATATGATCCTCTTCACAGGGTAAGAGTTGCTCAAAACTACATATCTGGAACGAATGATCAGAAAGATAGGTGTGTTCAACACAAACTGATACTGCTTTCATATTGGAAAAAATATTATCTATACATGTCGCTGATCCTCTTATATCCAGCCTTGTCGGCTCACCAATATGAGGTTGAATATTATACCCATTCAGTGTATCAAGCAGTGTTTCCCGATATGAACCTTCCTTCAGAAGATCAATATTTGTATCTGCACAAATAATAAAATTATCCCCAAACCTATATAGTTTATCCAGAAGTTCTGTAATATGATGAAAAAAAACATCAATATCGCTATTAGGTGGTCTATATAAACTGATAACATAAGTATTTCTTACAGCATTGATAACTTCTCTAATTTTAGAAATACACACCTCAAAGTGTTTTTCAACTGATTTATAACTGACTGGTTGTATTTTTAAGTCTTTTTTTAACATATATACAGACTCCACCTCTTTGGAAATGCTTTCTAGAAAACCCATTAACAAGAACATAATTTTCTAAAGGGAATAAGCCAAGTTCTACATCACTCAACCAGTGTTCACTGATACATACTATATCAATATTTCTTTCAATAAAAACTGTCTGCTCTAGCACTTCTAGTTTCTTATTATTTCTTGCACCTTGAATATTAAAGTTTAAAATATTCAATTGTCTTGTCTTATTCATATCAACTTTTTTTCTAATGTTAAATTCATTTGCATAATCTTCCATGCCATTGGAAGATGAGATATGTTGATGGCAGTGTACAGTATTAGTTTTTAGGTTCTGATTTGCGAAAAAAGTTCCGAAAGGAGAATTCCCTAATTAGTACGCCTTCAGGCCACAATTCTGGATTGCAAATAGTGTGAAATAATTCTTCTGAGCTAACACCAACACTGAAGGCTGAGTTTTTACCTTGGGTGTTTAGTTTCCTAACCTCCATTTGTTCATCTTGAGTGGTCTCCTGTAGGTAATCTTTTATTGCTTGTTCTGTTATGTCCTTGCCTTGTATTTTGCCAACATAGACCCATCTTCTTCTAGATGCTCCTTTTATTATTGTGTTCGTCGTTTTCTTGGTCCCTGTGCATATTACTTGGCTTTTCCTTTTGTCCCTTTTCAGTGTTACTGTTTTCCATTTGTTTTCTTCATTTCGCGGCTCTACAGAAACATTGTTTCTATTTATTCTCGCTCTCTCTTCGTTTGCGTTTTCTAATCTTTTGTTTTCATGGCTTATTTGATCGTTTTTCATTTCATTACCATTTTCAATTATTTCTTTCCGTTTGGGAAATGTTTGTTTACTTTTGTTTCGAATGTCAATGTCCTTAATGACATTATTCTCAAATAGTTCATTGGTATGTGGTGACATTGTTGACGTTCCTATAACAGCATGCTCGTAGTTCAAACGCGATTCGCGTTCAGCTCTTGATTTCAATGTTAAATTTTTTCTGACAACAGATTTCGAAGTTTCATCGTTATCTGAAATGTTTACATTTTTTTTCGACTCTTTGATCCTTTAACCTGTCCAATAATAGGGAATTGTTTGAAGGTTTAATATTCTATTTTTGTCTTTCATTTCTTCCACTAACATTTTCAGATATTTCATCTCCATCTTCAACTGAATAATCTCTTCATACTGACTTTCTGGGTTTGGGTTCTTTTCAGGATTTTCGGTTTCACAACACTCTTCTATTCGCACAGCAATCATGAAATATTGCTAAACAATTTTTACATACACATGTTTTGCTTGGTTTTGAGCAGCACTTGAAAATTTTTGATGTATTATTTTCGCCTTTATTTGAGATTTCATCGGTATCTCGATCTGACACGTCCGTATCTGTCGCAGCCATCTTCTATGTATATACAGTCATATTTAGAAGAAAGAACACAAAGAACACTTGTAAACAATGGTATAAATGAATGCCTATCAGAACCTAACCCTATAAAATTAGGAATACCACAAGGAAGTATACTAGGGCCAATCATCTTCACTCTTTTCATAAATGACCTGCCTTCTAGCCTAGATGAAAACGAAAAAACTAAAATTCTAAATTATGCAGACGATACGAACATTTTATTGAAGGCAAATACTTTTCCTGAAATGACCATAATGGCAGAAGCAGTACTGAACAGGACAGAACATTGGTTTACCAAAAACAAATTGAGCATGAATGTTGACAAGACAAGCATCATCCTATTTAAAACCAATCATGCAGGCTATGATACTCCAGAATATCTTAAGATGTCAAACTCTAAGATACAGTTCAATAAAACCACAAAATTCCTGGGACTGCAGATAAATGAAAATCTAAGCTGGAAAGAACATATTCAAGAATTATCAAAGAAACTTTCAACAACTTGTCACCTTTTAAGAGTAATAAAACAATATCTAGACACGAAATCCTTAAAAATAATTTATCAAACTTTTGAATCGAAATTAAGATATGGAATTCTATTTTATGGAGCAAGCTCAAGTATAAATAATATTTTCAAAATACAAAAAAGAGCACTTCGGATCATTTGTGGCATGAAGTCAATGGATTCTTGCAGAAGCAAGTTCAAACAAAATGGCCTATTAACATCGACTGCAATCCATATACAAGAGAGCCTACTTTTTCTTTTTAAAAACAAACGTTATTATACAGAAAACAGAAGTCAGCACTACAATACAAGAACATCGCAGATTTTATATCCAGCACACAGGCTTACAATAACGGAAAAAGGACCACAATACCAATCGACAAGATATTTCAACCATTGCCCAATAGGAATCCAAACAGAAACCAACTTTAAAATATACAAAAAAAAAATCTACCAAATGCTACTGGACATGGAACCATATGATATCCAGGAATTTTTGAAGTATAACTTTCCTGGATAAACATTTTATTTTCATTTTTTTCCTGACACAATTTCATTTCTAATTGTTCACAATATTGTGTAACATTCTGATTTGAAATAAAGAATATTATTATTATTAATAATAGTATATAATCACGAATAAATTCCGTCCTATCTGATGAACAAGTTAGTGCTTAAAATGTTTAACAGATTCAGTGAAGGCGAAATGAATCTTATTAAGCAATCAGACTTCTATATAGAAATATTAAAGTTAAAAAATTAAGTAACACTTAACGCAAAACCGAAAAGTGATGTTCATCTGGAGCAGTTAAAAGAAGGGGTACGAAATTACAGCTATTCTTGAGAACCTCGAAGATTCCATCAATATTACTAGTTGAAAAACAATTAGCAATTCCGTTTTACTTCTCAAATCAGGTGCCCCGATTTGTATTCAAATTCTCGCACAGGTTAATTACGTTGATAATTAACATGTTAACCTATTAAATTCATAAAAGCGAGTTCTATTTGGGTATATTCAAACCTGAAAGAATTGTTTAGTTTTTCCAATTTAGACAACAAAAGTTTGAAGTTAGTACCAGAGCTGTTACAATCACTCAGATTTTGATAATCAACAAGTAATTACGACTGCTTTTGGTAGATCAATTACTTTAGCAGTGATAGTAATTTGTAATTGGTTTCGCGACTACTTAACCCTCTCGCTCACCTTGTCCTCAATTGAGGACAACCTACTTTGGATTTTTTCCTATGAAGTGCCGCTTGCTCTTACTTCTCTGTCACATTGTTCTCAGTTGTGGACATCATATACTTCCAAATGAATATATGTGCTGCCATCTACAAGCTGATGGAAAAAAAATTCATTCATTTGAAATATAGGTTTCCGTAGGGTAGCTGTGACAGCAGTGTAGCGCTCTACTGTTTATTTTTTTTTGGTTATATTCGTTAGACCACGTGTTTGAAAACTGTTTGTTCACGTTCACAATAAGTGTAGACTTGTTCCAAAGTAATTGTGTTTGGTGATTTTTGTGCATATTGAAATCAGCGATTTTTGAAAGTGTGGTGTCCTAATTTGAGGACATTGTGAGCTAGCGGTAAACGCAACATCTAGGTAAATATAACAGCACTTTTATTTTATTTCTGCAAAAGTTAAATTTTATACATTTTAGTACTTCGAAAATGGACCATTCATGAAATACTATACCCTGTAGTGTTATTTTAATAAAACATATCAATATTTTACCCTCTGAACATATTTCTGAAAATTTTTTGTCTTCTATCAGCTCATGATGTCCTCAATTGGGGACATGTCATAGTGCCCAAACGGAGCATTTTGAATATCTGAATTTAACATCAAAAATTTTCAAAGAATCATAAGTTGCATCACAGTAAATTTCAGATTTTTCGCTGCAATAGTTTTAATTCGTGACCGAGAGGGTTAAGGCAAGTAATCTTAATTGGTAATTGAACTTGTAGGAAGAAGTATTTTAATTATTGACAAATGAATCGAATTAATTAAAGGTAAGCTAATTACTGTAAAATTAATCGAATTACTTTTAAAAAAATGAATTAAATGAAAGAAATTCAATTACTTAAGAGGAATTGAATTAATTCCAGCAGTTCAACTACTTCTTTTCGAAGGATGTCTGAAGGCATCTGAGGCTCGTTGTTCATCAACAAAAATTTCAAAATTTTTTTTGTCAAATTCTGGACCAGTTGCTTTACAGGCACAGTGTATACCACTGTGCCCTATAATTTCATTACTTAATTGGTAATTTAATTGCTAATTATAGGTAATCGAATTCCATATCAAGGTAATTCAATTACTTTGTGGTAATTCAAATAAAAAATATAAAATATTGAATTATGAAAGCATATAAGTTGAATAATTCAATCACTTTGCAAAGGTTATTGATAATTTGAAACACTTCAACAATTATTAAGTATTAATTCATAATTATTTACTAATTAGCAATTAAATAATTTTTCATTTTTCATAAACTACTCGGGGAATCGTGAACTGGGTAATGCATTACTTCAACAAAGTAATTGTAACAGCTCCGGCAAGTATTACGTTTCATTTAACGCATCGCTTACACATTTGTATGCAAGATGAAATCTCCGGTCGAGAAGCCAAGCGCGAAGTTGTTCTTCGTCAGCTTGGATTTGCCGGTGTCGAAGGCGGTCTGGTAACCAGCGAGCCAGCCCTGGTGTCCCACCACCGCTGCCGCCTGAATGATGGGGCCGTTCACGTTCAAGTCAGCGTCGGCGTTCAACGCTACGAAATCGTTCTCGTATGCCGTCTTGAATATTCCCGATTTGCTTCTGAAAAAGATATGAAAATTTCGCTATTACGTTCATCATTACAACGGGATTAAGTATAAACAGATTGACATTGCCTTATGGAACAAAGTTCCTTGACGCATGTTACACTGCAGGCACCAGGCGAATGGAAGCTAGGCCTAAAAGGTCATTCTCAAGGTCATCTGTATTCATAGAAATATGCATATAAATATGCGTTTTGAAAAGTGATCCTTTCAACGGCATGTATATATTATCCCCCAAAAACTCAGAAATATATCAAGGAACTTTAATTGTCGATATAATCTTTAATCAAGTCACTAATCGAATTTTTTTCAATTGAGGATTTGAGGAAAAAAGTAATGTAAGAAAAAAATGCGAAATGTACAAACTCATTTGCAATAATTACATATGAAGATGAAAAATTGCAATAATCACAAGAAAAATGAAACTGGCATAAGTTACGTAGAGATTTGAAGCAAACAATCATTTATCCAGACACCAAAAGTAGTATTGATGCAATGAAGTTATTCGAATAACGGATACTTAAGAAAAAACCTTTTTCTCTGAGAATCTCACAAATGTTGAAGCTGATTTCTGAATTTTAAAGAAATAATCAAAACTTACGCTGAATTTGCGTTGAATTTAACTTTGATCTTGCCAGAATAAGGCAATTCGATATTGCTTTCAAAGTTAGAAATCAGTTTTGTGCCTAAATATCTGCAAGAAATTGAAACAAAGAAATACAAATAAAAAAAAAATCAAGGATAACTCAATTGAGTACAATTAACAAAACAAAATTTATATCCTTATAACAACATAAATTGCTCAAAAATATCCCATTCTATTCACTAAAACAACACTGACACAAACTCATCACTTACCCTGTCTGGGGCGAGAAATTTCCCTCTAGAGCGAGTTTCAATCCTTTGGCAATCTGATCTTTCAGTTCCACGCCCGTTGTCAAGGTATTATCAGTATTCCATTTCTCTGAGAAGGTTAAACCATATTCTTTAACCTTGTATTTAGTCTCAAGTGATCCGCTTACTTTTCCAGTTTCTTGATTCGAAGAACCACTTGTATTGAACTCAACTCCAGCAGTTGTCTTAGTTTTAACATCTAATTTTACCAGACCAAAATGGTATCCTTTACCGAATACATCTCTGGACCTCTTTCCTAAATCTGAGTATGGTGGAGGAGCCATTATCTAACAGGAAAATTGAATCACATACAAATATCACGTAGATATTATATTTAACCTTATTTTAAGTCAAAAGTTAATCATTTGACATTCTTCTTACTACAATTTCAATTGTTAAATAAGTTCAACGCACTCTATACAAAAAAAATACGGATAAAACTTGACGGGAGACCAGCTAGTTCTAAATTTATAGATGTATTTAAAACATCTCTCTGAAGGTCGAATTAGACCCTATGCAGTGAATTAGGCGGCGAACTCACTATTTATAATTTATTGTAAAGACGCAGATTTGTTTGTTTATTTACAACGTCGAAACTTTTTAGTACGAATTCAATTTGTATTTTACAAATTCGAAACGTGGGCAAGACCACATCGTCGAGTGACATCGTTTATTTCCGCAAAGACGAAAATGGCGACACTCATCAATCTTGTTAAAAAATAATATGCTATTTACTAGCAATTTAAAATTGTTGAGGGAATTATGCAATCCACAAATACAGAACACATGATGTATACCGAAATTCTTCTTAATTTAGATAATCCAGTGAAATTAAGTAAATATTTTCCAATTCAAATAGTTAGAATTACATAATAAAAGAGCAGCACACTGAAAATTTAGAAAAGAAAGCGATAAGAAATATTTCAAGCCTCAATTGTGAATAAGCTCTTAAACTTTACAGTAGTATTAACTAATTTCTTGAGAAAACTATACAAATTTTAAATGTTCATGGGACATAATTTCTTCAGACTTTTATATTTTAAGTTTGACATTTTCGTCTTAGATGTTTGGGTACTTACAGTTTAATGTAACGTATGAATAACTAACACTATCTGATTAAAAATTTTGTGAAAAACTAAATTTCACCGGCTCGTTGCGTTCACGGAAATCAGCAAGTGAAAGACCGATTATTTTAGGAGAGATAAAAATTTAGTAGAGGATGAAGTGTGTAACTGACGTCACTTCCACGGTGTAATATTAATTTGAAACATAAATGACATAAGATTTGTTAGACTTGTTTTTCATAAATTTAAAAAGGGAATTTAAGTAAACTAAAGTACATTCAAATTTTATATTGAATCATTATCTTACTAAACGTTCAGACAGGTCTAGGCGTCTATCCAAAACGACTGAATGAATATCCAGGGGTTTGTTTGGGTGAGTTTTCTGCCAACATAAAATTTGGTCCTTGGTTACTTTTGGATCACTGGGTAGAGGGCATAATGGTTCTGGAGGTCTCTTGAGTTTAGTGGCACAATCCCCAAAAGTTCCTGCCATATTATAGTGATTTCGAAATTTATTCAATGAAAATGATTAATATTTATAAGACAAACAAGTGACATGCTTCAGAAAATTTAGTGACATTGGCAGAATGAAAAAAATTTATATTCATCTATGAAATTGTGCATTCGGTCAAATACTTTCTTCTAATGGTATTGAACTAAGACTGTTGTAACTGCAATTACATTGTGCGCAAATCAGTTTCATCATTGAACTGTTTAAATTCATGACAATTTAAATATTTCTCAACTGTTACTAAAATTATGCATATAAAAATTCCCTAACGGAACGAGTGTAAAATTCATCACATTTAATTTTACACTTTTTGAAGCTTTGGAACTTTTCACGGTAAAATTAATTTTATTCTATGAATCCTTAGCAGGAAAATACAAACAAATTAAACAATCATTATGCCCTTGCCAGAAATTGAAGAAATCCTCCAAAAATATAAGAATGAAGAGGAAAGAGCCGAGAAATTGTTGAATAAAAAGCTAGTAGATCACGATTTTAAAACGTCAATAATTCATAAATAAAATTTCATTTCAGATCTTCCAACGAAGAAATTTGTAAGACTGCCTCACTGGAAAAACGAGATGAATTTCCATCACTAACGAAAATCAAAGAAAGAAATAAAAACTTATTGAACGTACGTGATCTATTGTAAAAATATATTCAAACAAATAAATTATAGCATTGGTAATACAAGCTGAAGTTCGCTTGTAATTTTCTCATTGATTACAATGCTGAATTTTTTATCATTGCCTCAATTTTCCCGTTTTATATTTCAGGAATTAGAAGTTGCCAAAGGAAGGCTTCGTTCAAAAGCAATTTTTTGTCCCACAGAAGTAGAATGGGAGAATATCTGCAAAAAATACCAAGAAAATCCATCTTTACCTGTAACAACTTGGAAGTGCCATGTTCCAGTTTTTGTTTGATACTACAAATTTAACTTGATCCTGACACCTGCTCTCTTCAAATAAAAATTGATTACATATGAAAATAGTTATTTTTATTCAAATGTACACCTTATAACATACAAATTAAAACTAAGTGTATATACAAAAAAAAAAGTTAAATAAAACATAACTGATGGAACCACATTCCACTTTATTGTTATTTCAATAAAAATACATTTACAAAATCAGTGAGCGGAAATGCTCACTTGCCAGACTCTGATAATATTATCAGAATACCCAGCAAACAGGGTCTGTCCGTCTGTCGACCATGCGAGAGACAAACATTGTGGAGGCTCAACTTTACTTGCTGGAAGAACAACTCCAGGTCTCAATTCTTCTACCATTTCTTTGCTTTCCAAGTCCCAGATCTTAATAGCAGGACCAAAGGCAGCACACAGCCAGTACCTGGAAAATTGAGAACTATGTAATAAAATACAAACTTTTCACGATAAACTTTCATGATCGGGTTGTTATCAGTCCCATATCCGCAAACCTCTCATGGATTTTCGAGGAGTTTAAGTGTTTTTCATCATTTGAACTACAGTACTTCCTTCATTGAATGAAAATTTTATCATTAACACAATTATTTATATCATTCATATTATTTTTTCTCGTTAGATATTTTTTTTATTTTAACTTATTTATTTCTATATGATTTTAAAGGTAATTATTTAAAAAATGGCGCATGTTCAAAATTCATAACATTTTGGTTACTTAATAATTATGGATTAAAAAGCCGAATATGAAGATTTTAACGTTTTCCCGCTATTTTTTCCTTCAAAAAGTTAAACTCACCAGACCTACTCTAACCTCTTAGTTCAAGAAAGTATCGAATTAAGGAGTTAGATGAATTTTAAATTGGAAATACTCTTTTTATTAATATAAAATGTACCTATTAAATGAATTCGATACTCCTTGAACTTGGAAGTAAGGATAGTGAGGTTAAAATAGGTCAGGCTAGTACAATTGGAATAAAAGTGATTCATCGACAAAATCTGAGTTCATATTCGTCTTTCGGCCCCAAAATTAGTGAGAATTTTGAAAATGAGCCGAAAAATATTTTTTCGAAATAAATACCATTTTAAAACCAGTAAATACAAATTTAAAAAAAAAGGTTCTACTCTCGATAGAGCAGAAATACTAAAAAAATTGGAGATATCGGTGAAAAGTGATTTCTCACAATGCAATTGCAAAGCTCCTATAAAATTTTGAGCACTTCTCACCAACAGAAACTTTAGCAAAGTAATAAAAGTGAATCATGAATGCCTAACAAACTTCGGCACTGTATGAAGTTCAATTTATCAAAATTGGTAAGATTTAACACTTGAATTAATGGAAACATTACCTGTTCGGAGAGAAGCACAGGGCCGTGATTATGTCATTATGATCTAATGTGTGCAAATGTTTGCCATCATTCAAATCCCAAAGCATAGCTTTGCAGTCTTTGCCACCACTGGCACACAGACTACCATCAGGAGATACTGTTACAGTGTTGAGGTAACCGGTGTGTCCATAATGATTGATCTTTAGCCTGCAGTTAGTCAAATTCCATACCTGAAAAGATACATATAGCTGCAGACTGTTGTACAAACAAAATCATTAATAGGCTCTTGCACCGTATATTATTAATTTATTCAATTTTTAATTTATCTTTATTCACGGGGCAAGCCCCATACATTAAAAATTACAATGTGTTTATGGCTAGAAATATAAACTTGATTACATAAAAAAATTTTAAGTTATTCAATTCATTCAAATTTTAACAATGATTTTGATAAATTTTTTATTTTGTACAACGAAAGTGTGTTTGGATCAAACCAGTCTACGATTTTATTACATAACATAAATATTCTATCAATAATTCTCTCTTTATCTCCCTGACGACAATTGTTCGGTTGAAAATCATAAACATTATGACGAAGGTTGCGGGGGGGTACATAAAAATTAAATTGACTCAATATTTCAGGTACATCAATTAAATTGACCAAAATTTTATACCCAAAGATCACATCAGCTCTATCCATAGCTGATTCAAAATTTGAGATTTGAAATCTCTGATAAAGGGGAACTAAATTGTGATCTGTAAACGGAATTCTCATTCCAGTTCTATACCCTGCATACCTAATAAATACTCTATTGAGAGATTCTAACTTTTTTATCTCTCCCTTATCTTTGGGTCTCCAAATAGGAGAAGCATACATAACTGTTGAATACACAAAGGAGAAATAAAGTTTTCTAAATGTTTCAATGTTGTTAAACTTATTCGTAAACATCTTAAGAAAATAGATTTTCTTTTGACCTTTTAGAAAAGAAAATTAAACTTAGTTTAATGGTAAACAGAGTTTAATTTAACATTTTCGCTTGCACCAAAATATAAACGGCGTTTAATTTGAAGTTTAAGTAAACTTCGAGGTTATTTGTAGAAGAAACAGTTTATTTTTTCCTTGAAAATTTAATTTTTGCCGGCGGAAACTCGCATTTTTGTTTAAAATGTTTTATGAAGAGTTTGATATCTATAACGACAACTTGGACGTTCTAGAATTCGTGGAATATGTTAACCCGTAACAGTATACATATTTATTTCAAAAATGTTTGCTTGGCAATCGTCAAGCTATGCAAAAGTGTTGGTATCTGATTATATTGTATTATTGTTATAGATTTTTTTGTTCAATCAACAATAATCATCTTATAGGTATTTTGTCAGTTATTCTCTCTAGGTGGTAAAAAATATATGCAGCAGAACTGAAGGCGTGGATTTATAGTTTATGTATACTAATGAACAATGCACTCATTTAACTCATGAATGCAAATTTACTCTCCATAATTAAAAATACGCAAAAAAAAAATTATAAATATGATATCAAGGGTAGAGTGCCCATTAAACCTATATTACTTTGTAGGAATGTAAGCTTGTCCCCCATGGATCAGCTACTTTTAGCATTAAAATTGTATGCCCATGGACATTTGCACCGTAATGCTCAATTTGTTGGGAGTTCATACATTCCACAGTTTCCCGCTCTATCTGGAAAGTATCAGTGTGGTCCCCTTTTCCTTTTATTATTATCTTCCATATATGCATATTCAATACAAATCACAAAAATAACAACTTCTTTACTATTAAAACTTGGTTAGAAAAGTAGAACAATAAATTGTTTCTTCTTTTTACTTCATGTACATCGATGTTTCTTTAAAAATACTACAAAAACGCAGTTTAGCAATGGGTCGGTTATAATTCCTTGGTGCAACGACCAGAAAAATAAACGCAGTTTAAAAATTAAACCAACTTTAGTTAAACGACGTTTTGTAATAACACGGTGCAAGAGCCTGTAAATAATACAACATACCAAATTCTATTGAATTGAAAATGATACATCTAAATACACATACTAAATAACCTAACTGATATAGTCTATCCAGCGACCGTTGGCGTGTACGTCACCAATTGTATATGACGTCGATCGTGAACACTGTTGCCAGACGTAATAAATAATCTTTAGTCTAAATAGCTTACCCAATTTCCAACAAAATGAGATATCTTGCATGTTTGACATGGCGGGGATTTTTAGCGGTAAATTCAAATTGACCATTATTCCCTACCAGAAATGTCCATCTATATGGAATCCATATTCATCGATCGATAAATCAAACTTAATTACAAAATCTTCTAGGTTACTCGGCGACTGTCAAACGTGAAATGCCGATAACCGGCGCGTTGGTCGAGAGAGACCGACAACATTGCAAATTTTTCAATTAAATGACAACTTGACAAACATTCAACTTATTTTCATTACTCGGAATGTTAGTTTTTCTTGAGAGATACATACGATTTGATATGTTAAGAACAGAATATTTGTCGAAATGGATGATCCGGTCACTATCACCATATAACTACTTTTTCAGAAAATTACTTATGAATTTTGACCATTTCGAATTTTATTCATTTGGGTAGGCAGCCTTGCGTCGTTATTTGCGCATGACTGTGACGTACACGCCAACTTAGACTGGACAGACTATAGCTGTCGAAAATGCACAGTATTTGGAAGAAAATATGATAAAAACAATTGAATTAATGCTCAAAACAAGAAACTCACCCAATAAAAATATTGAATAAAAAAATACACCTTAAATAGGCCATTGGAACAATGAACCAACATTCGAATACAGCTATGCACAGAAGAATATTTTGTACATTCACAAAACTATTCTATATTATGGTTTTCAAACAGTCATGATTTACCATCTTCCATTAAGATGAAGACTACTTATTTTTAAACTGTACGAACCCAGATTGAGGAGTCAAGCAAGATTATTAACTTAGCTCTCACCCAGGATTCACCACTTGATCTCCTTCTTCTTGACAACCTATAGGGTCAAGACAAACACAAACAGGTGCTTTTGAGAAGGTAAATATGGAAAAGTTCTTTTAGCTATCACAAAAATTAACTGTTCGCAACAAACTAACTCTACAGCTTGCTTTATCATTACCTTGACAGTTTTGTCCCAACCAGCAGATACAATAATAGGATTAGAGTGATTTGGAGAGAACCTAACACAGGATACCCAGTCAGAGTGACCATCCTCCTGAATGGTATATTTGCACTCAGCCAAAGTATTCCACAATTTGATGGTCTTGTCACGGGAACCTGACACAATCTGTCTGTTGTCTACAGAAAAGGCAACGCTCAGTACATCCTGTAAAGATAATGTGTTAAAAAGATGAATAACAATGTTGGAATAGCTTACAACCAAACATAAAAATGTGAATGATAGACAATACCTTGAAAATATGACATTAAAAACAGTATGCTTGAATAGTGGCACATTGTGTTATAATGTGTAATCTATAACATGAATTCTATACTTTTATGAACTCGGAGGTTAGGTTAGTAAGGTTAGGAA
This sequence comes from Cynegetis impunctata, assembly GCA_030704885.1. Taxonomy (NCBI): domain Eukaryota; kingdom Metazoa; phylum Arthropoda; class Insecta; order Coleoptera; family Coccinellidae; genus Cynegetis; species Cynegetis impunctata. Next base: position 365,329 of record JARQZK010001445.1, read on the forward strand.
AAGTCAGGTCAGCTCAAGTTTTTGAAAAAAAAAGATGACCCAGCGACAAAATCTGACTTCATATTCGGCTTTTTCAGGCCAAAATAAGCTAAAATCCGAAATTTCAAGAAAATCGGGGCAGTCTGTTGTAAACTCAATAATTACCCAAACTTTAAACATACTGTACATTTTCTAATTCAATGTTCATTAATAGAATTACAATTTATACAAAAAATTATGAATGTAGAATCAATTATAATAAGCACATCTCTAGTAAACTATTTGACCACAAGCTTCATAATAAATTTATACAAAATATAACCCAAAATTATAACATAAGCTATTCCAACATATTTGAGAGGTAATTCGAATAACAATGATCACCATACAACTTGTATGAAATTCAATTATGCATACTTACATATAACTGGATCACATTTCTTCAGTCGATGAACGAAGACTCACAAATTAAAAAAAAAAATCTTCTAGCTGTTTTAAAAGTGGGAGATTAATAGGTAAAGGTAATATAATATCTTGTCAAACCTTTGTATGATCCTCGAATCGTTTAGTCGTTTTTCCAGCAGCCAAGTCCCAAAGACGAAGAGTTTTGTCCCAAGATCCAGAAAGGGCGTAGTTACCATCACTGGACAAGACGACGTCAGAAATGAAATGAGAATGACCGTAGAGACGTTTTTGAGGAATACCGTATTGAGTTTCATCACGTGTCAACTTCCAGACGATCAAGGTCTTGTCTACATAAGAAAAATTAGAAATTAGTACAATATTACAAAAAAATACGCATGCAGATTGAATACCCCATTTATTTCAACCCTTGATTTAGAAACATAAAATGAATAGATAAGTGATTACTAAAATATTAGAAGAAATAAGTATTTTTCGATAACCTTACCTCTCGACGATGACAAAATTACATCAGGATATTTTGGATTTGTAGCGATTTGGGTAACCCAACCATTGTGACCCCTAAGGGTACCTTTTAACTGAAGAGTCTCGGACATCTTGAGAAAGACTAGAGACTAACTTTAGCGAACGCCAACAACCAACTTACTTCGTCCGCATACAAAATGAAAGAACGAAGAAGGAAGAAGCAACGATTTACGATCAATGAAGTTAAGCAGTCTCGCAGAAAAAAAGAGCATGCGTATTACGGATTACGGCTAAACATTGCAGAAAATTTCAAATGATCCCAGAAAAAATAAGTGAGTGCGTTCCATTATCTTTCGCAATTGATTGTGGCATCATTGTTTCCGATATTCTTTTCGGTTCTTGCACCGTATATTATTAAACTAAGTTTAATAATAAACCGAGTTTAATTAGACATTTTCGCTTGCACCAAAATATAAACAGCGTTTAAGCCGTCTTAAACGCCGCATAAACCAAGTTTAGTTAAACGACGTTTTATAATAAAACGGTGCATGAGCCCCTTTATCATTAGAAAATAGACAAATTACTGAATTTATCCTAATTTATGAAATAACAGTTCCTTAGCGTTGTAGACAGTTTCACAGTAAAGTAGTATATTTTATCATAAATAACCAAATTAATAAATTATCGAATAATTTATAGGGATTTCATTCATACATCATACAAATTCAAGTTGTATATTATTATTATAGTTCCTTTCAATGTTTATATATGAAGAAAGCAATCATCAAGTTTTTTATTTCCAAATAGTCTTTAAATTATTTAAATCAACTAATAATTTATTCAAATAATTCACTGTCCTGAGAGTGTAGATGAAAAATCAAAAAAAAATTCAGCTAAGAAATTGAATATCAAAAGATTTCTTGCTTTCCGCATTCTTTCAATTGAGAAATAAATTACACATTAATCAATAATTTGATCAAAAAATCAAATTAAATTTAATTTGAATAGATTGGAACATGCACAGAGTAGACAAATACTGGCTAACGGTAATAATTAATTCACACAATTTATTTATTTGTCTGTAGTTCTAACTGTTCTACTGGGGTTATGTCTTATGTTATTGTAAAAGGAAAAGTGTATAAAATTCACAAATATTTTTAAGGCGTGAAAACGACTTCTTTATCGCATAATTTTCCACCCTTGAATAAAGAGATTTGTGATGTCAGTGTAATTTCCATTTATCTCAAATGAAATGTAATAATTCTCAATCAAATAAAATCAGTTTCATAATTGTCTCTTTCATAATTTAATTTATAATTAGAAATGACATATGCATGCTTCAAATGCAGTATCTACAAAAAATTTTCAGTTTATATATTTTTCATATAATTATTCAAAATTTATTTTTTTCAGGATCACATCAAAACCTATTACTATAGCGCTAGGCCTTTCCTTATGTGGGCTATCATGGTACCTTATTTACAAATTTTTGAAGAAGGATGAAGAGGACGATTATGAAGATACATTTATTAAAGCATCCAAGCATAAAGTATTAGAAATTAAAGTTCCCAAGGAACTGGTTAGGGAACTCATAGGAAGGAATGGAAAAAACATTAAGAATATTCAAGAAATTTCTGGAACTAAGATAAATTTTAAGAATAATGATGAAAAGGGCGAGAGGATATGTGTTATAAGAGGATCTCTCGAAACCTGTCATATTGCCGAAAATATTATCAGAGAGTTCATTGGTAGGTTAAATATCACTACAATTGCATTTTTTATTTGATTCAACAAGAAGTTGAGGTAAGCGATTTGTTTTAGATAATGCTCCTGTATTAGAAACCGAAGATGTACTGATTCCAAGAGAGGCAACTGGTAAAATAATTGGCAGATGTGGTGAAAATATAACTGACATGCAATGCATATCTGGTGCAAAAATATCTGTTTTGTCAGATGATTCTAGAAACATGTCACACGTTAAAGTATCAATCAAGGGTAAATGAGTAATATTAAAATATTTGTTAAAAGTAATTAAACTAATGAAACACAATTTTGAAAATAATATTAAAGGGAGATATCGTGCCTGAGTTTTACTTATGGAAAATAATTAGGGATACATATATATTTATATTTTCTTTTTAGGGACAAAGGAACAGATAATTATTGCAAAATCTTTAATTAATGAAAAAATTCAAGAGATGAAAGAATCTAACTCAAAATTAGAATCTTCCTTATCAAAGCGTGAACCCAGATTACCTTTAAAGTCTTCTTCTAAGAATGGAAGCATAGATAATTTAAAAGCAGCTGGAACAAAAAAAAACGAGAGGATGTCCCCTATACTAGGTCAGATAAGAAAAGGTTATATTTAGAAATTAAAAAGATAGATATACCAGTTTAATTTATTTTAGTTTGTCAACTGTTCTAACTAAATGGCATTTATGGATATTACATTGTCTAAATGTTTTTTAAGATCTCGGCATTAAAACTTTAAATGATATTTACAGGGCAACAAGACTCGCCATTTGAGGTCTATGTTTCTGCAATAACTCATCCCTCGAGATTTTGGATACAGATTGTTGGTCCTAAAGCTACAGAACTAGACCAACTTGTAGAGGAAATGACAGATTACTATAATAAACCTGGAAGCAAAGACCTGCACACGCTAGATTCTGTCACTAAAGGAGATTTAGTGGCGGCAGTTTTTCAATACGACAATAAATGGTAAGATATATTTTTTTATTTATTTATTTGCTTGCTTGTGTTACCTGCATTACAAGTTATTGCAAGGTAACAATACAAAAAATAAAATTTTTGTATCTGCAGAGATGTATAACATCTGTACGCAGCACAAACTATGGCTTAAAGCTAGCTTATTTTAAAAACTTAAAACTAAAATACATTATGTATATATAACATTTTATTTGCTTATTCCAGTTTTTATTTCATGCTGTCTATTATTTTTTGATCTTACTATTCATTTATGATAGTTGTTCCTATTTACTTATTTTTATTCATTAACTTCCTTTTTTTCCTTTTCATTTATGAATATTTTGTACTTTTTTTTATTTGTTTATTACTTAATATTTTGAGTTCATTTGGAAGTGAGTTAAAAGTTTTAGTTGCCTAAAATTCTGATATTTTTTTACCTGCTCCCAATGTAGGTTTAGGTAGTTGTATAGATTTATTCCTTGTGCTAACATTATTGTCTATATATCTATTTTTTAGTTGTTCATAATGAATAATTAAAGCTTGCAAATTATATTTTTCATTAATGTTAAGTGGCAATACATCATTTTCTTTATTATTGAATACAATTTTTACAATCTTTTCATGTACTTTGACTAGCGGTATCAGTACTGTTGCGCTAGCACCACCCCATGCAACAATTCCATATGTAGCTTTACTATAGTATAAACCAAACATAATAGCTTTCAAAGAATTAAAAGACAATAAATTTTTTAATTTTGCTAAGTGCTCATCTATTATTATTCCCAGATACCTAGTTTCATCCACTCTTGATATAGTATCACCATTTATTGTAATGATAAAGTTATCAGGTTGCATGTCTACGTAGTTGGAAAAAGTCATACAGACGGTTTTTTTTACTATTAAGAACTAAAAAGTTATTGTGTAGCCAAGTGTTCAATTTATGCAAGATCAAATTAAGTTCATTTTGTAATGTTATCCAATTGATATCATGGTACAAGAGGACTATATCGTCAGCAAAAGATAGAATCAAGATATTATCGTTATTTTGTATTGTAAAAATGCCTTTTATATAAATTATAAAGAGTAATGGGCCAAGGATAGTTCCTTGTGGAACACCAGTGTTAACTGTTTTTTCATCACTGACGACGCCATCGATTTTAACCACTTGTTTTCTATTGCTTATCTTATTGCATCTTAATTTTTTCCAATAGACAAGAATTTTTCATTTTCATGGAAGGATAAAATAATGAAAATGTTATTAAAAATGAACTGTTTTGAAAATCCCTTTTTTAAAATAAATATTTAAACATGTTTTACCAAGAGTGCATCGAAATATCAATCAAGCTAGATTTATATTATATCCTAGTCTTGTTATTGGTTTTTCTATATTTTTTCAAATGTTTAAAATTTTGCATAGGTATAGAGCAGAAGTGCTAAGTGTTACAAAAGACAATGAGACAAATGAAGTGAAAGCTGAATTATACTATGTCGATTATGGAGATACAGATATGGTGCTAGTATCTGAGGTATATGAACTCAGAACAGACTTTTTACAATTACATTTCCAAGCAATCGAGTGTTTTCTAGCTAATGTAGGTGAGTATAATTTCACGTGAATCTAATTGATTTTGTTTAAATCAAAAGTACCCCTTTGTAAAAGTGTATACCTGTGTAGCGTCAAGAATGTTTAGTAGATATTTCAAGTTTCACTAAAACAGCCACTACAAAAATATTTTTGTTTAAACGTTTATAAAATGCCTTGTTATTTAAATTTCTAAATATAATTTTACTTTGTATTCAAAACTGAATTGAAAATTATGAGAGTAAATGGTTTCATTATCTTTGAATGTGTTTTAAAAATAAGTTAACTTCAATTTGAGAAGATATACTTAACTATTTCATACAGTATAAAAAAAATTTTATAGGCCGGTTTCGAAAACAGTGTTCCAAAATCAAATAATTTTAACTGATTTCAATTTTGGTCATATTTTTAAGACGCTGCACAATTATCTCTACCTAAATATATCAATAACTTGAAAGGAAAAAGATTACTCAAAGAAATGAAAGTATCTATATTATTATCCATTATAGCATATTCTAAGATGTCACTGAAATTTTTCATCTCTAACTTTTTTTTTTAATATTTAGAGCCTGTTTCTGGTGAATGGTCTGAAGATGCTGTGGACAAGTTTGAGGAATGGACACACGTGGCACAGTGGAAAAAATTGTCTGCCAAAATAAATGGATACTGCGTGAAAGAGAAAAAAAGGGCTGCTGGAAGAGAAGGATCTCCAGTTCCAGGGGTGGATCTGTATGATTGTAATAATGAGAAGGATGTGAATATTGCAGACGAGTTGGTGAATTGTGGCTATGCTGTTTTTAAAGCAGAACCAAACTTTAAATCCAGTAGAACCACTAGTGTTAGTAGTATTACTTCCAATTAGTTTAAAGTAAATTTTTGTTTTGTTATTTCTTTTAATTTTTTTTTCCAGTTACTTTCCTTTTTATTTCCTTCTCAAAAATAATAAATAACTTTTAGTTGATCTGTGATACATTGTTGAAGTGATATGTTATTTATAAACAATTCTGAATAACATGAAATTTTTTATCAAAATATATAATATACTGACTGAACTGTCAATATCGTTAAAAAACTTATTTATTAATTAAATTTGCTTACCGTTATATAAACAAACAAAGGGAATTATCAGGTGTACATCAAAAGGAACTATTAATATATAAATATTCTTTGTACATCGTAATTTATATTTATAAGCACAAAAATTGTGCTTCACAATGTACAAACTGAATTTAAAAAAATGAGTACCAACTATAATAAAAAATGTTTAAAATTATTATTATTCAAGAAAATAGACGATATGTGAGAAAAGATAAGTTTCAGTTTCTGAAAAATATTGTTCAAAGAATTTTTTAATTTTTTTAATCTCAACTGGTATTATGGAGATATGTCCACAGTAACCAATTTTGATAAAATTTCGTATACTTGCTCATTTTGGATTGCAAAAGCCGAATATGAACTCAGATTTTGTCGCTTCCTCACTTTTATTTATTAACTTAAGCTAACCTCAGAGTTTAAGAAAGCATCCAATCTATGGGTTAGATGAATTTTAAATTGATAAAAATCGTCTGTTTCAATATAAAATTGATCTATTTCGTGAATTTGATACTTTCTTGCACTCTTAGGTTAGGTTAGCTTAACTTTTTGATAAGCGACAAAATCTGAGTTCATATTCGGCTTTTTCAGCCCAATATTAGCAAGAACCCGAACTTTTATCAAAATCGGTTACTCTGAACGTAACTCCATAATTACCCTTTAAAATAGACTGGTTTGTACCATCAAAATAAATTAGGAATATCTTCGTGTTCCTAATCATCCATTGAGATGACCTTGATAGGTCATTGGTAATTAATTATTGACTAATATATGACGTAACCATGTGGCGATGTGTCTCATAGATTTCTCATATAAAGTTAGTTGGTTCAATAATGTAGGACTGTTGATAAAATATCGAAATATCGATATTATTATTTCGAAATATCGATATTTATTACTAATATTTTTTTTGGACGATATATCGATAGTTCGATATTGAAATGTAGATATCGATGGTCGATATTTTTTCGAAATAAATTTTTATTTTTAATTTTTTTTCCGATGGGATCGACATGACGATATGCTCTTGAAAAATATGGCTAATGCAAATGTATTTTCTGGCAGAAGTTTTGGTACAATACCTGTTGAATGAAAGCAGTATTTAGATCAGCTAAATATTTCAAGGTCATCAAATGCACTGAAATTTTGGATTGATAGTAAGCATTTTACTCCCGTGCTATCAGAAATAACTATTAAATATTTAATTTCTTCTGCTACATCTGTAGCACCTGAACGAGTTGCTTCTACAATCAATCTTTTAGTGCCTAATAATCGTAGTAGCCAAACAGCTGAATACATAAAACAAAGATTATTTTTAAGAACTCTTACTGAAAAATATTGGTGTACATAATTGTTTTATTTAAACTCAAAAAATAATTACGAAGAACTATAACTTCCTAAAACATAAAAATTTATAATATAATTCGTTTAATAAATATACTTGACTATAAACTATGTAATCATTTCTGAATTGACTTTTTTCAAAAATAATGCAGATATATCGATATATCGAAATATCGATATTTTTTTTCGATATATCGAACTCCGATATTGATATATTTAAAAATATCGATATATCGAAAATCCGATATTTTAAAAAATATCAACAGCCCTACAATAATGACATTAGAACACAGAAAAGTAATAACTTTCATGAAAATATAAATTATTTATAGTTAGGTGCATAAATGGAGAAGTTAACAAAAAAAAACAGTATTTAAACATTATGGCTTTGATTAAAAAGTTGAGTTATGGAATGTTTTTATACAGCAGGCAAGAGGTGAATTCAAAACCTGCTAGTTTCCATCAGTTGTTAGAAAACCGTAAGGATAAATAAACATATTGATTATCAAATTTTTGTACTACGAGAAAATTTGAATTTACTTGTAAGGCATAGCAACTGGCTGATTTAGTATACTGAGGGAGCTCATTCATATAAAAAACACTGGATATGTTATAGAAATGTGTAGTCATAGAAAATCATATCATTTGTAATATTTTCAAAATTCTACGTGTTTTTGATAACATGAACGACTCTTGTCAAATATCTCTCGCCGAAATACTTTCGTGAAGAGTTATCACATCCAAAGATTACAAAGACACTCATCCATCGAGAAATCTGAATAGTTTAAATCAAACTTTTGTACTTAATTCGGCAAACGTCATAGCAAGTAGATTTTTGTCAGAAAATCGTCAATATGAAGACTGCACTACCTAAAATAGCTCGGCCTCCTCTATCTGTTATCACCAAAGAAATCGCAGGCCAAGATGAGATTAAGGTGAGTAAAACTACTGGACCGGAAAAATGGAACCAAGAAAGTAAAAGGGAAATTTGAAATTTCCGCGCTGATCCACTTCTGTCATACACATCGTTGCTCCTACAGCGCGCGCGCACCTTTCCTTAAGAACATCGCCATTTTGAAGTGTTTGTGGTATTGTGATTCAAGATTTTCGTATGATAAAATTCTCTATGTCGAAATACACACCCATTAGTATAAAAATATCCTTATAATTTATTTGTTATTTATATTCCATATATAACAAGAAAACCTTTATAATGGACGAAAAAGCAAGCTGTAAAGAGCTGGACCAGTGGATTGAACAACTCAATAACTGCAAACAGTTAACCGAGAGTCAAGTTAAAACACTTTGTGATAAGGTAATCATTTTTATATCATTTTTGTTTCGTTACTTTGCATTCAATACGTATTTCTCATAGCTAGAATGTAAACTGATTATTTGATGATGATTTCATGTTTCCTGGACCTTTAACAGTGACTCACTAGAGACCTTTTGCTAAAATAATTTTTGGATATTGAAGGACGTTCTAACAAATTGAAATATATAAAAATTTCCTGATTCTTTGGTTAGGTAATTTATACTTAACATGATGATAATTTGTCAAAGTTTGTTTTCTATTTTGTTTTGTTCGACTTGAAAGTATATCCTATGAAGTTAAGCACTTTTTGCTTTTTCAAAAACTTTAAAGATTAAATCTCATATAAATAATGTATGCCAAATTTCAAATGACATTCATTAAGCTAAAGTTTTTGAAAACAACTTGTCTTGCAGTTTTGAAATATATTACAATTTCAGATGATGTTCAAGAATGAGAATTAATGTTTCTTATTAAATCTTTTAATCAAAGATGAGACTTGAATATAAACATTAAACAAATCTATTAAATATGATACATAATTTTTGATCTGTTTTTTACTAACCGATCAAATGAAAAAAATAATTATGATGATAATAACTAATGACACATACCTATAACCTAATTTTTACTATTCTGTTATGTATGCATTCATATTTTGTTTTTTCTTCGATAAGATTTTTTTGAAATCCTCTAATTTCGGCAAACACATGAAAATTTGAGTAATTGAGTTAAATGTTATAAAAATTCTCTATACATTTTCATTATTATATGAAAATTTTGTTCTTTAGGTTTTTTAAATTCACTGGTAAGGCATTCATAAACTTTATACATTGATAAGGTGGTTTGGACCCTCTCAGATAACGATAAGATGGTCAATTACAAATTGTATATATTGTAATTGTATCTCAATTTATAGAATAAAATAGAGTAAAGGGGATTGCGAAATCTCTTAAAATATCCTCTGAAAGTAAGTGCGATTTTCGAAAAAAAAAACGGTGATTTTTGAACAATTCTCCATTATCTTCAAATTCTTGAAAATATGTTCCAAATTCGTTAGATATTTTATGTTTATTTGTCTGAATAGGTATACTTTCATAAAAAACAGGTTCTTTAAAAATAGAATAAAATGTTTATCAAGTTTAAAACCAGAATAAAATCATTTACATAATTTGAAGTAGGTATATCTGAGATAACAATAATAGGTTCCATAAATGTTATTACTAATAATCTTTTGACAGTTTGTCTTATTTTATAACAGATTTCAAGGAGACCCACCAATGATATGATTAAGAATTATTCTTCTCATTTATTTATCATATATTCAAACTACAATATTCTAGATCGTTTAGAAGTGAATAATTTGCTTATTGTTAAATATTCATCCCTTTAAATCAATTTTGATTGAAAGTGATATTCTTACTTAGCCTTGTTAAAGTCGCAGAACATTCATCTGATTAAAAGGGATTTAAATCGTTACTTTTGACTGATGTAATTAATTTTATGTGAATTTTAATTTAGTTTTTTTTGTTTATTATGATTTAATACGACGAAATAATTTCAAAATTATATTGCGTAATTAATTTAAGAAAAGTATGTACCAAGTTTCACTATAAATTTATTAGGTATAAATGAACTACTTTGAAAAACTGTCAGAACCATTCACATGATAAAATTTGATGCTAGCATATTTCTATGCCTTGAAATTTTGTTGTTGATGTTTTTTGAAAACTACTTCATCATGGCCTGCATCAAAATTATTTCAAATCTTTTTTTTTATATTTATAATCAAATTTTATAATTTTATGTTGTAAAAAAATATGTTTAGTATTATTAGCTTCTTGGATTATTAACTGTTGAGTACTTTTGTAGTTTTGTTAGAATTGTACCATTCTTTTTCTTCAAATGTATAAAGTAATATTATAATTAATTCAACAATCTTTATGTCCTCATACGATTCCATATCAGTATTTATTAAAATTTCATATATAATAATAATATTTATTTGAAATATATTAACAAGAATAATTCTTGTTTTTCGAATAAGGTTCTTTGATAAAATGTAATTATGTGTACATGTGAAGAGCGATTTATAAGTCCCAATACTAGTAATTAATCCATTTTACAGGCAAAAGAAATCCTATCGAAAGAATCAAATGTTCAAGAAGTAAAATGCCCAGTTACTGTGTGTGGAGATGTACATGGTCAGTTCCACGACCTGATGGAACTGTTCAGAATAGGCGGAAGGAGTCCCGATACCAATTACCTGTTTATGGGAGACTACGTAGATCGCGGTTATTATTCAGTTGAAACTGTAACTCTGCTTGTCGCCCTCAAGGTATGTTCATAGTGAACTTACGGTTAAAACGGACTTTTTTCATGGAAAGAAAAATTATGCATTATAGTAGGGGAGCCCGAGATGCTAAATAGGGATTTACTCGAACGTCGTGGGGACCTTTTGGATTTTGTAGATTAGATGCTAAAACGAAAAATTTCATTGGGGGGAATTTGCAGATTTTCAAAAATGTAAAAAAACAAGAAAAGCGGTGTCATGGGACACCAGGTGGGAACGAAGTTCCTTCGGATAATATAGTAGGACCACATTTTGCGAAAACGAAACATGTGCGTGTCGGGACGCACTTCAGAAGTGATAACTTATATAAATTAATATTTAAATGTGGGGCAAAGAGATCTTAAATAAAAAAATTTAAAAAGCCAGAAGTAACCTCTGGGATTCGATCCCAGAAATACGGCATACCAGGGGTCAGTACTCAGTCGTCAACGCAATGTAAAGAATAGACGCAAGAGTGTATATAACGAGAGGAAAACGTATCGCCACGCTATACAGGGTGTTCTACAAGCTCTATGACAAACTTTGACAGAAGGTGAGTTGCTTGATTTTGAACATATTTTTTTTAATAAACATGTGTCCGATTCATTTTTGTTTAGAAGTTACAAGCATTTAAACTTTATTAACAATTGATAATAAAAATTCAAATTAAATGATAATCACAAAACTAAAGACTATAAAAAATGTCCACCCTCAGCTTGAATGCAAGCCTCACATCGACGAACTGAAGATTCGGTCATTCGAAGAATGAGATTTGGATCATTTCTTATTCGGCTAGCTGCATACCCATATACAAACACAATATCTGCATATTCCTCAGTGGAGAATAAATGCCTACGTTTTTTATTGAAGCAGGTATATATTTTATAAGTGTGCATTGTTTAACATGCTAAGTGACTTTCTGTCACTTCCTGGTTGACTGAAAAAATTACGATTCTTCAAATGCCTGTAACTTCTAAACAAAAACGAATCGGACCCATGTTCATTAAAAAAAAATGTTTAAAATCAAGTGACCTACCATCTGTCAAAGTTTGTCATAGAGCTTGTAGAACACCCTGTATAATTGAATCTACAATACGTAGTCATTATTTTATGGAACAAATTTGTAAAGCTTTATCTTTTCATTATGCCATATCTGATTCCTAACTTATACAAAATTATTTCGATGTTACACATCTGACGTTTTCGAGTTGCTTGTACATGAATTAATGAGTACATATAATGCATTGGCGAATTGGCGATTAACGTGGCGGAGTGGGATCAGAAAGAGAAGGTATGAGAGAACGCAAAGAATAAGGGAGAAAAAGAAAGGTATACAATATTCGCTTGTGTTAACTAAAAGCGTGACTTTCGTCAGTCTACTTCCGTCACACTTTTAGTCTCGCATATTTTTCAGTTTGGTCTCGCAGCGAAATACCTATCTCCTCCAAGCCTGCTGTAAGGAACTTCGTTTTAAAAAGCGTAATATAGAAATACTCGAGCGCGTCAGATATTAATAGTTTATATACCCCACATCGTCTCTGATAACGAAGGTAGGTTAATCTGCCGGTTAGCATGGTGGGGGCGACCGTACGAGACCAAAACTCATCGCCGATATTCGAAAATGCAAAAATAAAACGAGACATTTCCTTCAAAATAAAAATTTAACCGTGCTCGAGGATGTCAAGGTGGCGTTTTCTTTTTGCAATTTTGTGAGTTCTATTTCCTTATGCCACGTGCGAATTGTCAGGAGCCCTATTCTTAACTCACTCCTCTCACAAGCGAACGATCACCAAAGGGAGTGATTTGATTGGCAGCGATATGGCTTTTCTAGATTCTCATGTACCCCTCCACTCGCAAATTTGTGACACGAGTGACTAGTTACGGCAACATCGGTATATTTGCGTATTTTGTCATCGATGTCAAAATAGTTTGTAGTTCTGTGCTGTCGCTGTCAACTAAGAGAATTCGAGTCTAACCTGAAATTTTGTGTTGGTTCGTTTGTTGGTTAATGTGGAATATTGTTGAGATTCGCTGTGTTATGAAGTCATGGATTATTAAAGAACAATTGGTGCTAATTTAAGAATATATACAAATTGAAATATTTTTTTAAATTGGACATCGCTGAGTTGCATCAGAGGGTCCCTTAATACAACTCTATGCGGCTCTGCAACATTTTCTTCAGCTTCTTCTAGGTCTTCCAGCAGTCCAATATACAGAAGATCATCCATTACTACAATCCCTTATCTATGTCTACAATCTTAAATAATTTATATATAGAAATCTTACAATTATGATTTACCAAACATGAACTCCGCCTCAAGAAAAATGATTAGGTTAGGATTATGAATTATCTTATATGTCAAAATTGCCAATGCGAGTGAAATAAAGCACTCTTCTTTGGCGGGAGCGCTCCAGTTGTGAGGAGAGGGCGTGAGAATCATGACAGCAATGATTTCCGATACCCTCGCGTTCAACGACATCGATAAGCGCTCCAGCGAGTGACTGAGAATACCGGCCCAGATTAGCCGGCCTCTCCTGCGTGTAATTAACTTACCTTGCCTTAATTTGACGTGCTCGAGTTTTTCGAATGATCGATTTTTTTTCACTAATCTGATCGGCTGTCCTAGACAGACGCCCCAATATTAAGGGTTCATGTATGGTGGGGATACTTAATAGGGTGAAAGGTTTCCCCCAATATGTTATTTTGCCGCGCTTGAGTAAATCCAAAAATCCCCGAAAATTATAGGAAACACTGTATACTTGTATTCTATCTCATTCTATCACACGATAAATCCTATCAAAAAAATGATGTCAGCTTTTCATTATACTGATAGAAGCTAAAATATTGAATTTCTTGTCAACATCTTTGGAAAGCGGAAAAACTTCGTTTTATTGCTAAATTAACATTCTTCTTTTGGTAACCATGTAACGGTCTCGTCAATTAATAAAAATATTCATAACTGCCAACTATCTTATGGTAAAACTTAAATCGAGAGGGTGTCCCCCATGGAGGCATTCTTGGACCTCTGCTATTTATTGCATACACGTTGAATCTTCCTAATATATATCGTTTGGTGTTCCAGGTTCGATATAAGGAGAGGATAACCATACTCAGAGGTAACCACGAGTCAAGACAGATCACGCAAGTATATGGGTTCTATGACGAGTGCCTGAGAAAGTACGGCAATGCCAACGTATGGAAATTCTTCACGGATCTCTTCGATTATCTGCCGTTGACGGCGCTAGTGGACAGTCAGATCTTCTGCCTGCACGGTGGACTCAGTCCGAGCATCGACACGCTAGATCACATTAGGGCTTTAGATCGTTTGCAAGAGGTGAGCGCTCTATTTAGTGTAGACTTTCTTGTCTATCGCAAATAACTTTTTATTCTCTTATATCTCCTGGACGAATGTCTTCCCAATTCAATAAATTGGGATCGTCTGTCGTCTGATGGAAACTCTCATTTCAGGTGCCCCACGAGGGCCCCATGTGCGATCTCCTGTGGTCCGATCCGGACGACCGCGGCGGCTGGGGGATCTCGCCGAGAGGCGCTGGTTACACCTTCGGCCAGGACATATCCGAAACGTTTAATCACACCAACGGGTTGACGCTGGTTTCGAGGGCCCATCAGCTAGTTATGGAGGGCTACAATTGGTGCCACGACAGGAACGTAGTGACCATCTTCTCAGCGCCCAACTACTGCTACAGATGCGGCAACCAGGCCGCGATCATGGAACTAGACGACGCTCTAAAGTATTCATTGTAAGTTCAGAGATATAGTCTGTCCAGCGAGAGTTGACGTGCACGTCATCAATCAAATATGGCGTCGATCGTGAACACTGTTGCCAGACGTAATAAATAATCTTAAATCGAACTTTTACTTACAAAATCTTCGAAGAACTAGGTTAACTCGGCGACGCGGCGACTGTCAAACGTGAAATGCCGGCGCGTTGGTCGAGAGGGTCCGACAACATTGCAAATTTTAAAATACAATGACAACTTAACAACTTGTTTTCAATACTAGGAATGTTAGTTTTTCTTGTGAGATACATACGATTAGATATGTTATGGACAGAATATTTGTCGAAACGGATATTCGGTCACTATCACCGTATAACTACTTTTTACAGAAAATTACTTACGACAAATATGAATTTTGACAACTTCGAATTTTATTTATTCGGGTAGGTAGCCTTGCGTCGTTATTTGCGCATGTCTGTGACGTGCACGCCGACTCTCGCTGGACAGACTAATTCTCGCGTTTTCTACTGATCGAAATGCGAAGCCGATCCGTTGCGGAAGTATTTTCAAAAAACGTGTAGCGTTAAGATGCGATTCGAACGGAATAAGTTGTGATTTGAAAAACCAAGCTTTAATTCCAAATCGAAATAAAAATTTGAAAATAATTTGTTTTGTTCATATAAAAAAGAAGCAGGTGGAAAGGCGATTTCATCGGAAGTCTTCACGAAGTGCAGCGCATTTCAACATACGTACTAAATTTCAACCCTTTATTTAAATCTACAGAATCTGTGTAGGTGAGCAAATATTCAAAAAAACAGGAAATAACTAAGTAAAAATGGCGGCGGTTGTTAGTTACTTTTCTTCAGAGTTCTGGTAATCTTCATATCGGTTTTTAGCGAAGAGAAAGGATTCGTTATAATAATAATGATTCACTTTATTGTTATCACCAGACAAATTGGTATAGGCATCTGAAAATAAGAATGCAGCGCCAATGTGGCCAGTCGTAGAACTATAAATATTGACATTGGAATATTTATCTTGTATTTGTTGTGTGTTTATTTGTGTTTTTGAAATATAATTTTACCATAAATATAAAGACTTTTCAGGCTTCTTTAGTGAACAAGTGTGTTACTGCGTATGTATTCTCATTGCTATTGAGGCGGTAGGTGATTATCATCATTTGTTTTGTAGCCAAATTGAGAGAAATCTTAGGTTAGATCATGAGATGAATATCTTAATTCTCTGATTGACTCGTTCAATATGTACTCTAGCAGCTGCTATTTTGGCATTCAACAATGCTTCTTCTGTATTCAACTGTTTTTTGTCTTTCAAAAATGGTGGCTTGATCAACTTTATTTTAAACTGTTGACAAATATCATCTATCAAGAAACCTTTGTCCGCCATAATAGCAACCTGTGGGCTTTCTAACTTTAAAATTAAGTCACTTTGTTGGAAAATCGTTTTATCAGATGCTCTTCCGAATATCTTAATTCTCTGATTGACTCGTTCAATATGTACTCTAGCAGCTGCTATTTTGGCATTCAACAATGCTTCTTCTGTAGTCAACTGTTTTTTGTCTTTCAAAAATGGTGCCTTGATCAACTTTATTTTAAACTGTTGACAAATATCATCTATCAAGAAACCTTTGTCCGCCGTAATAGCATCCTGTGAGCTTTCTAACTTTAAAATTAAGTCACTTTGTTGGAAAATCGTTTTATCAGATGCTCTTCCCCCATATGGTTCACTAATATAAGTAATTAAACCTCCAGGAGAAACACCTGTCATGAATTTCACTGTGTTATTAGATTTATACTGAGAGTAAAACCTCATCCTGCGGCAAAGGCACTTTGGTTTCTGTATAAAAATTTCTGTACAGTCTAAGATGATTCGAGTATTTTGAAAACTTTCAAAACATTTTGGCATGTTTTTCTGTATTTCAGAATATTCTGGGAATCTTATGACACAACTAAGAACTCTACTCATAATGGGTAGCATTTCATAAATATATTTTTGGCATAATTCTTATGAAATGCTAAATAAAAGAGATAATGTCATATATGTAAGGTCACATTTCAATTTTGTCAATACTAAAACAATACGCTGTTTGATTGTTAATCTACGTGACATTGATCACTGTAAACAGATTGTACTGCTTTTACTATTGTATCTCCGATGATAGCCTATGGAGCCGTTGTCTGGTGGCCTAAAAGCCAACAGGCAACAGCAAAACTTAAGCTTGGGCAGATACAAAGGACCGCGTGTCTAAGTGTGACCGGAGCTATGCGAACAACACCAACTAGGGCAATAGAGGTGATGCTATGCCTGCCACCTTTGGATATTTATCTACAAGAAGTGGCCTTGGCAACTATGGCACGCCTTGAGACTATTGCTATAAAGCCAGAAGTAGGATGTGGGGAGACTAGACGTCGCCTGTGGCTTGAGGCTACTAACACGATGCCCCTGCTACAGGTTAAGGCAGACAGCATTCCCCCGCGATTTGTTTTTGGTAAATCCTACTCAATTCACACAAACAGTGGAAATGAGACCTCCGATGTAGGAACGATCAATATTTTCACGGACGGATCAAAGCGAGAAAAAGGAGCAGGCTGTGGAATATATTCGAGACACCTGCGATTTCAACTTAAGTGGACCATGGACAAATGTGCCAACATAGTTCAGACAGAGCTAACGGGCATAACCATAGCCGCGAACGAGATTGCTCGTAGGAACATAACGAACAAAACCATTAAAATCTACACAGATAGTAGACAATCGTTACTGGCCCTGAAGAATCATAAAATAACTTCACAGTCACTATGGGAATGCCATCAAGCACTTGCGGGTGCAGCCCATACAAACCAAATTATGGTGTGCTGGGTTAAAGGCCACTCGAGATGCAATGGCAACAAAAAAGCTGATGAATTGGCTAGAAAAGCAGCCGGCCTGAACATATTCGGTCCTGGCCCTTCCAGCCTACTACCGCTGACAGCAAAGTCACAAATGATGAAGGAGAACACCCATCAAAAATTCAAAATCCTATGGGATGAAACAACCACCTGCAGACTTGCCAGGGAACTTTTAAATTATCCCAATAAAGATGCAGCAATGACTTACCTGTCGATGCCCAGAGGAAAACTACGCAATGTCGTGGGAATTTTAACGGGACACTGCCAACTTCGGAAGCCCTTATTTAATATGGGATTAAGCGACACACCTCTCTGCAGAGGCTGTGAACAGGAAGACGAGACAGTACAACATGTCCTCTGTGAATGCCCCGCTGTCTTGTCACTCCGAGAATCCATTCTGGGTGAACGGTGGCCAATTTTAGCCACCTTGAGGGAAATCCCCCTAGGTGCAATCACCCTCTTTTTCAAACGACTGGGATGGTTGGGAGCCTAGGCTGGTGATGTTCCCGGGGAGGATGCACAAAGGGCCCAATGGGGCCTAAGTGCTGTGGTCTCGACTGCACTCCCAAAAATACAGAATACTATTGTATCTAATAGTTTTATATTATTGAGACCAGTGAAACTGTTTAGAGCACTATCTGTAGTTATCAGATCACACAAAGTAGAGACTTTTGGGGTATTCCTTTTTCCCTTCTACACAAACACGATATTTATCACCAGCTGGAGGAAAGGTATGGAAATTCACATTTGAACATTTCTTTGCCCAGGAAGAACACTGAGGAACTGAACAATAACGATTCGAACGACTCATAGCTTTCAAAATGATTGCAAATAATAAATATTTGTAAAAAATCACACAAAACAAAGGAGAACGTAAGAACTATGTCAAGATTTTTAGTTATTCTGATTGTCACCAGGCGGCGTAGCGCTTATTTCGATTCGCCTATACTCGTCATATCAATATAAAATACAATGTCACACATTGAAATTTCATTAAAATAAACTAAACTAAAAACGTAACAGTTCCAACATATTAAAATGGCAAAATTGAACTTAAAGAAGTCATCGGTGAGGTATAATGCTTCACCTATCAAGAAATATTTGAGAGTTGATTTAAATTTCACAACTGCTCGTGGAAGATTATTATAAAGTTTTACATCTCCGGTCTGCTCTGGCACTTTTCCCGTCTGCAGTGTACTGGGACATAGTCCGTCCTGTTTCTTGTGTCATTTTGGTGTATAACGAAGCTATTTTTTTGTTTAACAAATAACAGACACTCTAACACAAGGCTGCCCAACCTTTTTAACAGTCGGGCAAAAAGGACGATTCAAAAATCACAGGCGGGCCACTGACCACTGACAGTTCAATTAAAATAATAACATAAACAGCATATTCTGCTTTTTAAAGAAATACAATTAACAAAATTTAAAATCAAACTTAAAAATTGGCACAATCAATGTGATTTATGAATTTTTTTTGTTTCAATAATTTTCCTATATTAGGCGTCAAATCAGATGTTGACAGGCACAACAAAAAAATTTATTTTTATATAAGTAATTCGGATTACAAACATATGTTGAAGCGAAACTACTTAGAAATTGGAAGACCAGGTTAGTTATTGCAGGAAAATTTTCTTTTGGTACCAGTTTCAAAAAATCTACAAATTCTTCTGAAGAAGTTTCTGACTTTGACAATATTTTTTCTGAAAAGAGTTTTTTATTGCAGAATCATTTTGACGATTTGTGAGTTCCAACTGAATATTAGCAGGATGACTTATTATTTCAGTCAAACTGTTCGTAAAAGGATTCACAAAAATTTGTCAATTTGTTTTTATACTTCGAACTCCTGGAATCTGCTCTGAAACGACATTAATAAGCATCTAATTTTGGATTCCTACTTAGTACAATGGATAGTGTCGATATTGAGCTTCTCTTTCATTTCTTTGAGTGTAGGAAAGTGGGCAATATTTTCATTGGCTTAATTCATTGAAAACAGATTTAATTCAGCTTTGAATCCTCTGATCAAAGTAAGCATAGTCAGAAGCGCGGTCGGAAGTGAACAACTTTTTCCTTGTAATTTGAGATTTAAAATATTGAGGTAATTGATAATGTCAACAGTAGATGCAAAATCACTCAACCAGGATTCTTTTTTCAGTAAATCCGTTTCCAAATGAAACACCCTTTCTTCTTCTAAAATTTCAACACCTGCTCTCTCAAGGTGAAGAAATTTTTTAACATGATTCTCTTTGAAAACCATCTCACAACGCAGTACAGTTGTAACTCTACATATTCGCTGATATATTCAAATAAAACCCTGAATTGACGTATGTGAATAGTCCATAATATCATCCAACTGCATGTACTTTAGACAGGCAGTTTTTAAACTTGCTCACGCGGGCGGCGGGCCATTCAAAATTCGTTCGCGGGCCACATTGTGGCCCGCGGGCCTTAGGTTGGGCAGCCTTGCTCTAACACATACAATGAAGGAAAAGTAAGAATCCCTAACTCGACGAAAGCAGCCCTGCGGTCCTTAGGTGATTTGAATATGCCGGCTAATTATAGACCCATCTCTATTATACCCCTGTTGGGCAAGATTTTTGAAGCTATCTTGAAGACACGTCTTTTAAATTTCTTTGAAAAAAATAACCTTCTTAGCGCTAGTCAGTTTGGCTACAGAACTGGGAAGTCTACTGTTGGGGCGATCTGTGAGCTCTGTAATGCTATATGGGATGGTTTCGATGATAAATCGATCAGCTCTGCTAGATTTTATGACCTGACACGAGCGTTTGACACAGTGCGCCAGGATTATCTACTGATAAAACTTGAGAGATATGGTATTCGGGGTACTACTTTAGACCTCATCTCTTCATATCTAAAAAACAGGACTTACTATGTTGAATATGGTGGGCAGAGCTCTGATGCTCACGCAGTGCGATATGGAGTTCCACAGGGGTCTGTACTTGGACCTTTGTTCTTTATAATTTATTTCAACGATCTACCCATTAATCTTGGCCAGACTGTAAAAGCCGTCTTCTACGCTGACGATGCAACCTACCTAGCCACTGGCAAAACGAAGGGCAAGAAACACTTGCTACCCTGGAACAGTCAGAGGTCATATCCAAAGACTCGGTTTTGTATCAATTGTCTGACTCACAATGAAACAAAAACCCAAAACATAAGCTTCTCTACAGCAAGAAGCAATTACAGTGAGCCAGTTAAACTCTTGGGCGTTTACTTGGACTCAAAGTTGGATTTCGTTTTCCACACTGAGGATCTGTGCAAGCATCTAGCAAAAGCGACGTTCGGAATAAGACAATTAAGGTTCCAGTTAGACAGTCAACATTTAAGAATGGCCTATTTCTCTTTGTTTCATAGCATACTGACTTATGGATTAATAGTTTGGGGTAACTGTGGTAACAGGGAAAAAGTATTTGTAACACAAAAAAGGGTGATACGTATTATGAATTTTAGTAGCTCCAGGTCTCATTGTAAGCCTCTATTCAAAAAACTATCGATTTTGCCACTGCCCTGTTGCTATATTATGGAGTGCCTTTTGTTTGTTCATAAAAGATGTTTGACTCATGGTGTTATGCGGCACAATAATATACACACATATGCAACTAGGAATAGTGATAAAATTTGCATACCTTTGTGTAGAATTAAGAGAACACAAAATATATACAGATACATCAGCGTTGGGCTATACAATGCCAAACTGCTATAAAGATCTAACATACAATATATTTAAGAAAAAAATTCGCAACATATTGATGATGCATTGTTTCTATACAGTTGAAGAGTTCCTCCTGCACATGCCCTCCTGTACATGCGAGTAGAAAGTTTAAGTTTTAAATTTATTTATTTTTTTGTGCTCCTGTTTTCGAAATTGTTATGTTGTATGTGATTTCTAATTCTAAATTTTGTAATGTATTTTAGGACAAGTGTAAAATTCTTGAAATTTTATATGAATAAATATCTATCTATCTATCTTATTGACTGACCTTCGGTCTGCTATTTTGTTGAAAAGCAAAATTGATATTAAATTATTTCATTATATTGTTATAGCATGTTGGTGTATCCCTATGACGATTTTCAGAAATTATGTTAGAACAAAAAAAAAATTCTGGTTAATTTCTTTGCTCTCTCGATATTATTGGGACTATTATTGTGAATGCTACCGAAATGTGTAGATAGATAGATAGATAGAAAGATTTATTCGTTCACATGGGATCCATAAGGATATTGAACTTGTCAAAATACAGTTATTATAATACAGATTATTGTCAAAAAATATATAGGAATTAAAAAACAAACTATTACAGACATATAAATACAAACATTAACAAAATATCACAGTCATTTACATTGTTGAAATATTGTCCTCAAAATATTCATTAAGGGCATAATATGCTCTGGAGACCAGGAAGGGGGTGTCCATTAATTACGTGAGGTATTTAGGGGGGAGGGGGTCGAGGAAAATCTCACTCAATCGCACGTGGGGGAGGGGGTGGTCTAATCAAATATCACGTAATTTTTTTTTCGCAAGAAACTATAAAATTGCTAGAAAACTGGGTTAACTTGAGTAAAAAATGTTTCTCCACCGAAATATAGCTGAATCATTCATAAAAATATTCATCGCGGTTTAATTATGCACTGATGGAAGAATTTATTAACTATGAATAAATTCATTTGGTTGAAAACAAGTTATTCATTTATTAAATATGAAAAAGTATTTTTCCAACATTATTCGTTAACTATTGATAAATATTTATTAACAATAAATACTTTTTTTGGAGTAAATATTTCTTCTTCATATGCGGTATAATGTGAATCTTATTCATAAAAAAAATGATGCCATAATATAATAATATATCTTTATTTAGCCTTCTGCTATTTACATCACTAAAATATCTATTTACATGAGTTTTCTTAATTTACATAACAATCTAACTATGCAAATACATGTTAAGTTTCCTCTTGAATACTCTTAAAGTAGGCGCACTTTTAATATCATCAGGCAGATCATTGAAGAAGCGAACCCCATCATAAAATAATGTTTTCTGCAAGTTAGTAGTCTTCACCAACGAAATATTAAAATCTTTATTCGACCTCGAACCATACTCATGAAAACTCGATCTTACCGCCAAAACAGAATTCAAATAGCTAGGTTGACTATTATGTTCAATGTTATACACCAATATTAAATTTGCTCTTCTGATGAACTGCCTGACATCAAGCCAATTCAGCCTGTCCAGCATATTCTTAATAGGAGTATATTTATCACAGTTCAATATAATTCTCATAATCTTATTTTGTTGCAATTGCAATCTATTCAACTTTTCACCAGTACAAGATATTAACAATGAAGAAACATATGAAAAATGAGGAAAAATCATGGTATTATACACTAGTATTTTAGTCCATTGAGATAAAAAAACGCGATATACGCTTTAAAAACCCTATTTTTTACCAATCTTTTTGCATAAATACTCAACATGACTGTTAAAACTCAACTGTGGTTCCAAGATCACTCCCAGATACTTGATTTCAAAAATAGTATCAATTTTTTTCCCCTCTATAAAAATCAAATGTTCCGATTCATGAAATTTTTGACAATTAACTTTAGATCCGATAACCATACATTTAGTTTGCAATTCAATTTCAATTTGTTTTGACATAGCCATTCATACAGACATTGTAATTCTACATTAAGTACAGGAACTATCTCATCAGCAGTTTTTCCAGAGACTGATATGAGCGTGTCATCAGCAAATAGGTTAACAAATGAATTTTTTAAGACCTTATACATATCATTTATATAAAGTATAAACAAAAGCGGGCCCAGCACGCTTCCCTGTGGTACACCCCATCTGCTGTCTCTCATATTAGAAACATAATTTCCAACCCTTGTCCTATGAGATCTATTTGATAAAAAATGCTTGATCCACTCTAGTGCACTATCCCTGATACCATACGAAGTCCCTTTATAATGAACATGCGATGCGCTTATAATTTTCACTGAAAAAACTATGACTTATTACTTAAAACCATTGTTTTATGTTTTATTATTAACTTAATTTTTTTCACATTTTTATAAAATATTACTGATTTACTTGAACTAATAGAATTAACACAGATTAACTAATTCATATAACAAATATGTATTTAAAAAAATCTCACGTGTGATTCGGGAAGTGGGAAGGGGGTCGAGCAAGAACTCAAGACATCTCACCAAGGGCGAAGGGGGAGTCAAAAAATCTACAAAATAATCTCACTTACTTAATGGATGCCCCTAACAGGAAGTAGGGGGACACACTATTCAATTGATTTTATGATTAATTATCATCTATCAGGTATTATCAATACCTGACTAATAATTCACGAAAAACTTTCTCGTTATTCAGATTTGATGTTACACCCATTGGCGTTTACTACAAAACTCGCAAAAAAAAATGTTTCCTCCAGCTTATATGCCTTTCGTCTGATTTTCACATTTTTTTTTTTTCAGTTTACAATTCGATCCAGCCCCTCGGCGCGGCGAGCCCCACGTGACGCGCAGGACGCCCGATTATTTCTTGTAATTTCATGTATTTGTCAATCGCAATATCATTTTAAGCTGCTTAGGTATATCCTATTCGTTAACAAGTATATTGTACAAAATATTGGGTCCCGAAAACGGGCCACTCAGTCTTGTCTCTCGGAGGCGAGAAGAAAGGAAACTCTCGCATATTCTTTTCAAAAGAAAAATCGATAACGACAAAAAAATTTTTTATTGAATATGTACTCCCGATCGTATCAAATCTAGTATCGAAGGGAGATCGAAATTTTGAAACGAATATAACGGAGTTTTTTTTTTAAGGTGGTAATTTTTTTTTAAATGCCATTGTACTGAAATTTGGCGAACAGTGACCAAATTGCTGTAACTAAATTGTAGGACCTATAAATAAATGCATGTATTACCCCCTCTAGTTATACTCAGTGTTTAATATAAAAAGCATTTTGTTTTTCAAATTTTTTTATTTTTTTCAAATTATTCTTTTTTTTTTCAACTACAACAAATGTCATCTTTTCATAATTTTTACCTTGAATTTCATCGTCATCCTCTCAAGGAAAATTCCCTCCTAAATTAATTTCTTTTATTTTTTGTCTTCAAATGTTTCTTAAAATAATTGTTTACTGTAATTTGTATATTGAACTTATTCGAACTTTTCTCCAAAGTGATTTGACTGTTTTACGGAATGACATCATGTGAACAACATGGCTATTGTGCATTTTCAGGAATGTGGTTACATGCAAGAAGTCAAAGTTTGGACTGAAGTTTACTCTGTTCCTGATGTTCTTTCATTAAATGGTTTCTTAAAAATTTTGTCTCTTTTTTTTTATTGCGTAACTCTGGATTTCTGATCTGTATAGTTGAATATTGCAAGTTGGTTTTCTATAATTAAAATCAACCGATCAATATGGATGATTGTTTTGTTTTAATTCTTAAAAAAAAACAATTATTCTTTAATTTCGATTTTTTTTTTAAAATATTTAACCTAGTAATTTTAAGTTATAATTATTTTTGTAGACAAAAAATAAAGTTATAAAGTCAAACAAGCTGTTTATTTCGTGGGGAACATCTGTAAAATACTGATAAACTATTTAATTCAATAAAACTTATTTTGTTTAAATTCTTTGTTTTTAAGAATATTTTAAATACTTTTTCGATAACTCTTTTTTTATTATTTAATGGTGTTATTGTTGAAAATTTTCATTGTTTATTTAAAATGAATAGGGGTAAAGTACTATTTAGATTTTTTTCTGGTGAACCGTTTTTTTTTATATATTATTCAATGGTCAGTACCGTAAGATTTTCATAAGTTCAAATGATGAAAATTTAATTTCTGCTTTATTGCCGCACTTTTGAAAAACCTGGATTTATGAAGAATCCTTAATGTATCCTAAGAGAAAAAATCATCAATAATTAGTTCTGGTACTCTGAAAAAGACGGATAATTTATTACAAAAAGAATATGAGGTAAATATATTCCTAAGTATCTTTGATTCTTTTCAATTTTTTCTTCTTAATGCACGTACCAGGAGGGTAGGTACCACCGTATCAGCTGCAAGAATTATAAGAGGATAAATTCGGGTAGAAGCCCCCCCTATAAATTTTGATAGAGGGCATGTCTAGGGCAAGGTACGCCACTGGCACTGAAATTTACTGATCACAAAATGCAAGCGCAATTTTAGTAATCATTTGAGTAAAACAACCACTTGATGTAGCTAAACATCATATATAATCTAATTAAGAAAAAAGGTAAAATTTGTTCATTTATAACATATGTCATCCTGTTTGAATTGATGAGTGCTAACTAAAAGCATCTCTCCGAGAAAGATTAAAAGAATCCAGGTAATAAAGTCCATTCCAATAAAAAAGTAGTTATATGTGAAGTTGTAACACAAATATTTATTTATTTATCTTTATTCACGGGGCAAGCCCCATACATTAAAAATTACAATGAGTTTATGGCTAGAAGCCTACAAAAATACAAACTTGATTACATAAAAAAAATATTAAGTTATTCAATTCATTCAAATTTTAACAATGATTTTGATAAATTTTTTATTCTGTACAACGAAAGTGTGTTTGGATCAAACCAGTCTACGATTTTATTACATAACATAAATATTCTATCAAGGGGAACTAAATTGTGATCTGTAAACGGAATTCTCATTCCAGTTCTATACCCTGCATACCTAATAAATACTCTATTGAGAGATTCTAACTTTTTTATCTCTCCCTTATCTTTGGGTCTCCAAATAGGAGAAGCATACATAACTGTTGAATACACAAAGAAGAAATAAAGTTTTCTAAATGTTTCAATGTTGTTAAACTTATTCGTAAACCTCTTAAGAAAATAGATTTTCTTTTGACCTTTTAGAAAAGTCAATTCGTAGTGCTGCTTAACAGATAATTTGTCATCAAAAATTACACCTAAATCTTTCGTAAAATTCACTTGATTTATAAGTTCACTACTAAGAGAATATGGAAGAAGCCAAATAGATCGTGATCTACCAAACCTAATGTGGAAGCATTTATTTACGTTGATATTCAATCCATTAGCTACACACCAACTATTAAAGCTATTTATGTCATATTGCAATTTATCCATATCCTCGTAGGAGGTGATTTCTCTAAAAATCTTTGCATCATCAGCGAACAACAAAATTTTACTATACAGGATTTGATCTACCACATCATTAACAAAAATGAGGAAGAATAAAGGGGCCAAAAGAGTCCCCTGTCCTACTCCCGAAAGAACAATGATTGAAAAAGAGTAGACATTCCCGATTTTTACTATTTGTTTTCTATCATGAAGATAAGATGAAACCCATCGAAGGAGACTGCCACTCATGCCATAGGCATATAGTTTTCGGAGTAAAAGTTCCAAATTTACTAGATCAAACGCTCTCGAAAGATCTGTATAAATAGAATCTACCACATAGCCAGAGTTTAGTTGTTTTACTAAGAATTCATGATAAACTGTTAAATTTGAAACAGTTGATCTGCCATCAATGAAACCATATTGTTGCGGAACTATGAATCTCCGAAAATAACCGAAAATTTTGTGATAGACAACAAAATCAAGCAGTTTAGCAAATACATACACTATTTATAAATATGATACTTAATAAAATGACTAATAAATAGATATTAACTATATTTTACAATTATTGTTTCGAACTATCCCTAAGGTAGAAAAATATATATATTTAAGTGTTATCATTAAAATGGAAATTTCTGTAAGCATAGTCAAATATGTTATTAATTGATTCTGAATCTTCTCTCTGAACATAACAGATTTTATTTCACAATAATCGCGCGAACGATGTTTACTAAATTATTGAACTGAGATCAACTGATAAAAATTCAATTATGTTTGGAGTGTATATTAAATAATAATTATTATTTTGAAATCGCTCGAAATTAACAAACACTTCTTGATAGAAACATCGACATCGTTTATCTGAGTAAAGTTGCCAGAACTTTGAATTGTCAAGATGGAAGAATTCGAGGTAAGTTTTCCAAATTGATACCTACATTTGAATATCAGCTGAATAAGGAAACTCATGAAAAGTTTTGCAAATAATATAAGTAATTTATATAGGTAGGTACCTATATATAGTATAAATTACTACCTACTGGGTAGTATATATTTGTTCCCAATTATTCCAAATTTTCTTAGTGAGTCGTCTTAAGTTAAAAGCCAACGATCCTGTTGGTTACGGAAATATTCAAACATTTTTTTCAGAAAAATTGTGTTATTAGTATTTCATTAATTATAATTCAATATGCAATAAATAGTCTCTATCAATGCGGTGAATGATATAAGCAAGGCAGATATTAATGTTTAAACCTCCACTTCATTCATTTGCCAAAAACTTTCATAAACATTTTAATAATTTCTCGACTTTATTTTTGTAACTGACACATTTATTATACATTTTTGTCTTTCTAATAAACAATTACATATTTCAGTCGCAATGATTATGATTATATATCGTATAAAGTGAACACTCAACCTTGAAGTATACTCAAACGAAAACAATTTGTAATTTTCATTTTACTCAGAATTTTTTGGGATATATGTTACAGCATATTAAGACTTCATCAGACGAACTACAGTGTAATTACAAACATGTAACAACATGTAATAAATGGCCTTTACTTGTGTAAATACATTTCAGTGAGAATCGCTCGGTTTTAAGAAATTTACACAAAATTTCTTATAGAACTATATAATTTTATTTCATTATTATATTTACTAATTTACTATTTATTTTAGCAAATAATCTCATAATAATCTCGTTTATCTTAAATTATAGAAAGTGAATGTTGTTCATCTTACATGTGAAATATCAGACAAACCTAAACTCAGTGATCATAGCTGGCAAATAATTAAAATTTTAAGTGAAGAAAAACGGAAGAAAAAACAAATAACATGCAGAAATATTGATTATGACGTTGTTGCTAATGAACTTTCATGTAAAGTATGGAATTTTGGTGCGGCAAGTACTGTTCAAATATATGAGGAAATAGAAAAAAATGTTTCGGATGTCATTGAAAATGTTGCGATGGTTAAAACCATAACTGTCAACCCTAAAACCCCTTGGTTCAATAATGAAGTGAAAGAAGACATGAATAAGAGAGATCAAAGTTATACTGACTTTAAACAGGAAAGAAATGAAGTAAAAAGTAAAGAAAAATGGAATCATTATAAAAGAAATCGAAATGTCTGCACTGAAATAAAAGAATGTACTATCAGAAAGAAATCCTGAAACTCAAACACAATCCTAAAAAAATGTACCGAGTGCTAAATGAATCTATTGGAAAAATACAAAATAAACAAACTAATGAAATTGACTTTGAAGGAGTAATCGAAAGTGATAATAGAATAGCAGCCCAAAAACTAAATGATTTTTATATTGATAGTGTAAAAGACATAGTGAACAGAATACCAAAACTTTCTAATACTAATACCAAATTAATAAAATTTGAAATAAAAAGTTCTTTAAATAAGTTTAGATTGGTAACGCCCAAATACTTACAAAAAATTATTTACAGTTTGAATCAAAAAAGTAACTCGGATCTGATAAATTTAAAACTAATTAAAAATACAAATAAAATACTTTTACAACCAATAACTGACTTTATAAACTCATCTCTTAAACAATCGTGCGTCCCGGCCGAGCTTAAATGTTCTTTAATCACTCCGGTACCAAAAGTCAAAAATTCTAAGAAAGTGGCCGATATGAGACCTATTAATACATTGCCTACCATTGAAAAAATATTAGAAAAAGTAGTCTACGAACAGCTGAAAGAATTTATAAAAGAAAACGACATACTGGTTAACGAACAGGCTGGTTTTCGTGAATCATACTCAACTGAGACCGCCTTGCAGTTACTTTTAGACAAGTGGAAAACTGGCTTAGATGAGGGTAAGGTCATATTAATAGTGTTTCTCGATCTCAAGCGTGCATTTGAAACAATTGACGGAGGAAGGTTAATTCAAAAACTTAAAGAATATGGAATAAATGGGGATGTCATTGCATGGTTGGAAAATTATCTCACAAACAGAAAACAAAAGACCAAGTTTAATGGATGTACGTCTCAGCCAAGAATGAACAATATCGGTGTACCACAGGGCAGTATATTAGGGCCGATCCTTTTTATTTTGTATATTAAAGATATAGTAAACACGCTCGAGCACTGTAAGATTCAACTTTTTGCTGATGATACTCTTATTTACATTATATGTAACTCAGTAGAAGAAGCAGTAAAACTTATAAACAATGATCTTTCAAAATTAAGTGATTGGTTACAGATAAATGTCTTAAAGTTAAATGCAAAAAAAAACAAAAGCTATGTTAATAGGAAAAAATTCCTATCTGAATGTATTTAAGGAACAAAATCTCAAAATAAAAATAAATGGTGATGATATTGACCTAGTTGAAATCTTTAAGTATTTGGGAGTCAGCATCGATAATAGATTAACTTTGAAGCGTCGTGTCAGTGAAGTAATCGAAAAAATTGCAGTGAAAACTGGCTATTTTAACAGAGTTTCGAAACATTTAGATATTGCAACAAAAATTCTACTTTACAACTCTTTAATTCTTCCGTATTATTAGTACTGCCCTAGCTTTTTATACTATGCATCTGCAGCTGATTTGGACAAACTACAACGTTTACAAAATAGAGCAATGCGCACAATTCTAGTGGGAAACCGCTATGCACCAGTTTTTCATATGTTGTTCGTACTTAGGTGGCTAGACGTCCGAGAGTTGCTTAAATTTAATGTTATGGTATTTATATTCAAATTGAAAATTGGTTTACATCCGACAGTTATCCAAGATTTAGCCTCATTCAATAAAGATATTCATCAATATGATACCAGAAACAAACATGACTTCCATCCTAAAAGGGCAGGCTCAAGATCATATTCCTCCATATTCCATCAAGGACTATCCGAGTTCAACGAACTACCGTCAGCTGTAAAACTAAAATCAACTGTAAATTCTTTTAAAACTGCTTTAAAAAAATTATATCTACAAAATTTAAATTTAAAATAGTCTTGTTTCAAACTTATATATTTTAAATGTATATTGTCATATATGTGTTGTATATTTTATATTGTAGCTGTTAGTTAAATAAATCTTCTTTATTATTATTATCAAGTTTTTATTGAATAAATCGAAAATAATATTAATGGCCATTTATTTTCCTATATTTTACTAAAGAGCACAGGGAAGTTAAAATAAATATTTTTTTTAGTATTTACATGGTTTTGGATCTGAGTTTTCCTCAGAGGATCCAAGGTGTCCAGATGCATTACCCAAAGGACAAAATAGTCCCCAAAATTGCCCATATGGCCTATACGCTGAGCAGCTTTCTGGGACTGCTTTCACAGCTCCTAGATCAGAAAACAAGAGATCATGGCTTTATAGGATATTCCCATCAATTGGTCATAAGCCTTTTAAACCATTCGTGAAGACCAATGTTTCATGCAATTGGGATGAAATTATTCCAAATCCTACTCAGGTGATCAGAAATAACTTTTCTGGATTCATTTGGTTTAATAATAGGTTGAAAAGATATTCCTTTTAATCATTGAATTATTTTCAAAAAAAAAGTTTATCGAATAAATATAGATTAACTGTTGTGGAATAGCTTCTATGTAGATTTTGGTTTTGTAAATGATAGGAGATAAGTAAATTAACAATGTTGAATTTTTAGATGAGATGGAACCCCTTCGATTTTCCAAGTAAGTTGGAGGAAAAGGACTTTGTTGAAGGTATAAACACGGTATGTGGCGCTGGAGATCCAAAACTGAGGTTAGGACTTGGGATCCATATATATGCCTGTAATGTTTCAATGAAAAACAGAGCATTTTACAATTCAGACGGGGATTTTTTGATAGGTAATGTTTACAGCCCCATTTTTTCACGATATATTTCAAGCAGCCATTTAATTTCAACACATTTTATATTTCTGTTATATTACCTGCTTTTTACTAATATAGATTTGAACTTATATATCATGACTTTTCATAATTAATTCTTTAATTTTTTAGTGAGTACATTATTTAGTAAATGAAATTTTAAGTAGGGGGCGATAAAAGCATCATTATTATCATTATTCTATATTGTTTAAGATGTTAAAAAAAAGATTAAAAAAAACCACGAACAAATTCAACAAAATTTTTAATAAATCTTCAAAAATCATAAATCGATCACAAAATTAATCTTTAATACAAGAAAGTTCTAATTATTATGTATCAAATCTAAAATTTTGAAAATTTTATTCTAATATAAACGATTGTCCAAAATATGTGAATTGACGCTGAACTTCGATTCGATTTTATGAATTATTCAAAATCCTCATTGTTTCGATGGAAAATCAATAATTTTTCTATTTGATTAGAGATTTAACATCGTATGAATTCCAATCTTATTCTTTTTATCTTCAAGAAATTAAGCGAAACTGGCAACACTGCTTATTGTAAATTGCAATTGCGATCAACAAATGTTTCGCAAAGTTAAATACGTTTGCGTAATAATTAATAGCAAGGAGTTCAACAAAATTTGCAATAGAAAATTTCACAATTTTTAAGTCAAAATCATATCAAACGCATACACTCGACGTTGTCAGTTTTATTAATTTACTGAGTTTCAACGTTATGTACCTACTCTATTTTCAGTACCCCAGCAAGGAAATCTTATTATAAAAACGGAGTTCGGAAAATTGAAAGTACAGCCCAACGAAATATGTGTAATTCAGCAAGGAATGCGGTTCCAAGTGGAGATATCTGAGCCATCAAGGGGATATATTCTTGAAGTATACGGCAGACATTTTACCCTACCAGATCTGGGTCCAATCGGAGCGAACGGTTTGGCAAATCCAAGAGATTTCATGACACCAGTGGCGTGCTTCGAAGAGCTAGAAGAGGAGTTCGAGATTCTAGTGAAATATCAAGGACACTTGTTTGTGTGTATACAGGAACACAGCCCCTTCGATGTGGTTGCATGGCATGGGAATTACGTCCCTTACAAGTACAACTTGGAGAATTTTATGGTCATAAATTCCGTTTCGTTTGACCACTGTGTAAGTTGTTTGATCAAAAACTCTCTGAAAGGTTCTGAGCGATATTTTTATTTATTTATTTATCTATTTATTTATTTATTTATTTATTAAACATAACTCTACAAAACAGCTATAGCTGATATCGCAGGTAATACAGTGTATTTACTGTCTATATCAAAGAATATTTACTTTAAAATTTCGTTCTCAAACCAAGATTTTTATTGTTTTTATCTTGAATAATATTCTTCCAGGATCCCTCCATCTTCACAGTTCTAACTTGTCCATCCGAAAAACCTGGAACAGCTATTGCAGATTTCGTTATTTTTCCACCACGATGGTCTGTCCAAGAAAACACTTTTCGGCCACCCTATTATCACAGAAATTGCATGTCTGAATTCATGGGGCTGATCACAGGAAAATACGAAGCCAAAGAGGGAGGGTTTCTACCAGGGGGTGCTACCCTACACAGTATAATGACTCCCCACGGGCCCGACGTCAACTGTTTCGAAAAAGCTTCCAGGGATGAACTAAAACCCTGCAGGGTAGCTGATTTTACGCAAGTAAGTTTATTCGGAAAGGTAATAAATAAACCAAATAATTAAACGTACTCAGAACAACTAACTACTTATTTCATGCATATCTAGCAAAATTGGTAAAATGATAACTAGTTGGTAAATTAAAATCGCTTCGAAGAAGTGCAAGTTTTAAGGTGGTAATCGTACTCTTTCGATTCGTGTAATTCAAAATTACGCGCGAAACTGCATTCACTTTTGGTTTGTTCAAATTGTATCATAGAGTTTAAATCGAAGCGGTATTTGACGTTTTCACTTCTTGCGTTCGAAATTACTTGAAACGATCTTTCTCAGAGTTTGAATCAATTCAAAAAGTTTTAGAGATTCACGCAAACAAAGAAAACTGTAAAAATTGAATTGTTTATGTCCATTGCTACCCGAATTCTTTGTAGACATTTTGTTTTTTCTCAAATAAAGCAATTTTTTTTTGATTTAGACAAACCTGAATGTATTCAAGTCGATTTGCAAACGCTTTTTGAGTCACGTGTAAATTGTCAGAGTTTTGTAGATATTACAAATTACGTAAAATACTCGCCTGTGCTCATAAAATTGTAAGATTTCTTCTGCAGTTCTTCCGCATCCTGTGGAAGATCTTTCAGTAAATTGAAGCTGGTCATGAATTTTCTACGAACGACAATAATCGTTTGGAAGCATTGATGTTACTGTTTTCTTTAAAAGATATTGTGGACAGAATTGACGCCAATAAAATCGTAAGTCTGGTCTGAATTGAAACATCTTAGAATTTTTATCAAGAAATGACTAAGTTTCCAGTTGTACTATGTAAATTTGTTGAATATTTATACTGCAAACTTCATTGCCTTAACTATATTGAATTCTATTCGTACTTGCGAGTCTTTTATATACACAAATGAAAAATTATTAAAAAATGAAGAAATTGTGATGAAATTGTAATAACATAAAAGTAATATGTATCATCCATCAGGGAATTTTAGAATTGTATCAATATGTTAAGTTCATTGATTCATATTATGTTACAATATACACTTACTGGAAAATAAATTGTTTGCTTCGTAATTTTCACTTTCTTAAAAAATAACTGCAATTCTATACGAATTATACATGCATACATTTCTATAATGTGTATTCACAATATATCTTTATAGTCGGCAAATTTCACTTATTGAGTCGGCATTTATGGCAATACTCGACCCCCAAAAATCAGTACGACTCGTTTATGAATTGTCTTCCTGCTAGAGACGGCGAAGTTAAAAATTCTACACTCTCTAGTAATGTCTGGCTCACACAGAAAAGTAACACCTTGCTACACCCAACCAATGACAAGTTTTGAAAGTACCAATCCCAAACGTGCATACAAAAAGTTCAAAGATATAGATAGTTTTATAAATTCTTCGTAAAGTCTTATCCGTTATTATCAAATTACAACTTTCTCAAACATATTTTCTATATTAGCCCGCTAAATGCAAAACTCTGTATTTGCAAAAAAATGAAAAACGAGGTTAATCGTGGGTTAGATAGATTCAGTAATGGACAAAAGCATTGTACAGATTGTTAGATGCACAACTTCATATTTTACATATTACAAGTCAGTAAATGTTAACGTCAGATGCAAAACTCTGTAAAAATATCTATGTGTCAAATCAAATGCAAAACTCCGTACTTTTAAACAACCAATCACAGGGTGCAATTGTCAACACGTGACAACTCCTGATGTGACCGCGTGTCAAATAACAAGGATTTGGGAAAAATGTTTTTTGATTTCGTTAGTATAATTTTGTTTTATTTCATGTTCTATGTTGCAATAAATTATAAGAAGAACCAGTAGTCAGGATTTGGGAAAAATGTTCTTTTTGATTTTGTTAGAATAATTTTTTCATTTTATGTTCTATGTTGCAATAAATTATAAAAAAACGTATTTATTTTTTGTTATGATTGAAATTTTGATGAGAAAATTAATTTGTCGAAGTGGGTAAGTTCAAATGCAAAACTTCGTAAATTTATAGCGTTCTCCATTGGTAAAACTGGTGCTGCACTGACACTCGATTAGTTCTGTCACAAAACTGCCCTGGGGCAGTCCCAATGGATCACAAATTTTATAAATTCCGTTTCGGGTTTTGGTAACACTACAGCTGTTTGTTTTTTGAGGTTATGTTAGTTAAGTTCCGCTTTTTTATTTTTAATCGTAAAATTGAAGTTTTTCTTTGTTTATGAAATGTAAAAAAATTACCCAAGAAATAAACCTTCAATTTGAAATTAATAACGAATTAGTAACCCTTTGTGTCCCTATTGACGACTGGGATACGCTTTTTAAGTTGACAACTGAGTATTTTTATTTAAACTTTTTCTGGCCAGACTGCTTCTTGAGAGAGTGTGCTTTGATTACAGATTACGATGAATTTACCTGTTCTTACATTATTGATTTAATAAATAATGGTATGGTTTCATTGAAAGAACCTCTACCAAATATTTATAGAATGGAAGGTTTTGACAGGTAGGTTGTATGCTAAGGTAACCATGCAGTCAGTAATTTACCTTGTATAAAGTGTATTGATTCACTGATTAAGATTTTTTCTAATTTTGATCTGTAAAACTTTATATAAGTAATTATAAAATGCAAGATATTTCCTATAAGGTGATGAAATTAACTATTATTATATGTTAGCTGAAAAAACTGGCAAAACAACTAATTAATATTATAACTCTTGAAGTACATACATTTATTCTCTAAAAATTGGTTCAAGTAACTATATAAAGTTTAAATCATTCAATAACAATTTTCTGGATTATTTTCACACAACAAAATGTATATTCCATTATATTTAACCGTCACGAAGCAGTACAGGAATAATTTTTTATTAGATCATGGTAAAACTTTATAAAATTATTAATTTAAAGTTCTCAATATTAAGTATTCTGTTATTCATTCAAATCAAATAACTGCACTGACCCCGGCACGAGCTCTCGTACCTCGTGCCAAAAAACATGCACTCAGTTCAATTTCTATTGCCCTAGTTTCCCAATGGATCAAGAACCCTCACACTAAGCTTACCAATGGATCATAAAAATTGCACTCAGTGCGCACTAGTTCTACCAATGGAGAACGCTATTAGCTTTCAAGTGCAAAACTCTGCAAGTGTATCTTTTATACCTATTTTTCCAATCCGCTAGGCAATCTATAGGTACAATTGCAAGGCTGTTCGATTACAGTTATCGGTTACTACTATTAGAAACATTCTTCGGGTTTCTGAGAAGAGAAACATAAGCACAATACGTTTTTATCGTTTACTGTAAAATCAACAAAATGTCACATACAGAGTTTTGCATTTAGCGGGCTCATATTACAGATTTATATCATTCAAGATTTTACACTGAATTAGTGTTAATTATAAAAAAAATTTAATTGGAATTATATTAATTTTTTCAGAGTTTTATGTTCGAAAGCTGCTTAGGATTAGCAGTAACCAAATGGGGAGCAGAAACGAGCCAAAAACTTGACCATGAATACTACAGATGTTGGAAAGGATTGAAAAAAAATTTCACTGGACCCAAAAAGTGAATTAAACAAAAATTTATCTGGCAATAATTATCCAATGAAAATTGTATTTCAGTAAATTTGAATTCACAAAAATAAACTATTACAATTTTATTGTTTTCCTGAACATTTGATCAATATAAATACTTCAGAGAAATTGTCCTAAATTTCATCGAGTAAACTAACGCAAAATAATACTATAAGAATATAAAATGTTGAACAAAACAAATATTTTCACATTATACTAGAAAAGTTATTTAATATAAATAAATTCACAAAGAACAGTTGTCAACAACAATCGGTCCACATAATGTATAAATTCCATTCATTTCCAAAATAACAAAATACATAATAAACTTCCGATGTTATTGTGGATTTTAAATAGTTTGAGCATCCATATCTACTGCTTGTTGTTCCGGTTCTTCATCATTATAAATATTTTCTGCCATTTGCCACACTTGCATTATATTATCTTCAGAAACAGAACATATAACCCATGGTTCATTTGGATTCCAACTGAAATCTGTAAAAGAAAATAATAATAAACATTAACATTATAGGACAGTTTCCTTGACATCATTAATCTACACACTAGTTTATTCATAAAAGTTTTATTAGAATTGGAAATTGCCCCACTACTATATACTATCTTTTTTATAGTAATAAAAAATGGATCGAACCAAAAAAGTTCGAATAACACAAAATATCCCAAAATTTAATTCCTGGATCAAAAATATAATCTCAAATAATGTATATAATATATAATTATTATCATATATTTTATAAAATTGTTTTAAAATATAAAAATTATGTTACTGAAGCAACAAATTGAGATATTGCCAGTGAAAAAAATTAAAAAGAGAGTTCTCACTTAATTGACATTTCGTTTACTCATCCCAAAATTACAGACCCTAATGCATATAACATACGAACCGATATTTATTAGAGCAAAAAACTTGTAAAATCTCGTTTTATTTACCTAAGTTGACAGTAATATTATCTTACTTATTTGAAAAATTTCTATATTTCACGCATTTTGTGGTTTTTACTTAATTCACTTTTTGAAATAATGAATTCGTAGCAATAGGACGAGCAGAACGAATTTAAAAATGGAATGCCTAATGGGCCAGTTCATGGACCCATGAAAATGGTATACCTAATGGGCCAGTTATTGGACCCATGAAAAATGGAGCGCCGAATGGGCCATTTCTGGGACCCGTGAAATACCGCGAAATTCGCAGCTCGCTCCTGAACTAACCTGAAATCTTGGCGGTGTGGCCGCCGTGAATAAAGAGCAGCTCAGGAGGTCCGTCCTCTCCATCTTCTGGGCTCTGCTCCTCGCCTATCTTGCTCAAATCCCAAACATGCAGTCTTCTATCGGTACCCGACGAAGCCAGAATCGTCTCGTTGTGGGGGGACCACTGAACTTGGAAGATCTCGTCTTTATGCGACTCAAAACTGTGCAACTTGAGTTTTAGGTTACGAAGATCCCACAGAGCTACAGTTTTATCAGCGCTTCCGGTCGACAGTATGAATTCGGAGTATGGGTTGAAGCTGAGACAATTAACCTGCAATTATTGATTAACTGTAATTCTGTTTTGAATCACTACATGAAAACTCTGCCTTTTAACACCTGTATGGATTCTGAGGATTTCTCCATCTACACTTAGGGCAGCTCACAAATAACGTCACACTAATTTAACTGTTTCCGTAACCCCCTTTCCCCTGGATAGTGGATTACACAAATCTCTAGACAAATATTGTTGAAAAAAAGAGGTCCAATGGTACACCCACTTCAGACGGAAGATGGCCAGATCTCACATTATCAAATAATACTACCTATAGAGAAGGATATATATTAGTAAACTAATCATAGATTACCTCTGCTGTATGAGCGTCGACCGTATGACTGGGCTTGCTGGTGTTATTGCACCTAGTATCCCAGATCATTAGCTTCTGATCATCGGCAACAGATCCGAAAAGACTCTCGTGCAGAAGGTGCCACGCCACATCTTCGACCACGGCAGTATGTCCGGTAAATATTGTTTTTGCGTCGATGACTCTATTTTCCTTAGGAGTGGCATTTATGTCCCAGAGACAGATCGTGTGGTCGTCGCTAGCCGATAGGAGGTAACCGTTCAGGTTGGGGTTCCAAGACAGGCCGTATCCTTCTTTCTGATGACCGCGGAGGCGCAGATCGGGATGACATTCACCATTAGGGTCGGGTTTGCTGGGGTGCTTGGTGTAATCGAAAACTGAAATGAAATGTGAGGAGTGGAAGAACAGAACAAGATATTGTATCATTTAATATAGTGTTTATTAAAACATTTAATAAAAAGAGAAGACTGTATTATGCAGTGTTCGGCAGATTTATATCGAGTGATTTGTATCATGATTTAATGTTTATTTTATTGAAATCATGATTTGATTAGAACTATTTTCTCAAAAAAGATAGTAAACTTCTGGTATGGGAGACACAATTTGATACCAACTGAAGACAATAACTTCAATCATGAAAAAAGTGGTTGGAAAAGAATAAATTGATATTTAACAAGAATTGAAAAAAGTTACTTTGTTTACAAACAAACATTCCATAGATGTATTATGGAAATTTAATTATTATAAAATACTGTCAAGAGACCAAATTTGCTATCAGACAAAAACTTCACAATTAAAATTTGAGGACATACAACTGATACAAATTTTACTAGCATTTAATACTTTTGACAGGGCTCTCTTCATTCCTCAACTTAAAAATATTTTTATTTAATAACATACAAAATTTCTTATAAGATATTTCATAGAACAGAATTAACTTACCCAATACATCGCTCGACGGAGTCTTCGTTGCAATAACGCATGGATTCTGTGGCATGTATCTAGCTCGATTAACTTCACCCTCGTGATTTATCTTTATCTCTATCTCGATCTTGCCAGAAACTGATCCAAATCCACCAAATTCACCTTTCTCGTTATCATAATGCGAAGCATCGAACTGTGCATCTTCATTAGGTAACTGAACACTAGCAATCAGCAAATGATTTTGTTCATCGGAAGTGTGGGTACCCAAAATCAGTCTATGTATGGAATGATCCTTTCCTTCTGGTCTCGTTACGTCTGGAAGCCATTGAGCTGTAAGCGATGGCCATTCCAGGGCATGTGTCATTACCAGATCGTACAGAAAAGGTGTATTTTTCTTCCATATTTTGTACTCCTCATTAATGACCCTTTCTTCAACAGCATCGTCAAATCCCTCTGAAGCATCCATAAATAAAACACAATATTACAAAAACAACCAGATACAATTAAATTACAAAGGAAAACACGCCATACTACTAGAACTACTAATATAATATCTTTGTATTATAAAAAACTAACCTCCGTCGCCTTTATCTCCCATCTTGAGGACGACCTTGTGATTTAAATCGTGAAACAATGTATTTCTGCAAACCAAACGATAGGATGATTCTTACTTCGATATTTTTGATGAAAAAACTTCACTATATTTGAATAACGATACAAAAAACTTGGGAAATATTAACGCATCTCCCGCCAAATATTCACTAGCCGCAAAACAAAAATAAAATGGAAGAATT
Organism: Cynegetis impunctata; assembly: GCA_030704885.1. NCBI lineage: Eukaryota > Metazoa > Arthropoda > Insecta > Coleoptera > Coccinellidae > Cynegetis > Cynegetis impunctata. The sequence goes on from JARQZK010001445.1 coordinate 406,018, forward strand.
CAAGATTTAACCAATGTTGACAAACTTTCACTTCATTCTATAGCCGTGTTGATAAACATTCAGTTTGCAATATTTTTTTCTAATAATAGTACTAATAAAAAAATCCGTTATTTGTAATTCTCCAAACTAACTGAAATATGTGTTAGTTAACAAAGTTATTTTACATAGAAAAATTATATAATTTAAAACAAATACCAAAATTGGTGGTATTCAGAATCCAGGTCAGACTGTTACTCTGTTAGTTGTGGCAACATTACAAAACTTCGAAACACAGAAAAATACTCATTCCACTGTTTATTTCTCTATTCTATTCGAACAAAATCGTTGGAGACTTTCAATACAATTCAGCGATGTCAAACCTACAAAAATTTAAGTAGATCTAACTACAAGAATGTTTCTCAACTAGGGTTTTACGAATATTCTAAAGAACCATCGGCATACCATACACGTTAAAGGGGTTGGAGAGAGGGGTCGACAAAATGTCGTGTGACAAGGGAAAGGACGAATGAAACTGACATTACATGTATAAATCTAAAGTATTAAAATTCTTAACTTCAACTGTAACCTGTAACAATTTGTTGGATCTTTGATTTCGAATTGAATATAAGAAAAACATACTCTATTTTTAAATAATCCGTTGATGTAAAATTGCATCATCAATGAAATGACATATCCTATTATTTTTATCTACAACAGCAAAAGGCCACCAGGATCTTGGGAATCTTGAGATCTTCTACTGAACTGAATTATATTGATTTGTAAATTTTATGAAGTTGTCTGAAAAATATTCTACAGCCCACATCGGTATCGATGAAAACCAATATTAAAATAAAAATTTGTCAATGTATTTTTTGTATTAGAAGAACAATTCTCTATATTCAAAAAGATCTATCAATTGATGCTTCTGTAAACTAATCCGTAAGAAATAGGTTATGACAATAACTGATATAGGTACGAAATATTTTTCTGTATTTTAATTAGTATTCGGAATAATATTTCTTGAAAAACAAGTTGGTCAGAAGAAATTTGTGAGTTACAAAGTTACAACTTCAAATCTCTCGAAATTTCAGTTATTCATCAGGGCGTTTATGTCTCAATTGTTTTAATTATTATTACTATGGCAACACTGTATCAATCGGTCGAACCAACAACTCTGATCGAACTTCTACTCGTTCTATTTTTACTTGTTTATATAAAATTAGAAATCAAATAACGCTGAATGTATTGCAGGAGTTTCATTAAAATAAATATTTTATAATTTCAGTTATAGCGTATGATGTCCAATAAATTCCCATACAACTATGCCCCTAATGTAATTCATCATAATGGTCATCAATTCAGAAATAATAATCCAATTGTGCCGGAAGAATGGGATGCTATGCGTATGAACCCACAATTTTACATGGAGAACAACGAAGAACATATTGTTCCTGAACCTCTATTACTCACTATCAAGGAAGAACCAATTTGTGATGAAACTGAGGTTGTAATTCCTGTAGACCCAATACTACATGAAGGTTCGTTTCCTGAAGATCAGCTCCAAGAAGAGCCTGTAAGGTTTATTTTAAATTGCATTATGCTTATGAATTTATATTTGTGGCTTGTTTCAGAAAAAACGGCGTGGTAATAGAAGGATCAGAGAAAAAACTTTTGTAGATGAAATTGCCAGAACGTGTCAAATTTGTGGAAAAATTTTGGCATCTGTTTCAAGTCTCTATGTTCATCTGAAATCTCATTCTAAAAATAAGCCATATAATTGTGCGAATTGTGGAGCAACATTCACAAGAAAATATTATTTAGAAGTAGGTGTTTCATTAATTTTAAGACTTTATGTAATTATGGATGTTGTAGGTACATTTAAGATCTCATACAGGTGAAAGGCCATTTGAGTGTGACATTTGCCATAAATGTTTTTCCCAGAAATCAAGTTTGAACACGCATAAGAGAAAACACACAGGAGAAAAACCATATCAGTGCCATCACTGTGGAAAATCTTTTGCTGCGCAAAGCTATCTATCTTCACATCAATGGTCGCATTTCGAAAGAGATCAGAGCGGTTCTTTTAACTGTGAAACGTGCAGCAGTAACTTTGACAACAGAACACAACTGATCAACCATCTTCGAGTCCATGCAGGAACATTTGAACATGAGTGTAAAGTATGTTCCAAACGGTTTTCCAAAGAATCTTATCTAATACGACATCGGAAGGGAACACATATGGATAGTGCACAAGAGATTAATGAAGGAAATGAAGACACAAGCAATGAAAAAGAAGATGTTTGAATATCTATTAGTAACAAACTAATTTATCTATTCTGTGCATATAAAATGTGCTTCATTTTCATAATTTGTACTAATATGATTGTCTCACATGAAGCTATTTCAATCTAAAGACTTTAGTAGTAAATTCAGATTGGTTATCTCGACTTTAATAAAGGAGAAGATATAAACAAGTAATTCCTTTATAATTTTCAATTTGTAGTGAGTTATTTCCTGAAGAATTGTTCGGTTCACACTACATTATTGGTGTGCATATTTTTGTTTTCATTTTGTGAGCGGAATTTATTGAATTGCTTTAATATATATCATTTTTGAATAGCTGTAATTTTTTTATCAACTGTTTTAATTTAATAAAAAGTGAGTTTTTTAAAATAATTTCAAGTTTCTTTGTAGGCATTGTGTTAATAGAAAAATTTGATCATTTTTATTCAATTCTAAATTATTTTTGTTTAAATTATATTTACATTATTGTACCCACATTCATCAGTGATTATTTTGGAATATAAACTTTAATACTATTTTAGTTGCACACAAGTTTTCAATCATGAAGATATGATCATTATCTTTCATATATCATCATTATGATTTAGTATCAATGCAAAAAAATAGAATAAAATGATCTTTCAAAGCAAAAATATAGTTCGTCCTTCAAAAAAATGCAACGAATTTCTAAAAAAATATCAATTATCAATATTTTAGAAATTCTTTAAATTATAGCTTTTTGCAAATGAACTGTGATTTTTCGTGACTAGTTATTTATTTCTGTATTGCAGTAAGTATTTCCTATATTAAATTGTGTTCTCTATTAGTTAATTCAAAATTCTCTCAAAAAATATATATTATATGGTAGATTGAAAATAGTAAAATTCTGTAGTATTATTTCCTTTTCCAATTACTTTCAATTGAAATAAATGTTAAACAATAAATTATGAATTAATTTCAACGCTTACTAATAACAAAATAGTCCATCGGAGAAAAATTTTTATTTGCGTAAAACACAAACATTAAGTTAAAAATTATTACACAAAAGCAGTCACATAAAATACACCAAACAAAAAATTTAATAAACAAAAAATTTTCAACCTAACTAATTTACAGAATTGCCAAGAACATGATTATTAAATCGAAAATCGATTTTTAGTAGAAAAAAAAATGAAATACGTATAAAATACAAAATTAATCCGAGTTTCGGAAAATAAAAAATTTTAAACTTAACAACACCTAGATTTCACGCTTTTAAATATACAGAATGTTATTAAAAATATTGGGAACTATACACAAATTAGTTTTCAGTCAATTGGACTTATCAAACGGACATTTTTGAAATTTTTCAGTCCTTTCAAACTCTCTTCTTGATTTCAAAATACTTTGAATTCGTTAATTAAGCATATATACAATCGTAAAATTATTGAATCATACTATACACAAAAAATAAATAGAAAATTTGCCTAGTTTATCTTTTAAGTATTCCTATTTGTTGAACATTCTATGATTTCATTGAGACACCTCCCAAACTCTTCGATAATTTCTCTTGTTGTTGTTTCTACATCTTGCATATTTTCTGTTCCTTTATCAGCAACAGATATCAAACACTGACAAGTTGCCTCTATAACATCGTCAGTTATGAAACTAACTGCTTGTCGACTGGAAATAAAAAGATGAATAGAAACAAAAGGTAAAAAAAATACTTGATACACTCTCTTAAATTCTCACCTTGTGCTAACAATTTTTGGCTTCCCTGAAGGCACGTTGTTGTTCATTTTTGGCACTATTCTCTCGATGGGTACTATAGTGACACCGTTGTTTATAACACTCCTGAAGTTTTTCCTTTCTAAAGATTCTTCAATATTTCTACAACCCACGCATTTGCAATTGCTTGAGCATGCAATCTTTGCCTGAAAAATATGAATGCAATACCTTATTTTGAATTAAACTTTAAATTGTCACTTATTGACAGTTCGAATTTGTCAAAAATACCGTTCATTTGCTCAAGAGTAGTATACTATATATAAAAATATAATTTTTCAGAAAAATTTTTTTTAAAAGTATTCATATGAAAACTTCATGATTTTTCATCTTTTTACTCCCTCAATTAATTCAAGTTTCGAAAAAATTAAATATTAACTTAAACTGAATTCATTCATATTTGAATCATTGAAGTGATATTTTAACTTCTTCAGTATTGCTGATATATTTTTTACTTCATTTAATATATGAAAATTGTTTTACAATCAATCTAAAGATTGACAGTACAATATTTTATGAAACTTATACTGAAAATATGATTCATAAGAATACACACATGAATTTTGTACTCCGGAATGTTTTCTTCAATAAAATTGAAAAAAATTCTCTATATATGAAATAAAACGATTTCTTGATATAAAAACCCACCTCGTAACATTCGCAGTAATTCTTCAAGCATCCCGATCTTTTGCAATTACAGCCTTTCGTGTGCTTTCTGATTGAAACGTCGCCAGCCATATCCTTCGCCTTTCCTATTTTCGGCCTGAACGCGTTGGGATTTCGCTCCAGGCACGTTTTTATCGCCCTCTGACGGTACTCCTCGTTCTCCAGATTATTGTAGCAGAACATACATTTGCACTGGTAGCAGAATTCCCCGTTCGCGAAACAATCGCAGTACAGCTTCAAGCACTGCGACTTGGTGCAGTTGCACGGCTTGCGTGTGCGCATACCGTTGGCGTCGAGGGCGGGGTCGCCAGGAGGCGGAGCCTGTTGCCGCGAGCTACAAAATAAGTAAGAGCATTCAATGACGTCAGTAAATGTCTATATCTTGATATAAAGTATTTTTATAGATGCATTTTGTTTGTAAATAGTGTTTGTTCTACAATTTAGCATTGAATTCCATACTTTGCAGTGAGTTATATGTAACAATTGGCCCAAACAGAGCACATGTTGCATTTATAAATAAACAATGGTGATTAACGAATATGTTTCTCACCTGGCCTGACCCTCTGGAGTAGTAGCCGAACTAGAATTTGAAGAACTTTGAGAGGCTGTCCTCGGTGTTGTATTTTGTTTGGGGATAGCCACTTTTGGCACTGGACTGGCTTGCGTAGTTGATATGTAAGGTAACATGACAACCTGAGTGTTAACAGTGACGGGTTTATTGATAACTACCGGTTTCACGTTTTTCTGATGATTTGAATGGTTGGAAGAGCTCTGGAAGCAAACATTAAATTTTTCTCACACAACTAGGAATCTGTGATGAAATTAATCCTATATTCGACATAGCCCGTAATTTGGATATAAAGATCGCTCTTTCATATGATCAGCCCGTTTTTCTTAACAAAGCAGTGCCAATTTTGATACAATTCAGACCACATTAGGCTCACTGCAGTTTCATATTAATAATTCCCAGTTAATTTTTTCTTCTTCGTGTGGATGTTAGGTTTTTAGTTCTGTACGTCATTTTGTCAGTAGACAACAGTGTACATGTCCCTATTCAAAAAAAATCCTAACTGCAGTCTCAGATGGTTTACAAAAAGGTTCAGAAGACTGATTACATCGAAACATGAAGGGCTATTAGATAAAAAAGTTTGGATGGCCTAAGACTCAGAACATTATCCCAGTCAGATTCAAACTATATCAAGCTTCAGATTTTTTATATTCATATAGAACATATGAAGACATTTTTAGCTTTATCATCCCCTTTTAAATTCTCAACCAAATATTATAGAGCGCTTGAGGACTCAGTCTAGTTACTGAGCTAGTTATGCACCCCTAGTTCCATAAGTGCAAGACTCTACGAACTGAATACATCCGCATTTTTCAATGAAATAGACCAATAACTTGTATAACACTGCAAGTTTTTCTTATATGTTCCTAAATACTATCGTCTTATTCAACTTATTGTGATGCCACTGTTACCAGTATAGGTCAAATGCGCAAAGCCCTTTTTTTAATATATTCATATGAAAAATTTATATATATATATATATATATATATATATATATATATATATATATATATATATTTTTATATATATATATATATATATATATATATTTATATATATATTTGTTTTGGTTTTTCTTTGACCTAATATATATTTCTTTTGTAATATGTTCTTGGTGTTAGGTCACATTAAATGATGCATTTTAGTTGTCGTGCAAATGATTGTTAGATGACTTTTAAAATTCATGTAATATACGTCCTTTAGTTTATAGATTTTGAAAAAGGCCATAAAATGGTCGAAACGTCAATAAACAATCATTTGCACGACAACTAAAATGCATCATTTAATGTAACCTAACACCAAGAACATATTACGAAAAAAAAATATATATATATATATATATATCGTCGTTGCCGCGGTGAAACCTCCTATGTGACAAAAAATACAAAACGTGATTTTGATATCATCGGAAACAAGATTTTACCACCTATGTGCTAGTTGAAAGCATTCATGTGTTAAAAAAACGTAACACGGTTTAAATTGATCAAAAAGAATCTACCTATGTGCAAGAGTTATCCGCTCCGCTAAAGGTATCATACAAATCACCTATGTGACAATTCCAAGGCTCAGACGTTAATAGGTGGTTTCACAGTAGTTTATCTCTGTGGTTGAAGTTTTGTTTTTTCTGGGAAAAAGGTACTATTAAATTATTTACAAATCAATTATTTGCTTCTCCTGTCAAATCATGTTTTTGTCACTTAGGAGGTTTCACCGCGGCAACGACGATATATATATATATATATATATATATATATATATATATATATATATATATATATATATATATATATATATATATATATATATATATATATATATATATATATATATTTTTGGAGCTGGTGCAACACGTGGCCGGGCAGCTATAGTCTGTCCAGCGACCGTTGGCGTGTACGTCACCAATTGTATATGACGTCGATCGTGAACACTGTTGCCAGACGTAATAAATAATCTTAAATCTACATAGCTAACCCAATTTTCAGCAAAATGAGATATCTTGCATGTTTGACATGGCGGGGATTTTTAGCGGTAAATTCAAATTGACCATTTTTCCCTATCAGAAGTGTCTATCTATATGGAATCCATATTCATCGATCGATAAATCAAACTTATTTACAAAATCTTCTAGGTTACTCGGCGACTGTCAAACGTGAAATGCCGATTACCGGCGCGTTGGTCGAGAGGGTCCGACAACATCGCAAATTTTTCAATTAAATGACAACTTAACAAACATTCAACTTATTTTCATTACTCGGAATGTTAGTTTTTCTTGAGAGATACATACGATTTGATATATTAAGAACAGAATATTTGTCGAAATGGATGATCCGGTCACTATCACCATATAACTACTTTTTCAGAAAATTACTTACGACAGATATGAATTTTGACCATTTCGAATTTTATTTATTTGGGTAGGCAGCCTTGCGTCGTTATTTGCGCATGACTGTGACGTACACGCCAACTTAGACTGGACAGACTATAGTATAAGACATCATAGGAAATACTTGAATTTAAGGCTGAAGGTTTTATAATACTTGGAAATATATAAATATATGACTTATTATGATGAACATTGGATAGCTTCTTTGACAAATCATATAAAGTGAAATAAAATATAGTAATCGGAGTGTTTTTCATGGAAAAGTAAATTTTATAGTAAGTTATAGTGATTTCAATATTAAGTACTCAGAAGCACTGGACCAGAGAGGGAATTAATGTCTCTATTCAACTTACCCCCAATTCAGATAGAACTAAACTTCCTCCAGGTGTTGTGTGCAAAGAAAGGTTCGGCTTAGTTGTCGTGGAACTCACGGTAACTGTGCTAGTAGGTACAGAAGCCACTGTTGTTGATGGTACGAATTTTATATACTGAACCTGAAAATTTCATCGCACCTATCACGATAAGTTAACTGCATGAGTTAAGCTGAACCGTTTTTGAAAGTATCTTTAAGTAACTGAATGAGCGATAATATTTTCTCAAATTTTTTTTCAACTAGCTCTTTCAAATTTTATTTTTGTTCTTATAACTTAACCAGCAAACATTTTACTGGTATCAGAGTCTAAATACACACAACAGTTTTCAAACAACAATAATCCTCAGATACGTACCATCAAACAATAAAAAAGAAAATATTGATTCTAAATACACAAAGAAATTATTGAAGTTTCCAAAAACGATTTGCAGGATGATTTGTGAAAACTTACCCCTTTTCCAGGAATATTAATCTGATGTAACTGCCCTGCGTTCAATGTTTGCCCACCGGCAACCTGAATGACTTGTCCTTGAGGTAGAATAGACTGTCCCGCTGGTGTCTTCTTGTAGATGATATGCTGAGGGATTATTTTTTGAGCGGGTAGAATTTTCGTTGGAGACTTAACCTTAGGGAAAAATTACAATAAAGCTCCATAAATTCTGTCAGCGGTAATGAATAATAATAACAATAATAATAATATTTATTTCAAAAATTATCACAGATACATCAGGTACAAATGATAAAATAGAAACATGTCAGACGAAACCACAGTTTAATGCTGGATGGAACAGTAATTATAATATTCATTTAGATGATAAGGCTCTACATCCAGGATAAACTTACGAACTCTTGCTACATACAGACTCACACTATCAATAGCCCAGAAATGTTTTGGGAGAGCATTATATAATTTCATACAAGTGTACATTGTGCTTTTTTGAGTAAGTGTGAGTGATAGCTTTGGCACTTGATAAGGAATCATTTGTCTTGTGTTATTCTGATTCTTGAAGCCAGAAAACAGTTCTTTATGTTTGTAAATGAATAGCAAAGATCTAAAAACAAACAAGCCAGGTACAGTCAAAATATTATGCTTTTTAAATAAACCTCTACACGATTCCCGAAAAGGTAGTCTTAACATCGACCTCAATGTCATTTTTTGAGTAATAAATAGGGAATTAGTATGTGGGCTGTTTCCCCAGAATATTATTCCATATGACAACAACGATTCAAAATTTGCAGAGTAAATTGTTTTTAATACATCTAAGCCAACTTGATGCTTCAAAACGTTAATCGAATACAAGACAGACAGCAGTCTCCCATTCAAGTAATCAATATGTTGACGCCACTTCAAGTTAACATCAACATGGACACCCAAAAACTTAATAGACTCACTAGTTGTAATATCATTATCAAGAATCCTTATTGACAATGGAAATGAACGACGAGAGCGATCGGTATGGAAAAAGATAAAGTCAGTTTTGGTAATGTTTAACTTTAAACTGTTATCACCACACCAAGAAGTTATAGACTGAAAAGCATCTTCAGCCCTATTAATAACAGTGGCCAAATCATCGTCGGAAACTATGATGTTAGTATCGTCCGCATACAAAGAGAACCTACAAGCCAGATCACCAACCACTTCCGGCAAATCGTTAATATAAATCAAGAACAAAAGCGGTCCAAGGACACTCCCCTGGGGAACACCTCTTGTAACAGTAACATCATCGGATATACAAGTCGCTCGAATATTACGATTTATATTCGACATTGTATATTAATCAGAAATATATGAAAAATATTTTAAGAAATATCTGAAATTCTAATATTTGTGTTTGATTTACCTGGTTCAGAGTTATAGCTTTGACAGTTCCTCCCATGCTGGTCACTAATTGAGGCTGTCCAGTCGTCACTTGTGGTACCAATTTCAGCGTCTTGGCGCCACCTTTATTCAGCAGAAGAGTTGTAGTTTTCGGAGTAGATTGAGCTTGTGGAACAAATTTTGCATTAGTCAAGAGACCCATTTCCTGCGCTTGTTGCAGAGTGATCGTTTTCGTTGGACCTATCTGGGCAATACCTGAGCCACCGGACATCAATTTGATCTGAAAATAGTTCCAAAAATCATTATATTTTCTGTATTCCAGTTTCATTTACTTTTTGAAAATTAATGATACTGTTGTAATTTAAAAGTTCAAACATTCAATTTGTAAGAGATTATAACATAAGGAAAACAGCAAAACTTTGAAAAATTGCGTATCAGTATTGAAATGAATTTTGCTCGGAAATTTGAAGTAAAGAAAACTCGTATCTTTTAAATTAGATTAATAGTTTATCGGTTCACAGATCGAAGATTTTAACTATAATGAATATTTGCTCATGAATACACTAGATTTTTTTTTTAAAATATCAAAATTATTTTAAAAAACGCTTGAGCAGTAAAGCTCCACTGAGGTCGTATTTTTCGCGCGAAGTGTATTTATATAATTAGATAATTTATCTAATGAGAAAAAAATTGCGAAGTGCATCGCGTATTGAAGAACCACGCTTTAATTGCAAACCGTAAAAAAAATTACGAAACAATTTATTTTATTAAAAAAAAAAAAACTAGCGAAAAGTGCAAATGATAGCGAAGCAGGCTGAGATGTGATTAAAAAAGAAAACTATCTGCGAAGTGCAGCGCGTTTGGGGAAAATAGAGATGCAATATAATTTTTGGGCAGTTAAAATTTTGATTATTTTTCGTTTAAAATATCTTCAATCTTATCAAATTGAGTTTTTAGTTATAAATCACCTTAAGATTATTATTATAACTCAAATGACCGACTTACATGAGTTGTTGGTGATGGTTCAGCTTTTTGCACCACCATAAAATGCTGTCCCTGTTGTTTTGAATTATATATAGGTTTAACGACATTTTTTGTGGCGCCACTTGCCGAAATAACTTTTTTAACAAACAACTGTTTCTGAGGTACCACCGATATATTTCCAGCTGAAGTAGCAGTAATTGTTTTCATTGCAGAAGCTGGTTTTATTGGTCTACCAAGCTGTAAGTTTGCTATGTTTAATTCTTGTCCCTGGGGCGACAGAACTTTAAAACTTTGTCCTGATCCTGTAGTGAGAGATTGCCCTATTGGGAATAAAATGTTTTTTCAGTTTATGAATATTAATTTACATCTTTCATTAAATTGATGAAAATCTAAACTGACTTAAACATTCATTAAATAAACTATGTAAAATGAATATATAACAGAATTATGCTTATTCATAAAATGATATGGAAAAAGAAGTTTAGAGTTAATAATCAATGAAAAAATACCTTGAACAAGTAATAATTGCTGCCCTCCAGCTAATGGTTTCAATGTTATTGGAACCTTTGGTGGTTTCGGTGCTATAGTAAGGGGTCTAAGAGGAGGTACTGAATTTTTAGACTTGACATCTGGTAAAATTTCTTCAGGACTAGGCTGACTTTCAAATTCAGTTATTATCTCAACTTCTTCCTCCCCTATTTCAGTTTCAATTATTTCTTCTTCAATGTCTCCGACTTGTTCAATAATTACTTCTTCATCTGATTAGAATGAAATAGAATAAATATGACTATATAGCTAGCAACATAAGATATAAAATTTAATTCAAGGGTATAGTGAACTTGTACTAAATTTATATATGTATTTATTTATATATAGGAAAAATTTACCTTCTGCTTCCATAGCATTTGAAAGGTGCAACTCTTGAGATAATTGCGCTAATCTATGTAGATCTGTTGTTAATAATGATGTATTACTTTCTGTTAATGTTGCTCCTTCCATATTCAAAGTATTTACTAAAGATTCCACATCCTCTGTGTTCTCTAAAATTTCAATTTTGTACATGACTCACATTCCATTCATCTAAAAATTTTCAAAAGCAGTTGCACCAGCACCGATATTATATATCCCACAAGATGAGATTATTAATTTACATAAAAAGTAAGAAGTGACTTAAGCGAAAGTTTGAAATATTTCAATTCATTCCATTTTGCTTCATGCATTGTTTTGAAATGCTAACACACAAGCTTGGTTTTAAAGATGCTTAAAATACAGTCTGAAACTAAAAGCAATACTATTCTACAAAGGTATATCGATGGAGATGATAATTTTGTTTACCTCTTTCTTGTAGCGACATATTCAAGAGTAGCTTTTTATTTTCTCATTTGAAAAATCGAAAATGGACTATTTCAAAACACAAGTCGAATTTGACAGATCACGTGACTATGTGACGTTTCGATCACGGTACGCTTGTAAATGCGTTCATTTTTCCAACAGATCAACTAATAATATCTAAAATTCACTTCGTACTAAATCCAATATGTAGTATATTTTAAAAAATTTAATGGAAATAATTTTATCGAGTTTCCATAGACTCTACCATCTTCAGAAACGAAAAATAAGTGATTCGGTTAATACAGGGAGCTTTCCAACTACGACACAGAGCGACACTGTGTGACACAGTGTTCATCGCTTCTTGTTCCAACTACGACACAGTGACACACGGACGAACACAAAAAAAATTGAGTTGGAGCGTGTAGTGTTTCAGTGCTACCAACATTTATAGTCGATTTATTGCATTAACGTTGGCAATAGTTTTAATTATTAATTTATTAGATGATTATCATTGCATTATATCATATTAATATTTCACTTACAGTTTTCATTAGTTAACGTGATACAAAATTGGCTAATGACGGTGTACGTAATTCGTAATAAACCGAAACAGAAATCACTTGTCCATTGCCTTTTGAAATAACGATGGCTGCGCGGCGTTTTACATAAAAATCAAAACGGCTTTCCAATAAGCACCCGTACACCGTGTTCGGTAGTGTGACACAGAGTGGCACGGTGCTGCCTTGTTGGAAAGCTCCCACAGTATAACGAAACGCTTCATACTTATTGCAATTTGATTTATGAATATATAATTCATTCATTACGATGTTTATTAATTATTACCAAATATCGGCCTCCTTTTCAAATTTGAAGATCATTTGTTTTCAACGTCAGTAAACCCAGCTTTTGCGACAACAAAAATGCGTAAAGATAGCTGGAATTATATTACTCTGAGAACTAAGCAACTAAGTTCATACTACTGTCGATTAAGTCGGTCTTCCCAAGTGGTTGGTGTAAAAAATAAGTGCTTTCAAAATAAATTCCATTCGAATGCACTATGGGACGTAAAATAATTAATTTTTAATTTTACTAATCGTATTAACCAGCATTCTAAAGATAAACGTGATCTTCGAAACAGTTATAAAAAGGTAAATATAAAAGTAGATTGTTATAAGCGTAAAAATAACATATTATTGACCTTCAAGTTAACTATTGGAACTCGCCACAAATTGTATCTGTTATAAAATTCTTTTATACCGTGTTGAGGCGTATGATTTCTAAATTTTTGTTTAGACCGTTAAGGATCTGTCATGTGATTCTCCTATACCTTTACTTCTTCATATAAATAAACTACTCTCATTAATAGATTCCCAATTTGAATAGTATTCCGTCGAAAAATGGCCCTACATTCTGCAATAAAAGGCAAGCTGATCTCTGTAATAGGAGACGAAGACACCTGTGTTGGATTCTTACTCGGTGGAGTAGGTGAAATAAATAAAAACCGTCACGCAAATTTTATGGTTGTCGACAAAGGCACTGCAGTGAGTGAAATCGAGGAGTGTTTCAAGAGATTCATCAAGAGAGACGACATAGATATCATCTTGATCAGTCAAAACATTGCAGAAATGATCCGTCATGTGATTGATTCACACAATCAACCTGTTCCCGCAGTGCTAGAGATTCCATCCAAAGATCATCCTTATGATGCTAGCAAAGACTCAATTTTGAGAAGAGCCAGGGGCATGTTCAATCCAGATGATCTTGCTTAGGTCTACACTTGAGAATATGCGATGTAATAATTTCAAACAGTTTTAAATTCTGGTCGTACAAAGAGGAATTTCCCAATATTTTGTGTTGTAAATAACATTCCCTACTTAGGTATTCAAATATGTAATTAGATTGTATGTTGAATTTTAATTAAAATTACTGTTTAATTCGTTTATTTTTGAAAAACTTAACAGAGTTGAAACCTTAAAATTGAAAAATTAAAATAATATAAAATATTTAATCGTATATAATTCATTCTACAAGTATTTTATAAGATCGATACTCTAAAACAAACCATGAAACACAAGAATGTCAGGTACTTATTTCATCATTGAAAATTTAGTTGAGAAGTAACATATGATAGGCATTATGATAATGAATGAAAAAATTGCTTTGTAGCAAGGTTTGTTATAGAGATAAACTCAAGTTATTTAATTTCTGTAGGTCAGTAGCAATTAATGGAATAAATTATTCACAGTACTAATAAATTAATTAGAAAGATTAAAATTAATATAAGGAAACAAACCTGAAGCATTGTATTCTGTAATAAATTAAATATGTCTAAAACATAATTTACTCATTATGTAGATGGTCAGCTTGATCCTCTGAATCCCTCCAATTGTTCTGAATAGTCTCTAAGATCCACCTCCAGCAAGAGGACTTTGTGAAATAATACACAGCACAAAAAATAACAAATAACCAAGAAATCACCAGAAATATATCTGAATCTTTTGAGGGCGAACTTGTAACTGGTCCTGCAAAATCAGCTGAGGTAACGATTGATTTTTCTTTGGCCAGAATACCAGTGTGTCTTGTCACAAACTTTGAAAATAAATCAAGAGTATAATCTGGATCATTGAATTTTGCAACTGGTTTACCATTGTGAAAAAGTAACAGGGAAGGTATTCCAACAATCCCATTTTGTGTATTAAATAAATGGTACATCATAGCATTAATTGCAGCTATTTGTATGCTTGGAAAAGCTCTAGGCAAGGCATTGAAGTGTGGTGCTGCCATGCTAGAGAAAGTGCCATATTTAGAATAAAATAACACCAATACACAAGGAGCTGAAACATCTCTTGACGTGATGTTACTATTTGGCGTTAAAATCCTAATTAGTTCAGTATCATTCACTATTTGAACTGTTAAATTTTCTGAATGTACATGGCTACACTGTACAACTTTTATAGTTTCATTTTTTGTAGTTGTTCCGTTAGAAGTACCCAACTGATTGTTCACATTTATGGTGGTATTTGGAGATACATCTTTTTCTGTGAGAATAAAAGGTTCATTTTCAACGTTTTCTAGTACCTTTGGAAGTGACTCCGGTGTTAATATTCCTCTGGATGAAATTTCATTCCCATATAAATGTAGAGCTGTAATTGGCTGAATTATTTATCAGTCTTCAAGGCATGGTGTATTACTCACGCAATATGCAAATGATGATTAAGTATGGCAAAATTTCAATGAGAAACATTTGAAAATTTTAATTTTAAAGTATTGTGTTTATACTTTCAAATCTTCGAATTCCATCAATATAACCTATAAATAGTAACTAGAACTACTCAAGAAAACTAGAATCAAATATCTAGAGAATTCTGTGAGTAATGAGTATATCTACATAGAACAAGTACCGAATTGTGTTTCCGCCTACTACAATAAGGTGGCGCTAAGCTGAGTTGGAAGCTGGAATATATTTCCTAACTAAAAATTAAAATTACAATGGTAATAAAACTTTTATTCGCGAAACTAAGTAGAATATTTATTCTAAAATAAGTTCTGAAGGCATCGTTTCATTATTCAGTGCAGCAACGATATTTTTAGCTGTTAAAGAAGACATTTCCATTCTACAGTCGGTAGTTGCACTTCCAATATGTGGCAATATAACGCAGTTATCAAGTTTAAACAGAGCATTATCTAAAGGTAACGGCTCAGGAGTTGTAACATCCAATCCAGCTCCCCAAATTATCTTTTCTTTTAACGCTTTCACCAAGTCGTCCTGCTTAACCACTGCTCCTCTGGATGAGTTTACGAAAACTGCATTCTTCTTCATCTTCAGGAACGCATCCATGTTAAAAATTTCTCTAGTTTCCTCACTCAAGCTACAAGTTACTATAAGGAAGTCAGAACATTTCAATAAATTTTCGAAATTTACTTTCGTGGCTCCTATTTCCTGAGTTTCTGCCTTTGTACTTCTGGAAGTATATAATAATTCTTTGATTTTGAAAGTTTTCAATCTTCTAGCTATCTCTTGGCCAATTCGTCCGAATCCAAACAATCCCACAGTAGCTCCTTTTAGACCATTACCGCACATCCAAAATGGTGACCATGACTGCCATTGTCCTCCTCTGGCAGCAGAGTTAGCTTCAATTAATCGGCGACTAGTAGCTAATAATAATCCAATGGTCAATTCAGCTGTAGAATCTGTTAAGATGTCCGGTGTATATCCAACTCTTATACCTCTCTTCTTAATTTCGTTAATATCCAAATGATCATATCCTACAGACATAGTTGAAATTACTTTGAGATTTTTTGCTTTACATAACAATTTTTTGTTAATTTTGTCTGTGAGAACGCAGAACAGACCATCTACTTCTTTAATATGTTTTGCAAGCTCAGTAGGCGGTACTGGATCCGTCCCTGCCCAAGCAGTGACGTCACAACTGTCAAAAGAAAATACTGTAATGAGGTTTTTCGTTATTTAAGAATCGATCACGGACATTCATTTCATACTTCATAGTAATAACTCACTGTTCTTTTAAAATGTCCATGGCTTCTTTATCCATGTTACGAGTGACGTAAACTTTAGGACGTACCATTATTGAAAATCTTTGTAGAGCTGTGGGGGGGATTCTTTGGAAAAGACTACCTAGAACAGTAAAACTTTTGTGGTACATGGTGTAATGCAAACTCAAATTTTACTGTTGTTTAGGAACATACTTTTGTAATACAAAAATTTCTTTCTTTACTGTTGAACTTACAAGGAATGTATACGTTTATCAACTAGCGGTGCTCACTTAATCAGAGAGTTGATACTGATTACTGGCAAAGAAAATTAAACAAAACTGATCATAGAAGCATTGAAACGTAAACGAGTGGACTAAAAAGTGCAAGTTTTAAGTAATTTATTGAAAAAATAACGAGTAAATTAGTAGCATTCGTAAAGCAAGATTATTTATAATTTGACGCACTGTTTTGAATTTGAGCACACTGCATAACCACTTAGACTAGGCCATCTTAATTTGAATAAATGCTTAAGATGAAGAAAGAAACACTTTGTATGCTCCAACCATTTGTTAAATTCAGACATATGGATTTAAGTATTTATGCAAGTATTAATTTAAGTTCTTTCTGGTATGATTAGTATGGTTCATTGCTTTGTGAGGGACAATTTTAGGAAGGAATATTTGAACAAAACAAATAATGAGAAATTGTTATTACATATATATATATATATATAATTTTTTTTTTAAATTGTAATAGAATAAGAACTGTGCTATGTTGACTCACTTAAAACTAGAAAAACAAATTTTCTTCAATCCAAATTCACTACTTGAGGTTATAACTTAGGTAAGTTCAATAATAAAAATTACTTTATTACTTCATAAAAACATAACATTAACTAAAATTATAAATATTTTTCAAATATACAATAATACTTGAAAGGTATTGATTAAATAAAAATAAAATATTAAAAGTCATGCTTTAACATTCAAACACTGAGCGGCTTGAAACGTATTTTTCATCAACATAGTAACTGTCATAGGACCAACACCACCAGGAACTGGAGTAATATGTCCAGCAACTTTACTCACTCCTAAAAGAAAAAATCAATTATATTAAGGAAAATATTTAAATTAATTTTATTTACCTTCAAAATCAACATCTCCAACCACCTTCGTAACTCCATCTTTTGTGATTCTGGTGATACCAACGTCTATTACACATGCTCCAGGTTTAACCATTTCAGGCGTGATCAAATTAACAACACCTGAAAAAAAATTACACGAATTAACCACTAATACAATTCTATTGAATAAAATATTTTAATGAAGAAAAATATAGCTTACCTGTTGCACTAATTATTATATCAGCTCTTTTTGCAAAGTATATTAGTTCTTCCCTTGGAGTATTTCTGTGGCATAACGTCACTGTAGCTTCCATACCTGGAAGTTCTTCTCGGTAGTCAGAATGGAGCAGCATGGCAATAGGAAGTCCGACATTTTTTGATCTTCCACAAATTACAACATTTTTACCAAATGTATCAATCTTCGATCTAAAAAACAATTTCTTTAGAAAAATCTATAAATTAAATGCTTTTGAATACTGTAAACATTTCTACAATTATATAATGGTTCTAGACATTCAACTATATGGGTTTTTACATCAATATTTTAATTTAAAATAGAAGTTTTTATTTTTAAATTTAATTGTAAATTTTTTAATAATACCTTCTAATTAATTCCACCACAGCTAAAGCAGTGCATGGTACCAATGTGTCATTGTTAACACAAAGTTTTCCAATATTACTTATGTGGAAACCATCCACATCTTTTTTTGGATCCACAGCATTACAAACTTTTCTTTCAGATACATGTTCGGGAAGAGGTAGTTGAACTAAAATTCCATCAACAGTTTCGTCTTGATTTAGTTGGTTTACAAGTTCTAAAAGTTCATCTTCAGTTATAGAAGTATTGAGCTTTATTGTTTTGCTTGTGATACCTAAAACAACAATTTTTTAAAGAATAATAAAAGTAAAAGCTTTTCATATATGAAATAATTATTTTCTTCCACAATCAACTAAATTTTGCAAGTTTTTAACTAGAAATAACAAGTAGTAATAATGTTCATTAGTATTATTTGTATTGAAATGGGGCAATGCTGTAATATAATGTTTAAATTTAATTTCAATATCATGGTGAATGATGTAATCTACGTTGAACTAATCTACTCAAGTTATTATTAAAGAGTTCACTAGTGTAATTATTAAATCAGGCATTTTGAATGTTTTATAAATGAGAAACAATTCATTCAGCAATTGTAGATCACAAAGCAACATAAAAAAATTTGTTTCTTACCAACTTCTTTTGCAGCGTTCATTTTAAAATGAACATATTTTTGACTAGCAGGATCTTCTCCTACTAAGACAGCTACCAAGCTAGGAGCTCTAATATTATTGTTTTTCTGAACCCATTCATCTATTTCCCTTTTCAATTCCTTTCGCATAATGCCAGCAATTTTCTTTCCATCTATGATATCCGCTGATTTTCTGAAAGGAAAAATACCAAATATGAATAAAATTAAAATAAGTTAATAATTGACAGCATTCTTAAATTTTAAAAAATTCTCAACCTACATGAGCCGCATATTTTATGAAAAAGATTAATCTTCTTTTCAATTAGTTGTGAACAGGTGAAAGGATGATGAATTTCTGCCTTTATATATGAATGCCGTTGCTTATTATAGTCTACGATCAAAATTTCATCATCAAAAACAAAATTGAGGAAATCTTTTTGAAATATTCGAACAATGATGATAAGGGCTACATGCGTCAGCAGATTAAGTGGTTAAGAAATTTGTTTGTTACTATTCGTCAAAGGAATTTTTTTTTTTTTTTGAAAAATTTAGTAATAAGATACCATTGTTATGAGTCAAAATCTTGCAATTAATGATGATGGGTTATACAAAATTAATAATAAATCAAACATAATCTTGTAAAATTATGAAAATTATATCATACCTTATATTCTTTGATATTTGTATACTTAATGATCTGACACTGGAAGTTCTTAGTAGATCAAAAAAAAATTTCATATTTTGTATTCAACAAACATGGGATTTCAGATGTTTCAATCTTATAAATAGAATAATTTCTGGGTGCATAGTGCCGATTTTTGAATATATCTAGAATTAATTTCCGCAGGAAAAACTTCTACATTTAGTTTCTAGGTTATGAATTGAGACAGCATGTCAGGTGAGGCATAAAAACTGTAAAGTAAAAAAGAAGTAAATGATTCATAAACATGTGTATTTTTATCAAATTGAGAACAATCATAGTAATTTCCAAATGCATATTCCTATTGTACTGCAATTCACATGTACCTAAATCAATCCAATAGTGTTAAATATCGGAACTAGGTAATTATTTAAAAATCGATAAGCTATCGGTCAATATTTCATATTAACAGCTGTTATGCAAACATAGGTCAAAAGGTTTAAGATATTTATGGAAACTCACTTGCTATCTGTAGTCATTATTAAGTAATTTTGTTTGTCCCCCAATTATCTCTTCACCGATTGGTCAACTGGTTTTTACGGAGGAGGTTTCTTACTTGTAGCTATTAATTGATAATTTCAATTTGAGAAAGTATTTCCTCTCAGTTTATTTCAGAGGAAATAGGTGAATATATTTAATTTGATAATTACAATTGAGTAATTGGTTTACATATCCAATAATTGAACTGGTTCGGATATTATACAAAGCTTTCTGAAGAGCATAGAATGAGAATGATAAAAAAGAATTGCTTATTCTTATGATATCAGGTATATTTGTAATTGGGTCTCTCTAGACTCCAACCAACAGGGCAACAGGTTGTCCGGTGTTGCCACTTGTCGTACGTACATTACAGATATGCTCTATTAACAGCATAATATCTGAACAGAGTTAAATAGGCACAGCAGTTTAATAACTTAATTGGAAAATTATATTGAATTTATTATAATTCATGGAATCATTTATTATGGTAGTAACAAACTAGTTTTTATTATATTATTCTTATTATTAAACATTCTTTATAATAATAAGAAAAGAAGTATTGCTGTCATGAATGTATATTACCTGATACTAATCAGGACAATAAATAAATAATGACAAGACACGAAAATTAGGTGAAAACTGAGTAATAGTGCAATGACTCATTTTGACAAGAAACAATGATGTTATGGATAAATAAGAAACTACAGCATAATATATATTATGATCGAGTTCAAAACTTCCTTAGACTCTGAACAATTTAGTTAAGTCAGAAATTCAGACATTTCGTTAATTTGTGCATAATTTGAATATCTTGAATATAATTGTTGATGCTCTTTAAACTATGTTTTTACTGATGCATTATTATTCAGACTTTTATATACGCCACAACAAACCTAGAAATTTAACTTTTAACTAAAATAACAAAGTTCAAATGTGGTAGTTTCGGCGTTGTGTAAATATACTATTTTGTTGTATAATTATGAAGTATATACTGATTGAAATATTGAAATTTGAGTGGTTCTACTGTATTTACTATTATTCGTTCTTTCACTTTAGCTCATTACTAATGAAAAATGATAAATAATTGTATTTCACACAAAGCTATATGCGGATATATAGAAAAGTTCTTCAATGCTCATCATTGTCCATAAAATCTGAGACTTTGTGTTGAAAAATTTTTTGAATCTAGATGATGATATTCAGAACCAGCATTTGTTTTAAAAAACTTTGTGAAAAATTATGTCTTCACAACAAGAAAACTGTATTTAATGATTCTTGAATTCTGAAAGTTATCATCCATTCCAAATTTTCTCATTACTGTGTTATTGCACAACGTCATAAAGATTAGATTTACAATCAAACAATTATTATTCACGAAATCACTAGATGGGAATTTTTCAGATTTGTCCATGTATATTGAATAAATTAAAGTTGGAAACTATGCAAAAATTTATGTCAATTTCGAGTCTAATTTACGCTAAGGATACTATTTCAACATGAATTAAATCTACGTACCAAATTTTAACCCTCTAAATCAATGTGCAGACGCTGTGGAGTTCATTAAATTTTCAAAAACCACCGAAAAACAAAAAATATACGTAAAAATGCCGGTGGTTAGAAAAATTTACCCAAATTTTGATTGTTTCGTTCTTCTCAAAAACAACCCCAGATACTAGGTGAACATTGTTTATGATGTACTATTTTAGTGTGTTTCGGTTCAATGTATGGTGATTTTATAGATATATTTTACCTAATGAATTTGTTTGTATAGTCTCTAGTGATTTTACTACTTCATAAACTTCCTACAAATTTGATTTGAATAATAAGGTAAGGTATTCGAGAGGTTCATTAAGTTTCATAGAAAGATAAAATTATATGTATTTTAGAGATAATAAGAATTTCACAAATCAAGGTCAATAAACCAAATTAACTGATAAAAATTTCAACTTCTTGTTCTTTAGCATCTCTTTCAAGTGCAGTGGTGAAATTAGAAGAGTGAAAAATAGACTTGACTTTAGAAATGCAAATTATATGGAAATAAACTCTTGTTTGCAGCAGTGCGATTGGAGTATGTTGTTTACAAACAACAGCGTTGAAGAAAATTCTTCAAAATTTTATTCAATTCTAAATAAACAAATAAGTAATTTTGTTCCACTTAAAAAAGAATCTGATAGTACTTATCCATGTTGGTACTCTAGTGCATTAATTTCGTTAATTATTGATAAAAAAAAAGTTCACAAAAAGTGGCTGCAATTTAATGTTCCCAGTGATGGCATTAAATTTCGTGAACTTAGGGCCAGATGTATTCGTCAGTCTAAAACCGATAGGCAATTATATATTGATAGTATTGAAAAGAAATCTATAAGAAGTATAAAAAAATTTTGGAATTATGTAAACTCTCTATCAAAATCTGATTATATGCCCGAAGAGGTATTTTTTAATAATGTAACTAGTCACGATGGTAAGTCTGCATGTAATTTGTTTGCTAGGAACTTTGAATTGGTTTATTTAAATTCCAGTTCCTCTTTTCAGCACCAATTATATCTTGATGATGAACTTGATTTCACTATTAGTAGAGAGGAAATAGCTTTAACCATTAAAAATTTGAAAGAGTCAAACTCCGTAGGGCCAGATGGGTTGTCAGCTTTATTTGTTAAAAACTGTTCTAGTTCTTTAGTTGAACCTCTTTACTTACTATATGAGCAATCTTTGATTACTGGGTGCATGCCCACTTTGTGGAAAAAAACCTTTATTACCCCAATATTTAAAGCCGGTAATAAACGTGACGTTGTAAATTATCGCCCTATTGCCATCATTGATACCATATCTAAAATTTTCGATTCCATTGTAGCTATGAAACTCTCTGAACTATGCCTTCAATTTATAATTGGGAATCAGCATGGATTTGTCAAAGGGAGATCCACTATTACTAACTAATCTTATATTTTGTAACAATTTTATTGCTGATACCCTAAATGATGAAGGTTAAACAGGTGGATTCTATTTACTTAGATTTTGCTAAGGCTTTTGATTCTGTCAACCACAATCTTCTTGTTTATAAATTATCTAAGTTCGGCCTGAGTGGGGGCACCTTAAAATGGATATTATCATATCTTACTAAACGGGAACTTCAAGTACGTATTAAGGGAAACCTATCTGATCCATTTATTGCAACTTCTGGTGTGCCTCAGGGTTCGAACCTAGGCCCATTGTTGTTTACCCTATTCATAAATGATATATGCGACTCTCTCAAGTTTGGTGTTGTATCAATCTTTGCCGATGACATAAAAATTTTCAACAGAGTTAGATGCTTCTATGACCAGATTAAGTTGCAAAAAGATCTGGTCCTTATTTATAATTGGTCTTGTACAAACCAAATAAAATTGAACTGTACCAAATGTAAAGTTTTACCTATCACTAGAAGTAGAAATAAGAAACTAAAATTCAATTATTCCATTAACGGTGAAATACTGGATAATGTTTGTAGTATTAAGGATCTAGGTGTAATTCATCAAAGTAATTTTGAATTTGACCTCCACCTAAATGCCACTGTTTCTAAGGCCTACAGGTCTTTAGGTTTTATTATTAGGTCTACAAAAGAGTTTAAATCCCACGAATCTATAATTCATCTATACAAAACGCTAGTCAGACCCATTATGCTTTATGGTTCAATTATATGGTCTCCATCCAAGTTAACGCACATTCCGATTTTAGAGTCAATTCAACATAAATTTTTCAGATTCCTTGCATCTAGAATGGGTAATAGATTTTCTTATAAAGAGCACGAATACACTCAATTTGCTTTATCCGTTAATTTGGAATCTATCAAATCCCTCCATATATATCATGATGTTTATTTTGTTAAAAAAGCATTAATGGGTCTCGTAAACTGTGAATGTCTTCTTGGGATGTTGACTGAAAGGGAGGTCCCTTATGAGCTAAGGCGCATAAGACCCCTTCTAGAGCATGGAACTCATCGGAATTATATTTATAACT
Source organism: Cynegetis impunctata (assembly GCA_030704885.1). NCBI lineage: Eukaryota > Metazoa > Arthropoda > Insecta > Coleoptera > Coccinellidae > Cynegetis > Cynegetis impunctata. Next base: position 430,189 of record JARQZK010001445.1, read on the forward strand.
CTACCATCTTTAGGTTAAGAAGAAAGTGGAACAAAATTGTTATGCCCACAGTTGTGCTACGTACTGATAACTTGAAAATATTCAAAAGGGAACTCAAACTTATTGTTAATCGTTATTTCTAATGTGAGTCTATTTTGCCTACTATAATTGTATATTGTTATATTCATATAATTATAATTATCTTATATAGCTATTATAAAACTATTGGCTATACTATCAACAAGTTTGTTATTACCAAATTACTCTTATTTTGTATAATTTGTATAATTTTGTATAAAAAAGGATCTTTGATGTAATCATTGATCCGTTGACTTTTCAAATAAAATAAAATAAATAAAACTTTCTTTTGGCAGTTTATATCTAGGCAACTTTTGATACACATCTTTGTATTCTGTGGTGCCGACTTATCACAGTGATATGACATTGAGATGAATATGTGTGATACTCTCTCTTGTTATTCATTCTAAAAATTGAACTAAGTAAGAACTTTACCCCACTTGGATAAACAGGATTAACCTTTCTTTCACGTGACTCATACTTTTCCATAAATAACAATATTAAAGCTATTTATGATTCGGTTTAAAAATTTGTTAATCGTATTTTCGCATAAAATAATATAGGAATCCATCGTGAAGTGCGGGAGTGGTTTTCCACTCTACGTATCCCAGTGCCGGAACTCTGCGTCTTACGCTTTTTTTTATAATAATGAATTAGAAATTTCAATATTTTCGTTAGACAGGTAAATTTTTAATTTTTTTCAGTTGGAATTTATGTCTTACAATAAAATTTAGATAATTTGCCCACTCGGTAGATGGACGGGACGATGAGGTCGTTGCAGAGCGAAACAGACTGCCTAGCGTTCCATCGTGTGTGGCGCCGATTTCGAACTTTTTAACATTCTCCCTTGAAGGATGAATGGGAATTCCATGACGTCGGATCTCATTAAACTTGCTCCGTTTGTGGGTTGATTTGATGATTAATCATCAATTTGCCATTACACATAACGTAATTTACCAAATATATTTGTAGATTACAAAAAATTGTAAATAGATAAATTAGTTTCTTAGGTTGTGATTATCTTTTTTGTCCTCGTATTTTGTACGGAAACTCTAGTTAAAGATCCATAATAACTACCAAGATTTCTTTAGAAAGCAAGTATGTTATTTTTATATATAGAATACTACTATTAAATATAAAAATTGATTATTAATCCTTGAAATTGTAGACATTTTTTTACCTACGTTTCAATTAAATAATTAGTTGCTTTTCATATTACAGATTCATTTTACTTGTTAGAGTCAATTTTGAAACACTAACATTGGATGAATTGTATCTTATAAAAATGTGTCATGTGTTCATCTCTGCCAATCACCTCTATTCTCGCTCTATTAATTAGATGCACAATCTAAAAAATGCAATTGTTCCGTTGTATTTATATGTATAAACATTTGCAAATTCAATAATATACCAGATAGACAAGAGCAACTTCAAATAAATGAAATCCATTAGACGTATACACAACACAATTAGACATAATTATAAGATTCCACAAAAAATAGCCGTTTGGAATGTTTTACATAAATAATAAAATACGGCAAGGATGAATGGATAAAATTAATATAATGTACTAACCATACTGTTAACATATTATGTCAAGAGCATAATCCACTATATTTGGCTTACCTATATTATTATAGGTAATTTTCCATCTGACAGTGAATTACGCCCTTTAAAAACAATTTAAGTAAGCGTTTATTCCGAAATATTTTTCGTACAGTGTGTTCAAGTGAACAAATGTTCCAAGAAAAATGGTGACTCACACGGTACATTATGTATCTAAAATTACTATGTAGCGTCCCAACCTTCTTCCACTGACTCATACACTTAGAGTACATCTCGACAATTCACGTTTCAAAATCCTTAAGTTAAAAGGATAATTAAATTCAATCGAATGATGGACAAAATAAACCACAGAACTAATTTAGATACGCCTACCACTGAGATCTATCGTCTCGACTCGGACCACAGTAGCGCACCTCTTTGATTCAAAACAATCGAATTAGATAGTAAAGAAGAAGGCAGGTTAAGTAAGGCAGGCAAGACCAAGAAGTCATTCGTAGTTCGACCGTGGTCAGAGTGGGTAGTGTGTAATCAGTTCCCGCTAGTGCATTAACGCGCGTGTGTCTACTTCAGACACGTTTTCGAATTTCGCGTTCGGTCTTTCAGAAGACAGACGGGATTTGTATTTTGACGGTCTCGAATTGAGAACAAATGTTTCTTGTTTCGAATGTTGTTTAGTTTTTTGTTTTTTAATTATTAACAATCTGGTGTTCTGTTGGGTTGCATTGTTCCGAGTGGATTTTATAAGGTGAGCCCATCAGAATTGATGAGAATTGAATGAATATAAGTAACAAGTTATTAATTGTATTCGTAAATACATTCAGCATAAAAAATGTAGGTATTTTGTAGTCCTATTGCTCTATTTATATCGAATTCTCTGGGAAAAATTTGATATCTATTGAAAATTCCGCAGATGTAGGTAATGTGGCAATTATTCATCGATAATACTAATTTAAATTCAATTACTATAATAATAAGGTTCAGGTTTTTGTAATAGTTTTTAGGGTTGACACAAGTCTGTTTTATGAACCAAACGTATCATAGAAAAAAAGTGTTACTTAACTTACTATGTTTTCATTTGACATAGAGTAGCTGAAGCCTTAATTTTTTTCAATGTTAAAAGAATAAATTGAATCACAGAGTAAGTAGCACTAATGTACTATTTATATTATTTCATCTGTCATTAACAGATGAATCTATGATATCAATTTCTTATGTTAAGTGAAACATTGTTGAATTGCAGTTTGAAAGGGTTAATAAAATTTTGAAACTCATGTGTTTGGTAAGAAATCATATATACCTATATAAAGGATAGATTCTTCTATAAGCAAAATATTCAGTACCATCATTTATATGGTTATCTGGTTACTTCAACGGAAGTAAGAGAGATGTAATAAACTGATAGAAGAAAATAGTTTGGTGAAATTATCATAGAGAATTATGAAAAGTGAAAATTTTTTTATTCTACGCAACTCCGGCAGTCGCACAATATCCATTATCAAAACAATAAACATAAATATAAGAGGAGTAAACTACAAAAATATCATTTACGAAATGTGGAAACCATATGCTACAAGTTGCGACTATTCTAAACTTCAACCAGTGACATCCGTTCCAAGGGTGCACATTTTGAACATAAATAATTGAGAATTTTTCCAATGATGCAAAAAATTTATAATCTTCAAAGTTTTAAAAATATCGCACTTTCTTATGGCACTTCTCGTTAAAGTCATAAACGGTTCAACATTATATATATATATATATATATATATATATATATATATATATTATATATATATATAATATATATATATATATATATATGTATATATATATATATATATATATATATATATATATATTATATATATATATATATGTAGATATATATATATATATATATATTGTAGATATATATATATATATATATATATATATATATATATATATATTTATATATTATATATATATATATATATATATATATATATATATAATATATATAATAAGTATATATATATATATATATATATATATATATATACATATATACAATATACTCTCAAGCAAATAAGCTTTCTCAGAAAAGATAAGTGTATATACATAAATTATTTAGAGCAAAATAAAATCATTATTCATCATTATATCATATATGTATATATATAATTTATATATTTATAATATATATATATATATATATATATATAATATATATATATATTTCTTATATATATAATATATATTATATATATATAATATTATATATATATATATATATATATATATAATATATATATATATATATATATAATATATTATATATATATATATATATATATAATATATATATATATATATATATATTATATATATATATATATATATATATATATATATATATATATGTAGATATATATATATATATATATACATATATACTCTCAAGCAAATAAGCTTTCTCAGAAAAGATAAGTGTATATACATAAATTATTTAGAGCAAAATAAAATCATTAAGCCTCTCAAAATTGAGCGGTGTTTCGGAATTCGGTCCCGCTACCTGCGGAAGGGACTACCTGCTCACAGGGACCTTAGGTTAGTAAGGTTAGAAAAAGTCAGGTCAGCGGGACCGAATTCCGGTCCGTCCAAATTGAGATACAAAACATTCATTTAAAAGAAGTAAAAGGGTATTGTTATTTAGGATTATCAATGTACGAAAAGCTAACCTGAAATAAGCATGAGCATGCAAACTTTAATAAGCTCGTAGGACTTATAGGCATAATTAAAAAAGAAAGCGATTGTCTTAATTAAAAGTGTAGATTTAGTTTTTATCATTTATGTTGAAACTGGGTTCTTACATTTATGGCTCAATCCTGGGCGAGTATTTCAAATGAAAACAAAGAAAGATTGCAGAATCGGGCCATCAAAAATCACAAATGAATACATTGAAAAACTCGAGTTTATAGCCTGAGAAGGAACAACAACATAAAAATCGATTTTAATGTGAAAAATAAACGAGGTTTGAAGTTCACAATGTATGCGGTTGCAGAGGTTTTCATGGATTTCCGGAAGAATTGAAAAAAATAAACAATTTTTATCAAGTTAAACAAAACTTGAAGCAGTTCATGTGTGATTGTTGATAAGAATTGTTTTTTCAATTTTAATCGTGTGTTCCTCTAAAAAAAGAGACTATTGTAGCTCATTGAAAGTCAACAGTAGAATGCGAAAATAGTTTTTTTTATATATCTTGGGGGGCATCCATTAATTACGTGATATAATTTTGGCGATTTTTTGACTCCCCCTCCCCCCTTAGTGAGATGTCGTGAGTTCTTGCTCGATCCCCTCTCCCCCTCCCTTAATCTCACGTGAGATTTTTTTAAATGCATATTTGTTATAAGAATGAGTTAATCTGTGCTAATTCTATTAGTTCAAGTAAATCAGTGATATTTTATAAAAATTTGAAAAAAATTAAGTTAATAATAAAACAATGGCTGTAATAAGTCACGGTTTTTTCCAGTGAAAATTATTATTGCATCGTATGCTTATTATGAAAGGTTGTGGCATTATTTTTTTATGAATAATATTCACATCGTACAGTATATGAAGAAGAAATAATTACTCCAAAAAAAGTGTTCACTGTTAATAAATATTTATCAATAGTTAACAAATAATGTAAGAAAAATACTTTTTCTCCGATCGTGGGAAAAGTGACACTATTTTGACCTGTTTTCTATGCGAAAAGCTCAACATTCCAGAATAGTGGTCAGTTGCTAAGCAATTAGAAAATAGTGCGGTAATATTCTTACCGCACTGCTGTAGCGTGCGGTAATGTAACAAATGGATTATTACATTAAAATGAAACAAAGTATGGTTTTAATTTTTATAATTGTTGTTAATATTTACATTTTTTGTATCCTGTAGCTTGACGTTTTAAAACTGCTCTCAGTTTTTGGTACTGGGCAATATTAATATTATTTTTAACAGACAAAGTTGATCGAAGCATGGAATAATGTGCCCACAACGTCGAAGATTTCATTGTTTTAGCCAATTCAGCAACATACGCCATCAGTACATTCTCAGAAAAGGATACACTTGTTTTTCCTACAAAAATTCATGAAGCGTTGGTACGCAAGTTCATACTTCTCTCTGGATTTTGCCGGAAGTAAATTAAGTGAAGCCACGTTCGCGGCTTCTACTAGTTCAGGAGCCGTGCAAGACAACAAATAATCAATATCAGTGTTCATGTTTACTAATTCTTTTTTAATTCCTTATAAAATACAACGAATCAAACAAAACCAGCTTTAAAATTATTTTACTTTTGTCATAACAGAGTAATTTCCATGGTTAGTACTTATATATTTCAATATGAACATAGAGAAACCTATTTAAACTTACTTGATTACATCTTGGATGAAATATTTTTTAATTAATTCATTTTTTAAATGTAAATCAACGATCGGAGAAAAAATAGTATGTATAATTCGTGGGAAAAGCATATTCCCAAACTCCTATTTTAATTATCACAGTCGTTTGGGAATATTATGCTTCTCCCACTAATTATACAATATACTTTTTTATATTTGATAAATGAAAAAATTGTTTCCAACCAAATGAATTTATTTATAGTTAATAAACCGCGATGAATATTTTTATGAATGATTTAGCTATATTTTAGTGGGAAACATTTTTTACTTAAGTTAACCCAGTTTTCTCACAATTTTATACTGTTTCATTCGGAAACCCCCTCCCCACGTGAGATTGAATGAGATTTTCCACGACCCGCTTCGTCAACCACGCTGCACTTCGCGGAGACTATTCCGTTCGAATCGCATATCGACCTGCTTCGTTAAAAAATAAAATAAATATTTGCCTATGTTTCTACAAATAATAGGTAATAACGCCAATAGCATTATCAAGCTAAAACTGTATAATTGGACTGAAAATACCTAGAAAATTCAGGAATTTCAAACGAGAATTGACAGCCCTGTAAGCGCACAGAAATTCATCCTCCGCCCGATCACCCAATAAATTTACATATCTATGGACCTCTATGCATCCCATCTGGATCTGTCAAAATTCGAACGAACTCTCCCAAACTTGAGAATAATGACCCCGACTCATTCCGAGATGTTTATCCGCTGAAATTCTTCATTTTAAACCCGACTTCCTGTCTCCCGATGGAATTATTCAAAACGTGGCGTCTCGTTCGTATTCATCGCGGTTGCCTTGTATATAATAAAAAAAAGAAACCACACAACACGCCCGAGTTTTTTCTGCCCCACCCTCTGCGGCTACGGCATCGCGTTACCCGAGTATTAACAGTGAATTTTAATGCGATACCATGTCGTGTGACCACCAAGAAATGGATAACCATGGGAACAATGAGGAGGATGAATAAACATGCATGAGAAAGATGCAAACTCGTTCAGTTGCGCATTATAGAAATTATACGATTTTTGTCGCGACTTTGACCTGTAGGAGAGCATTTTGATGACATGAGTGAGTTACTGAGATGTGGTTTAGTCGTCCAAGTATCAATATAATCTTACTCTTACGTAAGTTCAGAAATATTGGAACGAAGTTCATTAACGCACGTTCAATTCCAGGTATTAGAGTTTCAAAAAGTTTGCGCCATATTGGAAAAAATTTTGTTTTCTCTTTGTCAGAAAATTTTATTCTTGATAAAAATTAGTGCGTTGCGGAAAACTTCGATTTGAAATGTCAAAATTGTAAATTTCTGAAAGGTGTACAGGGGAGAACCAAAAATAGAAATTTGGACCATGAGTAAAAAACTACTCTTATTTTCGACATTATTAAAAAAGTTCATTTAGAGAAGTTATTTGAAATTGGAAACAGAATTCAGATTTCAAATTATAGCCACCTACGCAACAAAACAAAGAAAAATCAATTTTTTATGGTTTCAGTCTCATAAAGAGTACTAATATGTCAAATACACCTTAAGGGCCTGCGTCTTATCAGTTATAATATCACAAGAGTATCGAAAATAATCGATTATATTTTGTGAAACACGACGAGAGCGCAGCTCGAGCGATGTTTTAACCCTTTCAGGGCAACTGGTTAGCTAGGAAGACCACAGTTTGTTAGTCATGAGTAAAACTGCTCGTTGGTTATTTCAGTATATCAGTGTGTTTTGTGGGTTGTCTAACATAGCAAAATTTGACGTGTTCATCGAAAACAGACCGAAATAAGTTGAAGCGCGTATAAAGTGCATTTGTTTACTATAGTTGGACACTACTTAGAGGATCTGCTGAAACTGTGTGAATTTGTTATTTTTATTTATGAATGGTGGAAAAATGGCTCCAAAGTTATTTACTTATATCTTACTTATGCATTTTCATGAATATATTGAACGTAAATGTTTCCTTTCTTTCGAAATTACTAATTTTGTTGGGGTCTCCTGAAGTGACCACTGGACACTTACGTAATCGTGTTATCTTATTTTAGTTCTGAGGAAGCAAGTTTGGAGTACCTACCTACTGAATAGGCTTGCCAATTTTCGAAAGGACCAACCCGGGAGATTTTTTTAAGGAGTTTAGTAGGGATTGGGTTGAAGAAAATTTCAATCATTTGTTTATTTTTAATTTATATATTCATACTCTGTTTCTAATATTTGACAGTTTTTTACCACAAAATCATAATCTTTAAAAATCGATGTTTGATTAGTAGAGCGCGGTTGCGTATTTCAAAAAACTGGGAAAATTAGCCACCCCGGGAAGTCGGGAGGTTGACCATTATTACCAGAGTCATCCGGGCAATCTGGGAGGGTCGGGAACCCAATAACTGAATATTTAGAAAATCTTCATGCAGATGAGTTCTATGATTTGTAAGAAATGTTCAGCGTGCAAAGTAGAATTGTGTTTGAAACATGACAAAAACTGTTTCATGTTATATTACGCAAAATAGGTTATATTGTTTGGTTATATGTTCCTACTGGTTATGTGGAGTGACCACATCCTGCAGGATAATCCTTGTGTTTTTTTATCTTTATATTTGTTTCATTTTCTTCAAGTATCTCTAATAAACCATTATCAAACCATACATAATGTTTTTTCCACAAAAAAATAATTTGGGCCGGAAAGGGTTAAGAAAATACGTCGAGTGACGAGGTCAGTATAACGATTATTTTCGATTGCTCGAGTGGTACTCGTTACGATTATATAACGAATAAAAAATAATAATTTTTTTTGACAAACGTCAAATCATCGTCAATATGAAAACCTTCACATTTTGACACGGCGAAACATCAAAACGATTATATCACGTCGTCAAGGGTATATTCACTTATCTATACGTAGTCGTTATGCAAAACTCACGGATTCTATTGGTTCATTCATAGATGAGTTATATAATCAGTAATAATATAACAAGAGAGAGAATAAATTGAAAATAATTTGACAGATTTTTTCAAAACTTGTTGCCAGGCAATAGTCACGAGAGCCCGGAGGGCTCGAGTGGCTATTTCCAAATGGCAACAAGTCAAAATCTGTCAAATTATTTTCTATAATTTATCGAACTCGCGAGTTATATTTGACTAGATTATTTTTTGATTCAACAATTCTGTATTAGAAAGTGCCACTGAACTTTGTTTGTGCTTTTCAGGATGTTTTTGTAAAATTCTTCTTTTTGCATCTCTTGCATCTCGAGCATTTTTGAATTCTATATCATTGAAAGGATCAAATGACCTGTTATACTTATTAAAGTAAAGTTCTTGAACTAATTTTGCCGTTTTATTCGACATTGTCTTTATTACTGCTTCTTTATAATCATTTCCGTCCTTTCTTTTCATGTTATAAGCCCAATCTTTCAAAATCAATGCCAGAGTAGCTGTTGTAGTAGATTGATCCAGAATATAATTTCTTTCTTTGGTGAAGGTCTTAAATTGTCTCCATATAGACTGATTACTTATTAGATTGTTTTTCGAAGTAGTTTCTAAAATATTTTTTGATATTTCTGCATCAGAAAAGGTACTAAACCGATGATTTTCATCCATTTTATATATCGCGTTGACACAATTAGGTAATTATTTTGACAACTATCTGACACTTGCTAAGCAAATAAAAGCTACAGTGATTATTCCCGAGAATAATCACAAAAGATTTATTCCCACTATAATAATGACATCATTGGTTAAAACTTACTCTTTTGACAAATAGAGAAGCATTTCATTGGTTTTAAGAAACGTCAAAAAATAATCGGGGGTAATACCACTAGAGCTCAGATTTAGCCGGATATTTTTCGTCGTTGTTTTCGAATTCGATCTGTTCAGACAAAATCACTCGAGCTACGCTCTCGTGATTTTGTCAGAACAGCTCTCGTTAAATTGCCAATGAAAGTAAGTATGAGAAAACAACGACGAAAAATATCCGGCTAAATCTGAGCTCGCGTGGTATTTGGTACGACAATTCCATGAATTATTGTTAATGCCAAATCAGTGAAAGGATTGAAATTAACATTAAATTTTTCGAAATACATGGTTTGCAACATTTTCGCGGTTGTGTTCCACATTGTTTTCACCACATATTCTTTATAATCTTTCCCATTCTGTTTCTTCATATTAAAGCCCCAGTCCATCAATATTCCTGCCACATTTTCCACTGACTGTTCGGTTTCCAAATTGAAGTTTCGTTGTTCACAAAATTCGCTAAATTGATTCCAAATGGAAGAATAACTTTTTTTTGTATTTTCAGGAGTTGATTTTTCTATCTCCCTTATTATTTCTGCCTCGCTAATATTTCCAAATCTCAACATATTTACTGGAATATTAGGTATTTGTTGTAAAATTCTGTTTTCGACATTTACAATTGTCAAACTGATGCAACGCTTGCTAAACGAATAATTGCTAGTGTTGGTAAGGTATAGTATATTACATACCGAGCGGGGAAGTAATCTATTACAGCCGAACGGCAAGGTAGCATACCGAGGTGCGCAGCACCGAGGTGTGCTGCAGACGTGAGGCTGGAATGATTTTCCCCGAGGTTTGTATACTATTTTACTCACAATCTATCACATTAATAATCAAGTTCTGATAATAATTATTATTACTTGTAGTAATTAGGCAACATAAAAGATAGTTGATTTAACCATAGATTCGATCTGACAGTTGGGTCATAATTCACAATTTAATTTTTGACAATATTAACGAAAAATGTCCTACTGCGAATTTGAATCCATACTACTAGAACTTCGAGTAGCTGCAGAACTAACATCCGAAGGCCTTATTCCTGTGAAAATCAGAGGAAGGTATGTGAATACGGAGACTGTGCTCCTTGCCTATTTCGGTGAATTGAGTACCTAATCAGAATAAAGCCAGTACATAATGGTCAAGGTACTCGATGCTACGAACACTATTAAATATAGGCAATCAGTAATTATGCAAAATTAAGGGCATACTTGAAAAGGCAAAATGTGGGATGCAAAGCTAAAAGTCAAGTGTTCTTTCCAAAGCAAACATCGATAAATTTCTAAACGATGCTCCGATAGAATATCTCCCTCAAAAGGTAACATTTTAATTTCTTTAGTGCATATTAAAAATGTTAAAGTACAAATTTCTTTCAGGTTGCTTTGATTATTGGCATTTCTGGAGCTTGCAGGTGTGATGAACTTCTAAAAGAAAATCCTAGAACGTCGGCATCATCATCGAATTCTGAAACTCATAACTTTAAGCAACAAGGTCTTGCTTTAACGGTCAATAGTAATCATAATTCGACTGTAACTATCAATAGTTATAATTCCAAATAGTTTATTTCTTTTTATATTAAATGAATATCGAGTTAATTCTGATTTATTTCCATACTAGTAGGTAAAGTGACACAAGCTAGCCGGTAAAGTGACATTTGCTAGCCGGGAAAGTGAGATTTGTTAGCCGGGAAAGTATGAAGTATGTAATGAAGCGCTTCCCGACTGTTTTGAAGGTTAGAAAACCATCGATTACCGATCGATTGTGAGTAAACGTAATTTATCCGATATTTTTATCCACTTGCATTTCTCTTCCTTCCTATTTATTCGATAGCAAACTACGATTTTCGTTCTCTCAAATGGGAATTATTATACATGAGTGGAATTGTCACTATAATTAATTTAGTATTCCATTTATTGTCATTAAATCATACTTATAGTTACTATGGACATACATACAGAGTCAAAATATCAAATTTGCACCAAAAAACTAGTCCAAATTCAAACTATTTTCAATAAACATCGATATACTAGTTCGAATACTGAATTGGACTAAATTTTATAATGCAATATTACCTACTATGGTAATAAGGGGGAGGCACCCAAGGTGTATATGAACTAGTGATAGAACGATATCACTTTTTTTTGCCGATACGATATTTACGTGCCGATATACCGATATATCGTATCGGCAAACATCCTCAATATTTTAAGGCCATTTGAAGAAATAACAAAAACCGCAAGTAAAGAACAATGTTGCATTTCTGAAGTGATTCCATTGGTCGTACCCTTAAGAGAATATTTATCCAAAGAGGGACCAAACTTTGCTGGTGTAGGTTCAATAAAGAACGAACTTCTAACAAGTTTAGAGAGACGACTTGGTGATATGAGAACATACCCAAACTACGTGACCCGTTCAGGGGAGGGAGGGGGTTTTTCAAAATACTACGATTGGTCACAAGGGCGGGGGTAGGGGTTAGGTTTTTGTCACGTAGTCAATGTCCTCTAGAAACGTGTTCGTTGAACATGATTGAGATAAAAGATAAATGTGAATAAAAGAAAAAATACCTTTGTTTTAGTAAATTAAGATCCTGGTACATATGTTTTTTCTTCTTGATAATATTTTTTCAGCTATAAATTATAGGTATGTACAGGGTAGCCAATTTTCGATGTTTGTATGGAGTATCTCAGTAACTATAGAAGGTAAAAAAAATGGAGGGCGCATACTCAATCTCTTTTGTCGAGACAAATTCACTGGCGAAACCCAAAATTCGCTGTCTTCTTTAGTTTTCGAGTTATAAACAAAAATTTCATTTTTCCACTTTAAGACAAGTGTGCATATCATGGTTGTTTGTGAAGTTACGAGATAATAACTTTTACATAATTTAGGCACTTTTTTCTGTATAAAACAGTGGTAGAAATGTATTTTTTCAAATGGGAATAATGGTTGCCTGTGGTTTGGTTGGATCGGAATCTTTCCGATATATATCAGGTTGCTTTTGATGTGTAAGGTTTTAATAGCAAGAATATTTTAGTTTGCGTTTTTATATGTACCTATTCCATGTAGGCAGGTGACATCTATGACAGAGCTTGTCGATTTCTTTCCATCATAATATCAACTAACTGATTTTATCGTAAAAACAGTTGTGATATTACATCTGAGATATATTTCAATAGCTATCCAGGAAGAAGACAACCTAATAAATCTATTTTCAACTGATTAAAAGAAAATCTAATTAATTGTGAATCATTAAACAAGCTATGACCAGAATACTAGATATTTACATAATTTTTTTTTATAAGACATTACAATTATAAACAACAATTAAAATTACAATAAATGTTCAAACTTATGTTCATTGTGGTTGATACATAAATTACATCTCTTTATAACATTCTGAACTGCATTATGAATATGAATATTTGAAACTGAATTCACAAAGTATAAAATTTACGTGGCTGTTGTGTTCTAACGTATCATATATATCAAGAAAATCATAATAACCAACGGTACTACGAAATTTTGAATCGGTAAATTATTGAGGAATTCATGGACAATCCACCCTTAGTTGAGACACAAAATCAGTTCTTCCAACATGATGGTTCACCGCCTCATAATATAAGTACCGTTTCAGAATTGTTTAATACTAATTTTGGAAATAACTGGATGATGAATAATATTCCAGTGAGGTCGCCACCACAATCACCTGACTTTAACACCACTGAATTTTTTCTTTTGAGGATATATAAAAGACAATTATATAAGAAAACCAGTAACAATATAAATAAACATAGACAAAATTTTATTGAATGTGAATTACATTTCAAATATTGATATTATATATATGCATAATGCAGTTTAGAATATTATAAAGATAGGTATGTAATTTATGTAAAGAACATCAGTTCTTCACAACATTCATTGTAATTTGTATTATTTTCTTATATTTGTAATGTCTTATAAAATTAGATGTAAATCTCTAGATTATACAGAAAAAAAGTGCCTTAAAAATATCAAGTAATTTCACAAACTACCATGATATGCTCACTTGTCTGAAAGTCAAACTTTTGTTTATAACTCCAAAATAAAAGACGATTTCATATTTTGGGTTTCGCCATTAAATTTGACTCGAAAAAAGAGATCAAAAATGCACTCTCCATTTTTTTGTATCTCCTATAGTTACCGAGATACCCCATACAAACATCGAAATTTGCCCACTCTGTAAGCACTCTTATAGTCACACCGCAAGCGTTGTATTAATAAAGACAAATATGAGCCAAATTATTTTTTTTTGACTTTCTGTCTACAAGAAAATGATAAAAAAAATATTTATGAATTACTACGTGAAAACTAGAGGGGGAGGGAGGGGGTCTTGGAATATACTACGGATGGTCACCGAGGAGGGGGAGGGGGGTAAAAAGTTGTAAAAAATAGGTCACGTAGTTTGGGTACGTTCCCTATGTTATTTCAACGAGAAAATCTGTATGTTGCCACATTCTTAGACCCTAGGTTTAAAATGCATTTTTCCCAAAAGATATTAAAGAACAAACATTATCTTGTATTAAAAATATAATAAAAAGACAATATGAATATACAGTAGCTGAAGTGGATCCAGAATCATCGGAAGATGAAGATTTAGAAAATATTCCCTTGAGCCATTTGCAAAATAAGCAAAATACATTTTGGGAAACTTTCGACAGCATTGCCTCTACTTCGGCTTCCGAGACCAGTACTACAAAATACATGAAGCAATGATGGGAAAATGAAATAATATTATATTTGGCATCTTCAACTCTATTATCTATTTATCTATTAAAAGATAAATCTCCTTTTGAGTGGTGGGAGGCAGAAAAAAAGAAATTTCCTAGTTTGTACAACGCAGCTTCAGTCTACCTTTCAGCACCCGCTGCCAGTGTGTCAAGTGAACAACTTTTTAGTGAATTAGGTAATATTTACGAGCCTAAAATAAATGGACTAAATGCAGATAGGGCTGAAATGTTGGCGTTTTTGCATCATAATATCAAAAAATTAGATGTTGAGTATTAAGTATATACTGTATTTAGTTCCTGCTACATTAGGTATATTTGTTGTTGGTAGTGTTAGGATTTGTTTTACTTTTTTAATAAAAATGTTACTATCGGAATATTTTATTTTTTTATTTTGTTTAATAAAGTATGTCATTTATGCACTGAAAAAAGTTAAAAGCGCAAACATTTTTTTTTGACGATATATCGGCAATTTTCTTGCCGATACGATACGATACCGATAATCGGCAACAATTGCCGATATACCGATATCCATATCGGTATCGTTCTATCACTAATATGAACTAGGTACAAGTACTCTTTATGAGCCTTGAAAAATAAAAAAATGGGTTGTTTTGTTGCGTAGGTGGCTGTGATATCAAATTTGAATATTGTTTTCAAATATAAACAACTTTTAAAAATAAGCCTCTTGACACAATTTTTTGTTTTTGGGTGTCCCCTGTACATCGTTCAGAAAATTTAAATTTTGACATCTCAAATCGAAGTTTGTTTTTTTATAATGCATCAATTTTCATCAAGAATAAAGTTTTCTGAATTCGTTCCAACGGTGTGTCCCACTACACCTCTCGTTTTTTCTACTAATTAAAGGAGATTTAAATCAAGTAACGGCCTCTAATAATCGAAAATTTTGAGCATCCATTCAACAAGAAACGTATTGAAAATAGAAGTTATTTATAATGGAGAAATCGTTTTTTCTTCAAAAGTAACTTTTCGAACCACCCTCGTACATACATTGTACCCAGTGTTGCCAACTCTACAGTTTTAACTGCAATTTACAGTTTTTTGGAAATGGTCCCAGTTTTCAGTTTAGGCCTCCAAATCTACAGTTGATGTTTTAGTTATTTATGTACCAAGTACGTTATATAGATCCTATATTGCTCCTATAGGTATTCTCCATTTTCCTGCTCATAACGCCCTAGGGCATAATGAGTGTATTTATAGCAACCGTATCTAAGGTGAAATCAACAAATAATATAAAAAAATTAAGATGCTACCCTCATCTTCTACGAACTATTAAGGTCAGGCCACACATATCCGCACCGTGTCCGCACCGAGAGACGGCCGTGCCCGGTATTAGAAAAATTTTTAGAATGTTATTAAAAAATAAATTTTAATTGATATATAATGCAAATTAAGACGCAGACACGAGAATATATGAGACTTTCGAGATAACTTTAAGAACGCCAAAATGAAGGTATATACCTACAAAAATTCAACTTATTATTTCTCATTCCGAGGTTGATCGCTCAAGTGACTGCACTATTTACTATTGTCTGTATTTTAAAATTAGATTGTAATACTCTTCTGTTGAATACGGTACCTTATTATTTCAAAATAGTGAAACTTACGCGAAGTGTCGTTTTATTTTGAAGTTTAAACTATATTCTTAATGATATTTCACCAAGTGGTTCAATCTCAGTTATTAATTATTGATGCCAACATCCTAATTCAGTAAATAGTTAAACATATCATAATTATACCACTAAAAAGACGCATGCGAAAACAAAAACAACTTATCTTGATAATTGTTGAATGGGCACAGGTTTGAAAAAATGGTAGTAGTTTCAAACTGGGCTGACAAAAAATATATTGACTAATAATCACAAACTTCGGAAACAAGAACTATAAAACAATGTAGTACTCTTTCTTCGTCGTTGTATACTCGCAATATAGATGTAAAGAAAAAACTATCCTCTCCTTGTTGATTTTTCTTCTTATAAGAAAAAACTACTGGGATGAGAATGGGGGAATAGGGGGTGGATCCATTGAACGTCATTCATTCGAAAGCACCCTGATTGAGAGCGATTTAGGTTTGTAATTGTGTTTTTCGGTGTCATAGGAATATAATATGGTCGGTGTCCTGCAGTGAACTCTATCTTAAATTGAGTTCACTGGTATCCTGTAATGAAACTTGCCATATCAGAATCCCAGACCGGATGGCCGGATTGTTCTCTAGTCTATAATCAATCTCTTCTAGGCTTATGTTCAGGTTTCCAAAAGGCGTAATAAAGTTTATGATACACCGGATTGGATACAATAGTAAGAACAACAGATGTACAACATACAACATGTCTTTATTTGAATTACCGAACTTGAGAATTAAAGAAAAAATTTTTTTCAATACTATCGATTTTTCTAGGGTGAACAGAAAAATTGACCACCGACCAGCTACGCTCTGGTCTCCATTTCTACTATATGCCGAGAATCTATCGGAGAACGCACCGTGTCTGTCAAAAAGTAAAACATGAACTATCTCGCACGTTGCGGACTCGGTGCGGGCACGGTGCGGAGATGTGAAGACCAGGGTTGGGCGATGTCGAGAATGTCATGTCGACAATTAATTGTTGACGTGTCAACTATGGTGCCGATGTCGACTTACTAAGTGACGTCGACAACGTCAACAATGTCGACAATGTCGACAACTGCTTTTAGCACAAAAACAATAGCTACATTGAAGTAAAATGTCATTTTAATCAACTTTAGAACAAACATTTAATAAAATAAAGAGATAAATATTCACAGCTAAGCAGATAAAATAAAATATTTCTTAGTCTTCCATGTCACTGGGAAAATTGACCGCTGAATCAGGATCAAAATTTTCGTCAGTAATGTCACTCTGTAGAGTAAAATATAAGTGTACCAACATTTTCGAATGTTCAAATGAAAGTCTATTTCGGAGAGGTGTGTGAATATATCCCCAGTTTGAGAATAATTGCTCAAGTTGCGCAGAAGATGAAGGAATTTTGAGTAACTTGAGAGCCAAGCTGCCTAAGACTGGGCACTCCATCTGGGCCATCCTTCAAAATACTAAAGGCCTGATTACTTTTTTTTCGAAAAGAGTTCCAAATATGCCTGAAAAAATTTCACTTGTTAATATCACGAAGAGGTTTAAGTAGGACTACCGATTATTACTGATACTATATTTTAACAATTTTAATATATCTCTAATAGACCTACAGATAGTTTCAAATACGTATACATTATACACCATACCTGATCTAGTGTTATATTTATCCCATTCTTCTATGCCCTTGTTGTCGAGATGTTTAAAAAGGAAAGCATTTATTTTTGCATTATAAACAGACGTTAGCTTATAATTATCATATGTCGGATGTAGAAAGTATGCAGTTAATGCATAAACGTTAAGTGCCATCTCTTGCCTGTTTCTTAGTTTTTCTGCGAAAATTTCTGGTACCTCCAATGTCAACCAGAGATTAACAGCATCTGCTAGCGACGTATCTGCGCTCTGACAGATATTGACAAAATTGCAAATTGGATTTTGAATATTTAAATTTTTTTGGACATCATCAATGAAGTCGTCATTGAAGATCAATTCGATAACTTTAGGCTTAATTTTTTTCCTGGTAACTGCTGAAATTTGTTTCATATAAGGTAGGTTTTCTATGAGACTCTCAAACGAATATTTCTAAATACCAACTTTGCTCCTTTGGTCGTTATTTTACTGTACTTACCTGTGGCCTTGCAATCTTACGGCACCGGTATTTTTTAAAACATTTCCACATAGCCCGCATTTTGCAGCGTACTTGCCGTTCACTCTCACTAGATCGAACTTCAGTTCTTGAAAGTTTTTATTACACTTTCTGCCACTCATTTTTGATGTGTTTACTAACTACTGTTATTAACTGCACCGCTGGTGACTTTCACAGGATAGACGAAAAGCGACTAAAAATATTCATAGAAATAACAGAGCATAAACCTAACCTTAAATCTACGACCATTGTTGACATTGTTGACATTGTCGACGTTTATTACATAGTCGACGGATTGTCGACGTGTCGAGGTCAACAATAAAAGTCGACGCGTCGACGCCCAACTCTGGTGAAGACAGCCACATAAGAAAGCACGGGGCTATTCTTCACCGAGGCACGACCGTGATACGGCCGTGTGTCGGTGCGGACACGGTGCGGACATGTGTGGCTCAAGCTTTATATTATTTTCCAAGTGCATGCACGGAAAATATAACGAAGTCGACAGTCAACCGCCAATTTTACGCAATACTGATCTAAATTGGATTGAGACTGAATTGACTGGCCGTGTAACAATTACTTATGGTTCTACGTAAGGAAAATGCAAAAACGCAATGCATTTGCAAAATTCCCTCTATTATCGACTCTAACCAAAAAGCTTGTCTGCCGCACTGCTTCGATAGAGCTCTTGTTTTTGATCATTAATGTTATGAAAACAAAAATAAGAAATAAACCTTCTACAAGCACAATAAAATGCACTCTACATTCGAAATCTGAAATTAAAAATTGTTTAGAATCTTATATCAAAAATGGCCATTACGAAAACTCCCATAAAAATATGTACGATTTTAAAAACAATGAATAGATCGAAAATCAAGATAATTTGCAGATTGAAAGCGAAATAGAATCTGATAATATTTAAATAATAGGGATGTAACATTTGTCATATCATAATGAATGCTTTACATGCTTTATTTTCAATAACTTTTCAAATAATTTCGATAATTTGATTAAAAGTTTGATTTCCAATATTTGTTTCAGTTATAACCACCTATAATTAAAGTATAAAAACATAATCTGAGGAAAGGCTGTAGATTTACCGTTTTTAAATCAATATATACAGTTTATTTTTCACTTGTATATTATTTGTTGATTTTACCTTTGATACGGTTGCTATAAATACACTCATTATGCCCTAGGGCGTAATGAGCGGGCATAATGGATCATAACGCCCGCTAATTGTACGTGGAGAAATGAAGCAACTTCCATTGATTGAATACTTCACAATCCTTGTCGTATACGACTCTGGATTTCTCTGGCAATGAATTATTCGCAGCTTTGACTGCATTTTCTATGATATTCCTTGGTAAATTCATTTTCATTTCCATTATTTCTATAAGACTACACAAAGAAAGCAACAATGACATTCACTAAATATGACAAAAATATTCACAAACGTCAAAATATCAACAAATGACTATGAGAAGGAGAAAGGAAAGTATAGGAGCAATCCTAACGCCCATCGGGCAATATTCATCCCTCGGGCCGAATGTTACCCTCCGAGCGTTAGGATCTATATAACGCACTTGGTACATAAATAACTATTTCCGTCGACCTCTAAATAAAAGCTTACTTTAACGTACACGAAATTGATCATTAATGACCCATTTTAATGTGCAATTTCTCCTATTTTAATGTATGATTGTCATGGGCAACCAAACACAGAAGTATTCAGCACGGAATAGTTGAATTATTCTGTCTCTGTACTGTTATTCCACAGAGAAAAGGAATTCATAATTCAAATCGAAAAATTTAACTCTATACAAAATAAAGTAGAAACTGCGGAAAAAATTTTATGCAATAATCGTTCGAAAGTAAATAACACTTCAGCTTCCACCAGTTCCACATATTCCTTGTTGATCATTTTCAATCACCTGATTTTGACAGGTCCGCCATTTTGGCGGGAGGACAAACAAACCATTTACGACTATCAGTGTTCTGAGTTGTTTGCTTACGTTTATTGAAAGTAAAAGTATTAAAAAACTTTGAATCATAAATTTATATTGAAAATGGAAAGAAGTACTTATTATCAATCACTTCCTGCCGATATTAAGAGCCGCTACGATCAGAAAATCAAAATTATTGATGATATAGACCCCTATCTCTTGGAGTCCAGCTCTCAAGATTTGATATCATTGTCATCAATTCCAGTAATATCCATCATCGATATGATTAATTATTTTATCCTCACCCACAGTTTTTATACTGGACAGCAAATGAAAGCATATAAAAGCTTGCAAGGTTTCAAATTGTATGAAGCAGGACTAGTCCAAGAAATTTATGGGAAAAGAGTGAACGAAACAGCTTTTGTAGTTATTGGCAAGGTAAGATGTATTTTAATGATATTCATTAGGTTTATTCTCATACTAATCAGTGTTCTTAATTGTTATAACTAAAAGTAAACTTTATATTTCAGGTGAAACATTCACAACGTCTTAAGGAAAAGCTTCTGAATTCATGGGTTATTATCCTAACTGACGGTAGTATTTCCAGTGGACATTGCACTTGTATGGCAGGCTTAGGAGAAGTGTGCAGTCATATAGCAGCAATTGTTTTTCTCCTTCACACCCGCTCTCAGTCTAAGGATGAAGAAGTGTGTACCTCAAAGCTGGCAATGTGGCCTGTCTATATCTATATGATATGTCTATATCTTCATATTGTTCCTCCAGAAAAAGTTAATATACTTTCATGAGGGTCCTAATTTGCTGTCATATAACAATTACAGCAAAATCACTAGATACCTGCTCTACTTGCTTTTTTCGTTTAACCGAACGTTTAAACCTGCTGACTTGAGTTTTACCAACAGGATTGGCAATTGTGTACCCTATATTTTGGGTTGGAATCCAGTCAGGGTTGTCTTTATCCAATAACTCTGCAGGAAAAATATTTTAAATAAAGAGTTCATCTTTTTTCACTTATTCAAGTTAATCCTGTTTTGAAAAATATAACACTCGACAATCGTGTGCATCAATTTGAGTTGAACATGAATTCACTAAAGGTCAATTGCTTTTCAATTTTTAATCCATTATCTTGTCATGTTTATCAGTGATACATTTGAATAATCACCAGCATTCTTGAGGGCAACAGGGATTCTTATAAATCTCACTTTGTCTCGTGTTTGCTCATCTACCATAATAATTAACCACGGCACAAAACGATGGCATTTTCTCTAATAAACTCCAACAATAATCAAATAATCAGAAAAAAACTTTAAATTCGACAAACAACTCAAAAAATTATGAAACTTAAATGACAATTCAGCACAACTGTTTGCATAACAATGGTTTGTTTGTCCTCCAGGCAAAATGGCCGACGTCGCGTGACGTCATATGAAAATGGTCAATCGGATATTGTAGGTAATGTTAACTATTCAGAATGTCACATGTCTAATATTCCATCTATGAATTTCTCAAATTGTTCCATCGGGAGCATAAATATAAATATATCGAAATGAACATAGAAATTTATATTGTGTCAAGTGTATCTGTCATGCAAAATAAAAATTTATTTCAATCAAGAATTTATACTCAATTCATGATAAGGTCGACGGAAAAATCTTGTAATAAACTCGTTTATTAATGTAGCGATTAATGGTCTCAAACTATTAACGCGCTCTCTCCGCTCACACGTTAAAATATCTCAACCATTAATCGCTGTCATTAATAGATAAACTAGTTTATTAAATAACCATTACATAGTTTTTGTTAAGCATGTATGTAGTTTTTCACTTAGTTGGGGTTGGCAACACTGGTAGTACCACCCTGGTTTGTTTTCTGTGATCAATTCGGTCATTGTTTGGGATATATGGAGACGTACAACGCGTGAATGAGTATTGAGACCGTAAATCATCAAGATAAACGCACAATAGATCGTTAACATTTCAATGAAAAGTCTCCCAGCTCCCTTTATTATCCAACAATGAAACGAAGACTATAGATATATCATAATGAGTACGAATAACAGTAATTAAATGTTGTGAACTTGTTATTTTCCCCGCGGTGTATACTGTCGGCAAATGCGGATTAATTCTACGAAGCAGCATTTCCATGAAAAAAAATGCGATATAAAGCACGTAAGGTTCTCGATTATTCTAGGACGGTTAATGTCTAAGTTGTCGGAGGAAGAAGTTGGGTTAAACGACCTAAATGTGGGACAAATGAACTACGAATGTCTGAAAAAAACAGTGATGGATTTTTAGAATGAAATAGTAATTTATGTACCAAGTGCGTTATATAGATCCTAACGCCCGATGTTGCCCGATGGGCGTTAGGATCTAGTAACGCACGTGGTGCATACAAGATTTAATTTTTCACGAAAAAATTATTTTATTATAATGAAAAATCGATTTTGAAGTCGGTTCATTGCTCCTATACTTTCCATTTTCCTTCTCATAGTAGTAGGCATGTCATTTGTTGATATTTTGACGCTTGTGAATATTTTTGTCATCATATTTAGTGAATGTCATTGCTGCTTTCTTTGTGTAGTCTTATAGAAATAATGGAAATGAAAATGAATTTACCCAAGAATATCATAGAAAATGCAGCCAAAGCTGCGAATAATTCATTGCCAGAGAAATCCAGAGTCCTATACGACAAGGATTATGAAGTATTTAATCAATGGAAGTTGCTTAATTTCTCCTCGTACAATGAGCGGGCGTTATGATAATGCCCGCTCATTACGCCCTAGGGCATAATGAGCGTATTTATAGCAACCGTATTTATAGCAACCGTAAAATCAACAAATAATATACAAGTGAAAAATAAAATATTTTTTACAATTACAGTTACTTATTTCACAGAAATTTAACGTCGAAAAATTGATTATATTTATATACGATAACAAAAATTCTGCAAAGATTATGAATAAATACGAAAATACCAATTTGCGGTAGAATAACCAGCAGAGTTAATAAAACATAAAAATGAAAAAAATAATGATTTCAACTATAGTGCAGGCGCTGAGAAACATTCCGTTTGCAAAAACCGATGACCTCATTCTGATTGATGATTTGAGTAAAGAAAGACTTAATAAATGATATTGTGGAGGTTGCCGGACGGAATTATGGTCCAGTTTTTTTTTCGGCCCTTTAAAAGGAGTTTTCGATTCCATCGCTGTAGCTGTGGCAAAAAATGTGGTGTAGAATGCAAAAAACAATTGACCGTTTTTTTTCGACTGGAATGTCCTTGTAAGACCCTCACATATCTGGACGTGAAGGTTGCCTGACAAGCCAGCTGTCAGTTTTATTGTAAACGCCCTCCTCAGCGACTCATACCTGTTCTTGAATTTTGGATCGGGCTGGTCTGTTCTCAACCGTTTATGACGCTTCAGTTATAGCTAAACGTCATTTTCGTGCGCACTGATTATCATCACACGTACATTTTCCAATTTTCATAATAGTAGTACTCAGAATTATATGATTTATTTGGTTTTTGAAGTGAAGAAATGTCGCTAAAATTAATAAATTTGAAAAGAAGAAAATCCATCGCAAAATCATCTTTATTTTGTGATTTACCGGGTAAACTGGTAAACGAACAGAAAAGTCATTTGAAACGATTCAAAATGCAGCACATCAACGCAAAGACGAAATTGCAGCCACGTTTGAGAAGTTGTTTGCTCCGACTGCTGATGAACAACACTACTCGTGGCATAAAAGTTGCATAGCCAGCTATATCAGCGAAGAAAAAATTCGTCGTCGTGAAATATCACTGCATAGAGCGCTGGAAAAAAGTGCATCAGGCGTGGCTGGCCACTCAACTGAAAGGACCCGCAAGTCAAAAAGAAGAAGCAGCGAATCGTCGAGTAACTCATGCTGTTCCATTTGTGGCCATACGACGAAAAATAAAATTACAAAACTTTATCTTTCAACTGAAATCGTCGAAGAAGGCTGCAGCCCAAACATATTCGTGAAAAAATTCTTTAGAACCGATACATGAGCCTCTGAACTTTCCAGTTTTGTTTTTCGGCTGGACCATAATTCCGTCCGGCAACCTCCACAATATCATTTATTAAGTCTTTCTTTACTCAAATCATCAATCAGAATGAGGTCATCGGTTTTTGCAAACGGAATGTTTCCCAGCGCCCGGTCTACTATGTATTATACTTAATACTAAAATTTTTATTTACCAAGTATAAATGACGATGTTATTTTACATCATCCAACCCTTAACTTAATAAATCACTCTCAGTAATATGTCCTACATAACCTTAATAATTCTTCAAATAAACTTTTTTACAAGTAGAAGATATTTTGTAAATTGGTTTATTTTTTAATATATTAATAATAACAGGCGATTGAGAGATATAAATTACATAATTTCATTCGAATATTCTTAGGTTATGTAGAAAAATTCATCAACATTTTGGAGAAAACAATTCAATTTCGACTTTCAGAATAAATGGAAAAATATAATCATTTATATCAAACTTTTTGGATTTTGTTTAATTTCTGTATTTTTACATAACGCACTTCCTAATTTCCGCTTTTTCCTTACTTAGTTAAAAATGACAATAAGTAAGAAATGTGAAATTTTCCAGTGTGAGAATATGAACATTTACGTAAACTCTGTTAATAAACTATAAACTTGGAAACGCGCTAAACATTTCCAGCTCTCTCGCATGAACTGATATAGTCTGTATCAACAAATAGATTCTTTTCAGAAAATGTTCGCGTCTACAAATATTTACATAACCTATACAAATATGTGTATATAAATAAGATTCCACTGTTGGTATATTATGACGTTGAAATTTCGCATCCTCTATTATACAGGTTGATTAAAAGTTATGGAAATGGTCCTGTAATTGTAAATCAGCAGCAACAAAATAGTTTTTGGTAGTGGAATGTATTTATCTATAATTATATGTGAAAGGCATCCATCTTGAGTTTCTCAAACAAATATAGTAGTTTTAAATCAAATTGGATGTATTACAATGTTAGTTTTTGGATGGTTGGCCGCTTGGGAAGACCACGTGCCATATATATATATATATATATATATATATATATATATATATATATATATATATATATATATATTTTTTTTTTTTTTTTTGGTTAAATTTTTTTCCATATTTTTTCCCGCTCCATTTCGGCACACATTTGGGTGAATTCGGTAAATAGTTTGTCCCATTGTCCTCATCAGGACCTTCAGGATTAGCGATTTTCCAAATCCGATACGACTTCAAAATAAATAATATTTTAAAAAACTTATAAACACGCTTTTGTAATAGTATATCACTCAACGAGCACAAAATGATTGCTATTTTTCACGAGGGTGAAGTATGCGACGCGAGCCGCAGGTGAGTGTCGCAATTCACCCGAGTGAAAAATTGTAATTTTGTGCGAGTAGAATACTATACCTACTTTGTCCACGACTTCCTCGAAAAAATTAGTAATAATTTGCATTTTCAACAATAAAAATAGTTATCAAAAGCGTTGACATAACATTTTCTGTGTTCGCTGGAAACTGCATACCTACTCACGTAAACGTCAACTATTTCACATCGATTCCATTCCTTTCTTTCACTCTGATGAAAATGAATAAGATAATTTTGCATTTATTTATATTAATATTAACAGAACAATTATTGAAAATAAGCGAAGGCATTGAATTTATAGTTATCTTAGTTACCTACATAAAACCTAAAAATCTAATAACAATACTATCCGAACAATGTGAATGATAGTCTCAAGTTTGGACATACGTTTTGAGTGTGACGTCATGCAGTGTATAATAAACCATTATTCACTAGTGATTAATAGGTATACTTATACTTCAGGAAGCACACGTATAATGAATGATTTATAGTACAGTCGTGGACAAAAACTTTTATTGTAGTAAAGCGTGAGGTGCTTTTTAAAATAATTCTCTACTTTTACCAATATCTGTCATTAAAATATTATAACAATTGACTCTAAGCACCCCACATTTTTATTGAAAATTATTTTCTACTTCAGTTCGGTTAGTTACAAAAGCGTGTTTTTTATTTTTTTCAAACTATTATTTATTATATAGAAATCTTATTGTTTTCTGTGGGATTTCGAGCATTGCGCCTGTTTAAAACTCCTCCTAATTCAGTTATACAGCTGAAAATGTTATGTGAATCGAATTGATGTTACGTAGGTACATGCCTTTTTGGGTTCAAATATTTTCTTCCACCACTGCCATACAGTAGAACTTTCATGATATTTTATTTTTCACTTGTATATAATTTGTTGATTTTACCTTAGATACGGTTGCTATAAACACATTATGCCCTAGGGGTAATAAGCGGGCATAATGGATCATAACGCCCGCTAATTGTACGAGGAGAAATGAAGCAACTTCCATTGATTAAATACTTCACAATCCTTGTCTGGATTTCTCTGGCAATGAATTATTCGCAGCTTTGGCTGCATTTTCTATGATATTCTTGGGTAAATTCATTTTTATTTCCATTATTTCTATAAGACTACACAAAGAATGCAGCAATGGCATTCACTAAATATGATGACAAAAATATTCACAAACGTCAAAATATCAACAAATAACATGCCTACCATGAGAAGGAAAATTGAGAGTATAGGAGCAATGAACCGATTTTAAAATCGATTTTTCATTATAATAAAATAATTTTTTCGTGAAAAATAAAATCTTGCATGCACCACGTGCGTTACTAGATCCTAACGCCCATCGGGCGTTAAAATCTATATAACGCACATGGTACATAAATAACTATTTCGCGGTTTTCTCGAAACCAGTTCAATTGATTTTAAAGTTCAATTAAATTTCCTCAGGCAGGCACTAATGAAAGAATTAAATAATGATTCATATTTTTCTAACAAAAAAAACTTCTTAACCCTCCGTGACTAACATACGTTCGTAGTACACCGTAGCTAACATCGGTTTCAGAGAACAATTTCAATTAAACATTGATAATTGTTTTATAATGTGCAATAATTTTATTATTATTTCAGATTTTGATTAAGTAAACACTTCTTGACAATTTTTGATAATTTTTATTTTATTTATAACTTCAGTCCTATAATAAACATTAAAAAAATTAAATTTCCTCAATTAAAAATCATAAACATTTTCATTAGAGAAATAAAAAGAACAAATTCTGAAATGAATAAACGAAAACAGATAACTATATAAGTATATACTTAATAACAAAAGTAGAGTACCAAGAACATAAAGGCTACCGTAAACTGAAAAAACAAGATTGAATCAAGTATTCATTTTCAAGCTGCATCCTGAGCACAGTGGAATAAGATGTTCCAGGCACATGAATTCATAGCAGAAAAGACAGCTATACTTCGTTTTTCTGTTCTTTTTAGATGCATAATTTCAAAATCGCCATCTTCCAGGCTAGCATCGCTTTTTTCTGCGGCTTCATTTTCTGGTTCATCGATCGATTCCTGCCATAGACGTTCTAGTCTTTCTTGTTCCTTTTCATAACCCCAATCAGCCATTCTGTTGAGTAAAATGTTCTATTTAGTCTTTTTAAACAAAACGGGTACCAAATATACATTAAGACTCCTGTTTCATAATAAAAAAAGAATATTGACTTACTTAGTGTTTTCGGAAAATCACTTGCACACCTACTAACATCGGTCCATAAGACCGAAAGTGATAGTAACTCAACA
Organism: Cynegetis impunctata; assembly: GCA_030704885.1. NCBI lineage: Eukaryota > Metazoa > Arthropoda > Insecta > Coleoptera > Coccinellidae > Cynegetis > Cynegetis impunctata. Next base: position 458,224 of record JARQZK010001445.1, read on the forward strand.
CATAATCGTCATGAACGACTGTCCTAGTACCACTAACACTAAGTGTAAGATGACGAAATAGGAAACTACTGAAACGCGCAGAAATATAAGTTGGCGCGGTATCGTTTTTGCGAAGAAAATTGAAGTTGTCGGTTTCACAGACCGTATGTTAGTTACGGAGGGTTGATCTACATAACAAAAATTTGACCGTACTGACGGAACTCTGTTGCTCTTGACAATTCTCTCAGAGGTGGAAATTCTTCGCTAAAATTTCACGCTCAATAGCTTTTTTATGCTTATTTCTAAGACCCCATTGACCTAGCAGTCTGTGCATTTTTTCGTTATTTGCGAGCTTCAACGAATGTATAGGTCGAGTCAATGATCTTTTATGTCAATAACTCTCATTTTTCGAGACGTAGGCGTCGAATCGCATCTGTCCGGTGTTCTGAGAACTTGTTATAAATCAAATATTAATATAAAACATGATCGGGTATTTCGTCGTCATAAAAATGCAAATAAGCCAGTTTCATTTTAGGAAATATGCAAAACCGCTTTACGATCTCAGCCTTCAAGCTAGAATAGCTTTTACAGTTGGACATATTATTAGCTAATTTTCATCCGGATTTTTTTTTGTTGACGAATTCGTTTTCCGTTATGATACAATGAGATCATCGACTTGTTTAATATAAAACGAATACACATTATGTAATGTTTCTAGCATTGTTTTTTAAGTTTATTGGATTCTTATCACATTTAATGCCATCGTAAATAATACTCTAAGTTTAACAGTACGTACTTCGGCGTTTATATTCTCATTATATTATTATATAGGTACCTACCATGTTAATGAGAGTAGAATGTTCAGGATTTTTGAAGCAGCATTTTACATACTATCATTATGGACTTTTGAGATCCTCCATAAATAACATTCATAAAAATAATATGATTTTGACCTTCGATATGTATAGGACGTTTCAGTCTGTTGATTGGCAGAATAACAATGTTTTCCTTTAGTGATTCGATACGTTTAGATCGTTTTTAATTACTTAACTGATTCCAGTTATCTAGTCAGTTACTTTTTGAACTGATGATGGCCAATTGTATCATTTTCCCAGCTGTCCATAGCAACTTTTTGTAGCCTTTCCAAATTTCTAAATAAAATGTATATACAGGGTATCGTACACATTAGGCCATTCTTATCTTGTCATTTTCAAATACGGACCTGTTTTTTTTATAGCATTTTTTCAAATGCCAAGACTCATGTTTCATATTGGCGTTTCATTTTTATCTAAATCATAAGGTTTTTTGGAAAAATTGAACTAATACTAAGCATTCTATACCTTATTCTATTATATTTTTTTTAAATCACAGCTGAAATTGAAAAAAATGTTGAAATTTCACGAAACACTCTGTAGTTCAGATGAAAATACTACGACAATATGAAACATTTATTTTTTAAATTAGAAGTTAAGGGTGACCCAATTTATACGATACCCTGTAAGTATATAATTTTCATACAGATATATTGGATAGCTTATGAAAAGTTGCAATGGCAAAGTGACAATTTGTTTGAAAAAAAATTCTAAAATAAAAAGATATAGGCAAAAGAAGAATTTCGAAATTTTCGATTTTTCCTGTATAGCTCCAGAACTAAAGAAGCTAGGTCAGATTTTTTAAATTCATATATTTAACCTCTGAAATACGCTACTTTTCCCCCATTTAACCTAACCCTCTATCTCTTACCGTTATCAAAATCCCCATGCATATACTCGAGTTTGAATAGCCCTGTATATATATATATATATATATATATATATATATATATATATATATATATATATATATATATATATATATATATATATATATATATATATATATATATATATATATATATACCAGTTAAATGATCACTGCTTCACTGAATCATAATTAAATTTGATATAATTTTTAAAAATTCATTTCAACTTCCTTTAAAATATCATAATACTAATCAACTCATTGTTTGCTTTCGTCGAATGAAAGTGAAATTTAGATCCGTAAATTTCGTAATTTTTCTATTCACTCGTGAGAAAAGATGCGTGAAAGGTCTCAAGATTGATCACCCTGTACTTCCTCCTGCCGCCATTGAAAACTCCGTAGGACATTCCAATAATAACCAATTAACCTTACAATTAACTCTTCTATGTTCCCATCCGGTAGTCTTAACTATCTGGTAATTGATCCATTATAACCAGCCTTGTGTCCATGAACATAGAAAAATATAGAAATTATAACTTTCGTTTTCCCAAATAAACAAGTCACTTCTGGTAATCTTCTATGGAAATTGACCCGTGATCATAAAAAAACGATTAGCCAGCAGCATGTGAATTTAATCCGACTGAATACAATTGAATATGTAGGTTATTCATTTGTAACGGTAAGATATTATAATCGAAAAGTTTTGTCTGATAATAATTCGGTAATGCGTGAATAAGTTTGGAGGAATAATTGTTTCATTTAAATGAATGGTCTAATTCGTTCTTATTGTGATAACTTTTATGCATTTCTGTTGTTTTGTGCTGATAATCCAAAGTGATTCGACGTCCTCTGTGTACGCAGGGCCGTAGCCAGCACTGCTTTCTAGAGGGGGCTAACCAAATTCTTGAGGGGGCTTGTTTTTTACAAAGTACTAAAATAAATATACGTGAAAAAAGACAGGAATATACAGCTTTTTCTGTCTTCTTACCTAGAAAAGTATGAAGTATACTGCAAAACGAAAATTCATTAAAAAAACATTTTGGAGAAATAATTCTAATAAAAATAATGAAAGAAAATCTCTCATAGAAAACTCTAAATAAATGAAACAAACAGCTTATTAATAGTCAACCAAGTTAATATTCTCTCTCTTGCTTCGTCACTTGTTTGCGCTTAATCGTTTTTAGTTGTGTTTCTATTTTTACTAACGTAAAATATAATAATGAGTTTGAAAATGATTTAACGTCTAACAATAATTTATCTGAAGAGGTTGAGGAATTTAAAGGAAAATGTGTGCATTTTATTGAAGTACTTTTACTTGAATTAATCAAACACATGCCCTCGCATTTAAATGTTTTTCGGCAGATAAAAACTTTTCGTCCTGCTATAATTTTAAATCCAGTCCAAAAACCAAAATTTTCTGAGCTACCACTCACTTTTGTAACTCCCAATAGAATATCTGACATAGAGATACAATATAGAAACGTGTTAAATGTCGATTGGAAAGAGATGTTTGGTGAATCAGTCCCTGATAACCCTATTATTTTTTGGAGGAAGTTTATAGATTTAAAAAATGCAGCCTACCAATTCTTGTTCAAAGATTTAGCTCTATTTGCATTTACTCTTCTAAGGTTACCGTCATCCAATGCATTCGTGGAGAGGATATTTTCATTGATGAATAGTGTTAAATGTAAAATTCGAAACAAAATGATACTAAAAATGTTAAATTCAATTGGGTTTATTAGATCTCACTTTGCAATAAATGAGATTTGCTGTAAATAATTTGAGCCTAGCAGAGCTATGTATGCAAAATTTAATTCTGATATGTATCAGTAGCAGAACCAATCCACAACTTCAACCACAGACAAAAATGGTGATGTAATGATGTCTTGTGATCAGTTGATATAAAAATAAAGATATTTGTAACAGAATCGTGGTTTCGACTGTAAATACCTATTATTGTTTTTGACCGAGTTGGCAACATGTAGGGTGCACAATTCTTTTCGTGCTGTTGCGAAAAAATCAAGATTGCGATTTTAGGCGACAAATTAGCAGCAAAACACGTATAAAATAACTGCTAGAATAAGTGAATTTTTTATGCAAAAATACTTGTTACCAATGTGTCCCCGTTAACATGTCGCAACCACGGTTGCGCTTTTGGGCGACAAATCAGCGTCTAAAGTGCGACACGGCTCTCAAAAATCTGTAAAACCTGCTAGTAGCCGCTCGTTTGTCGCTATTTCATTTTAGGATGAAAACTTCAACATGATTTGCGGGTTAAAAGATGCCGCAAATAAATAATTTTAAGTCAGTTTTACAATAAGGTAGATTTGTTTGTAACTAGGCTAGTTTTATGTTTCAAACTCAGATATAAACATTTTTGGTTTGTTATAATTCTGGTATCTTTTCTAGAGGGGGCTTAAATAATTCCAGAGGGGGCTCAGTCCCCACTGGTGCCCCCTTGGTTACGTCCCTGTGTGTACGTATATTCGACTGTAAAGTAGTACACCGCCACAACGTCCATAATTTTTCACGGTCACATTGCGAATGAGAATTGTTTAGGCTAACAAAGCTGCATAACACCGTTACGTACTTTTTTTCAGATATATTGGCAGTGCGAAACCAACCGAGTTATTGTATCAATTTAGACAATACTTATTCCATTAAGTATAATCACTCAACAAGACCAGATGTGGTTCTAATGCCGTAAGTCGATAATGACGATTCCTGTACGGATTCAAGATGTCATTGAACTGAATCCTTGCAAAAAAATTACGCCGTCTGGTTATTAGATTGCATTCATTAATTTCTTTATATAGTCGAGAAATAGAACAAACGGAATTTCATATTTAAAATTAATTTGTGATTGGAAAATTACTCGAAAAGATTTTTAGGTTATTTTTATATTTTCTATTCGACATTATTAACCCTCAGCTGGTATCGTCATTTTCACTTACATAACTGATATGTATCTGTCGATTCTGACCCGATACGAAAAAAGGTTGAAACCTCCAAATTACAAAATACCATTATTTAATCAATTTTTAGCAATGTATACAACACGTTTAGAAACAAAAGAATCTTGGATATAAATACACTTTATTGTAGGAAAAAAATACAAATACTTCCTAAGAAAAAGTGTAACGCAATATGATTTCCAACATTTCAACTGAATCATCAAAATATCAAAAAACCAATATAATGGGCCCTCATACAAAATATTTAGCCTTCACATTCTACAAAAAAATAAAGAAATAGATCCACGTTTAAAAAAAGTGCAATAACAATTGCATAATCTATCAAACCCTTGCCCGTTACACTTATTACACTTTGCGAAATATTTACTGCCATTTTTCGATTTATACATGTAACATCTTCGTCGATTTTTTGCCCTACTTACTGCATCAGGATGAGGAGGTCTGGGCTGAGAAATTGACGGCCTACTTTCATTCGTTGTAGTTTCGTCGCATTTAAGGGCTCTTTGCCGTCATCTTCACTGTTCAAGAACAATTCACGTACTTTTTCGACATACTGCCGGCCGTCAATAACGAGAAAATCCATAGTGAAATAAATTCAAAACACTCTCGCAACTGGTATCCTCGGGTCAAATCTGACCCTAACGCGTACAATTCGGCTTTTGCGATGCTCAAATGGAACTGGCGTTTGAGGTATCTATTTGAACGAAATATTTATGAGAAGTCACGGAACCACAACCACATAAGTGCAAAAGCGCCTGTCCTGTGATGAAATAAAGATGCGCCGTGTCAATTCTGACCCGAAGATACCAGTTAAGGGTTAATATATATTTTCATAGAAGTAATTTTATCATAGTTTATTAGTTTTTTCCGTTCTAAATCGTTATATATGTTCAGTATGAGAATCGTCGGATGCTTTAATTTCTTAATTGATTATAACACTCAATTTCTGGTTTTGTTTTTATGTTCACATTCCACAAAGACGTATATTATTAAATATTTAACCTTGATTAGCGCAGTGACCCATGGCCAGACCGTAGACATACCGCGCGATAAGACGCGAAAAAAACGCGCCTAAGTAACCGCTAATTCTTGATCCACTTCGGTCGGCGCCAATGTACCAAGTTTCAAAGGTCTCTCTCTACGACCAAACTCGTGCACGCCTGCCATGCAGAGACCTCGATCAGCAAAAACAAACGAATGCGTGCAGTTTGACATTTAAGGAATGTCGTACCGGCTGTCCGTCTCCGTTTAAGGAATTGATAACAACAAAGAAGATTGCAGTCGACTAGAGCTGCAAACGCGTTTGTTTCCTTTTTGCAAGGTGTTTTTTCGAGACCGTGTTATTTTTCTGTGGTCCGGGGAGATTTTCACGGCCGACTTGTTGAAACAAAGAATAACGTTACATCGACGCAATTTAACGTTTTTATTACTCGTTTCTTTGCTATACGACTGAAAAAGTTTGTTTGAATTTACTTGCTGATATCGTTTGTTTGCGTATCGAGAGTTGGATAACTGTCATCTGTTGAAACTATAATACTGACAATATGACGCCATGTCGATAACGTTTGTTGAAAATTTAATTCAAGGTTATGACTCATTACGTATTACAAGTGACACAACAAAGAAAACTGGAATAACTAAGAGATTCAAATTGAATTAATTACATAGTCAAAGAAGCGTTTCTTTGTCCGACAGTTTTTGTTCATACGATTTCAAATATTTTCTGAATCCGAAGTAGATTATTTTCTTTTAGAATTTTATTTTTAAAAAGTTAATGCTTGAGAATTTCTGAGTGAATTTTAGGGGTCTGTATGTGGGTTATTGTTGAATTGTAAATATCATCGACAGAATTCCTTAATCGAAATTAACATTTTGACAGGTTTGACATCTTAAACAAGTAGACATAATGGTCCGATTGGTACATCATATCCAGGATATGATTGTCAAAAATATTTATTTCGCTATTGGTTTTAATTAACATTTGAGGATGAATAAGAGTGAATCAATTATTTTTTTGACATTACAAAACTGGCGTTTTCGAATTTGATTTAGAAATATTAAGCCCAAGCGGGGATTTTGGGATTTACTTCAGCGCGGCAGAATAACATATTGGGGGAAACCTTACGCCCTGTTAAGTATTCCCATCATACATGAACCCTTAACCTTCCAGTACACGGGTGAAAAAAAGTTGCGCCAGTAGACGGGTCGGGTCTCTCAGTCCCTAACTCAATATAATTTTTTTTGTTGTAAAAACTTTCTTTTTTCTAGTTTCGTTTATGTTTTATTTTGAGGTATCGAAAAATTTTCTTAATCTTAAATAATAAGAAAGCCAATTTTGTCATTTTTTTATATTTTTAATAATTCAAATTAAAATTTATTCTTTTTTCAACAACATGAATAAAAAATTTAATATGAAATATATACTACTTTTGCTCACTCCATTCGGAACAAAAAAATCGCTACGTGCTCTAAACATAAAAAATTATTACATTCTTCACAGTAATATTTTGTTTTACGATCTTTACAATATTTCGTATCCTAAAATTTCTACGAAGTCGGGATCGGCAATCATCATCGGTATCTACTTCGACATCTGCTCGAACAATTTACCAAGTCTATTTACTTCAACTTCATGAATATCCATAATAAAACAAAATATAATGTGTACTTGTCCAGAAAATTACAATAAAGACCACTAAAAAATAACTCGAATATTCCCCGAATACTTACACCAATGCACGGGTCGAGTCTGACAAGACGTTTCTCGTGATCTATCATGCCCTAAGTAATAAACTTGACCGAAAACAATACTAATCGTTAGGGAAGGAGCCTACCGAAAGGTACAGCGGGGCTCCTCACCCAATTCAATGACATCAGAAAGTAGCGCCATAAAAACAAAACGCCCGGTCTGTCAGACCCCCTGTGCACTGGAAGGTTAATATGGGGTCGTTCGTCCGAGGTAGCCGATCAGATTAGTAAAAAAATAATCGATCGTTCGACAAACTCGAGCGCGTCAGATTAAGGCGAGGTGAGTTAATTGCGTGCAGAAGAGTATGCATTTCACTAATCTGACGATTTGCACGTGGCATAAGGAAATAGGAGACCAAAAAAGTTGCAAAAAGAAAAGTCACCTTGACAGTCTCGAGCACAATCGATGTGGGGTGTATAAACTATTAATATCTGACGCGCTCGAGTATGTCTATATGACGATTTTTTTTACATTTTTGTATCAGATTTGCACACGTTTTCCCCCGTCCAGTGAAATAGCATACATCATATAACCTTTTTTTCGTTTTAGCATTTAATCTTCACAATCCAAAAAATCCCCACGACGCTCGAGTAAATCCCCATTTATCATCTCGGGCTCCCCTACTATTTGAAAAAATAGTGCACTTGTTAGAGAACTTATCAATGCATGTCGCTAATGTAACAAACAATTACCCTAGTAATGATTTGCACTGGTTTAGAAGAATGAAGAATAGTATCAAGAGGTCAAAAACCAATTTTACAGTTAATGTCATAGGAAATGTCTTCTATTCAGGAGTGTAACGAATGAGATCGACTGGTTTTATTATAGAGTAGAAATTGTTATATTCTATGGTTATCAGATTGCCGAGTGGATTGATATGACGTTGAGTGAGATAATACGATTTGTCAAGTGCATAATGAATCTCGGATTCTTGAATCAAAACCAGTCATGGAAACAACTGATGGAAATAATACTTAAACAAGTTGATGGCACAGTTAAAACAGCTTTTCTTGTGTACAAACCGTATCTCACGATTGTGCACGGCATATGGCACATATTTCGAATAACTAAACCGCTATTCTAAGATTGGTAAAAGTAGAAAACGCACATCAGGAATCAAGATGTTTTCTATGCTTTTTTCATTGTGCAGAGAGAAATTTCCCTAGATTCGGTAGACCAATGAAGTTGCCGACAATTGATTTGCACATTGGTTCCAGTGAGCGCATAGATTATGTTTTTGCGATAGGTTGTTTTTTACTTACCTTGTCTAATCCGAATTCGATATAGGAGATATATTAAGTAATACGTCTATTTATAATTATTTACGATTTTTTCGGTATTCAAGCTGCTAATTTCAGAGAGGGAGTTCTAATTAGTTTCTTATTTCTGTGGTTTCAAGTTCGACCTTGAATACTTTCCATGGTTATCATACAGTCACAGAATGTAGGAAAATATTTCAGGAGTACGTTCCTTTATGTCTTCCATTGAGTCTTTGAGGTTAGTTATATTAAATCTTCATTAATATGTTTAATTAATGCGCCTATACTCATCCGCTGCATAATGTTAGTTGTTGTCAATCTTGTAACAATCATTCTGATATATTCAAACGGAAACTCAAATTTGTGGTATAAGAAAAAATATTGCGAATAGATCTACGCTATCCAGTTTGAAAAAAAATCTTATAGTCTTCTTATGCCTTATTGCATATTTTATGACCCCAATAAATAAATAATCGACCTGATGGATGTGAGCTTATGCATGTTATTGACAGATAAATTATCGATATTGTATTGAAAAAAGTAAACTGCGCCTTTTGTTGCTGGCCTTTTTTATCTAATGTAACGTGACCAATCTTATCAGCTAGAATTTTCCAATCGATTTGAAATTTTAGTTCGGTTTATATTTCGCCATTCATTTATCGAATGCGGTGTTTCGTAGTTGGCCACATTCGAAATATCGAAAACGGATAATCACGGTATATCTAGCAACGTTTTCGCGGAATTAGGAAATTGGTCGCCTAACTAACGATGTGAAAAGACAACAATCGTTGTTTACCCAAGTTTATTACCTAATTTGGTTCAAGTTGTAGTAACTGCAAATGCAATCATCGGTCAATATAGAAACTATAGAACCTTCGTCAAACCAGTACGATTCTGAAATCGCGTGCATTATTTATAAGAATTATATTAACCAGTAAAAAATTGAGGAATTATAAATAACAATAGATCATGAAATAAACTTGTTCAGGTCATTTACAAAATTGTCCTAGGTTGAGTTTCGATAAAACAATAGTATATTGTTATACTACTATAGAAAAGCGTGATTTTTCCGAAGCGGAGCGAATGGATAATTTTATACCTACTAACTGGAAATAGCTTTTCTTACGTGTATAACGTGCTAGTTTTTCTTGTACTTAAATTATCTTATTGGAAATAGCTTTTCTAACTTGTATAATATACTAATTTTTCTTGTAACTAAATTATCTTATTCAATGAAATAAATATAAAAAATTATTCAGAATATGATTTATTCCGTGAACATTTTTGACAAATATGTTAGAATAAAATGATATAAAATTTAACATTCTTGGTATGTTAAAAATGAAGTATGTGTTGCAAAAATGGGAAAAGTGTTGCTAAAATGAAAAAGTGTTGCTAACTGGAAAAACATCACTTTGTTTTACAACTTTGTGACGTACAAAATTACACTTTACCATTAAGTACAAGAAAAAATGCATTATTAAAGGTACTGACTCTTCTATGCACATTTTGTTCTATTATTTTCGAAAGCATAGATCAGAAAATGATTGAATTATATGTTTCTGTGATTTCATCTTATTGAATGGTAATATTTCATGAAAGAAACTGTGGCTTTTCATATAAAATCGTCCAAGGAGGAATGGATTTCGAAAAAATGCATTATTGATGCAAGTGAGTTCAGTAATTCGATGCATTTTCTGTGCTTCAATACTATGTGCTGATTTATTTGGACCATCGATAAATTATTAGTTTCAAAATCATAGATCAAGAAATGATTGAATTATATATGTCCTTGATTTCATCTTATTAGTTAGTTTTACTTCGTGAAAGAAACTGTGTCTTTTGTACAAAATCGTCCAAGGAGGAATGGGTTTCGATATAATATGAAAAATGCATAATTGAAGCAAGTGAGTTCAGTAATTCGATGCATTTTCTGTGCGTCAATACTCTGTGCTGATTTATTTGGACCATCGATACATTATTATGCCGTTTAAAAATCATAGATCAGAAAATGATTAATTTAGTTATTTCTGTGATTTCATCTTATTAGTTGGTAATATTTCATGAAAGGAACTACGGCTTGTCTACAAAATCGTCCAAGGAAGAATAGATTTCGAAATAATATAAAAAATGCATTATTAATGCAAGTAATTTCGGAATTTCGATGCATATTCTGTGTGCCAATTCTCTGTGCTCATTCACTTGGACCATCGATAAATTATTCGAATTTCGATAATGATGATCAGGAAATGCGGTTGATTTATGTATTTCTGTGGTCTCATCTGGCTAGTTGAATTCACTTTTACTAGTTCACTTCGCGAAGAAAGTCTTTAAATTATTCATGGTGACCAGACAGTACACGCGTTCTATTGTATAACGAATCAGTTTCATTCATTAAAACGTACCGAAATGCAGAAATCTCCGACTGGACTGTAAACACTGGGATTTTTAATGAATGAAGGTATTCGTTGAATACGATTTCACGGGAACGGATTCGCGCTGGATATTCATTTATTCAGCAGGCCCCGTATATTTTTCACGCTCTAGATTGAAAGGCGTTTATAGAAATTCAGAATGACAGAGGTGTGCCATTTTTATTGAGTTACGTAAGTGTCAGGTATCTTCCTTGAATGTAACGGAAAAATACGAGAGGTGTTGTTGAAAAGAATAAACAAATAATAGGGCTCCGCTGGGAATTTAAGATTTCGAGAAAAAAATTTTTTTTTGTTTTTTTATTTTCTGTGATTATTCCTCTGTGTCTTGGCCGATTTTCATTTTCTGATTTTGTATCACTTGCATGGTAATTCCCGTCATTTTGGCGCTAAAAACCTGTCACTATCACCTTCAGTTTATGAGAAATCTGACTTTGAAATTTTTTTGAGTTGAGCACTTCTCCGTGGTGCAATTAATTTTTTATTTATATAGCCTTTGCCCTTCTCATGAATATTGTCTATGATTGTGCAAAAAATCATTTCGAACGGTAGAGCCGTTTAGGAGGAGGAGGGTAACAACCAAAATTCGAGAGTTTCGTCCGATTTTTATTTTCTTATTCTGTAACACTTGCATAGTCATTTCCTTCATTTTGGCTCCAAAATTCTGTCATTATCACTTTCAGTTTCTGAGAAATATGATTTTGAAATTTTTTTACGTTGATTACTTCTCCGTGATGCAATTAATTTTTAATTTATATAGCCTATGTCCTTCTCGCCAATATTGACTATGATTGTGCAAAAAATCTTTTTAATCGGTCAAGCCGTTTAGGAGGAGAAGGGTAACAAACAAAATTCGAGAGTCTAGTATAAGAAGCTTTCGTTCGACACATTCTTCGTCACGCTCAGCTCAATAAAATTGTAATTAATATATATTTTTTGAAGTAATGAAAATAAGAATTTTGTTATTAATATTTAAAAAAATTTGAACTAAGTTTGAACTCAATAAAGACATTCAATCTAAGTGAAGATTGGTTTGTCTTTGTAGTTACTAAAAGTAGGACAAATGTTTACGATTTAATTTTATTGAGTATCTCAAGAAAACTGCATCGATATTTGTATTGTATCTTGTTGTAGGTAGATTTTGCTGGATTATTGTTAGTTCTTAAAATCAAATTCTACAAAATAAATTGTAACGATGTCTGAGTTTCCATCAAAAAAGTTGCTGTTGAAATCGCTAGTTTTTGTATGCATATAACAAAAATTGAAAAATTTATTTCTAACTAAAGCAGCCCACCCCCCTAACGCATGCTTGAAGGAGCAATGAAACACGTGGACTTTCTTTTTTTTCTGATGGGGCAATATATACTTGTGTCAACTTGCAGATAAACAGTGTAATACGAATTTCTATTTTGTTATTGGTGCTCCTTCAAAATAAACATTCCTACCCCAGTGAACAAAAATAATAACAATATATTATATAATATTTATAACTCGCATCGATTGTTGTGAAAATTGACTCGAGTATAGATTGTTTCAAAATTGTTTTGAAATATAACTTGGTATGAATAGAAATGGAAAATTGTAGTAAGACAATGATAAATTTTTCAGAGATAAATTATTAGTAAAATATTACTTGATAGCAAAAAGCGACCTTCTTCGAAAAACTTCAATATATTATCGATAATTACGTATAATAAGTGATAACCTTATAATTATCCAAGATAACAAAATTGACTGTTTACTAAATTGTTTATTTCACGTTTATTATTTGCAGTTTCGTTGTTTTGCCGATTTAAGATAATTACGTAAACATTAATTCTTTTGCAATAATTACTCATTGCACATTTGTAGATGTCCGGACTTCCATTATTTATAAAATATGAGGGTAAAGTTGTAATTGAAAAATATGACAGTTTAAATGAATAAATAAATATGATGAACACATAAAATGAGATCACAAGTTGAACAATAAGAGCTGAAAACATAAATTTCAAGTATCAAACGTATCTGAAAATAAATTTTTTTCTCCTGAAATATCCTGGAATTCTCAGGGGGTTTTGGGTTCACTCAGGGAATTATTTCAAGAGTTATTAATTTTTCGAAATTTGCCCTAGTATTAAATTGTAAAAGAAAAAAATCGTCAAGTATATTCCCAGAAATAATAAATACTGATAAATTCTTATGTAAGGGCAAATTGTCTGACACCATTTGCACATTACGCAAAATCTTTTGAAAACTCTCTTGGTAAAAAGATGTATCAAACTCATGCGTCTAAGACATTGACAGAAAATAGACAGGAGTGGTACACGAGAGAAACCTGGAAAAATTATAATATCACCTGGAATTTTTAGGGAATTTTAGATCCTGACTTGAATAGACACCCTGGAGAGGGCGTTACTTCCTTGAAGCCTTCCCAGTTTATTAGTACCCTAGAACAAGAAGTAGATGGCGCAGTAGTGAAAACAGCTCTGATGGGAGGTACAATAGACCAAAAGGTCGCTGTGCAGTCCAACCCTATATTAAATAATAATAATGCTAGAATTTAATAATAAGAATTCAATTTTATATCGAATGTTTTCGTTAGTTTCAGAACGGAAAAAATTCACCATACAATTGTCGATATTAAAGGTTAAGGCCCCTACACACGAACGTTGATGTCTTGATACATCAACGTGCATCCAAGAACGTGCAACCAATAACGTTAATGTGGATGCAAAAATATCCACGATTTTAAATGCACAACTTAGATGAACGCCGCGTTGATTTTTTCTGAATCGCTTGAATTTTTGGATGCGCATTCCAACGAATACATTCAAGTCTCAACTTGTGGATGCAAATTACCGAGGAGTGTGCGTTTTTAAAGCAGAAGCGGCGGTTAAGTTTATGAAATAATTTGTTACTGCAGTAGGTATTTAAAATAATAAGTGAAATATTTCTATAATAATTATTGAAAATTCTACGGGAATTTGTGGAGTTGTACAGGGACCTACCCTCCTTGTGGCAGACAAAATTAAAGCACTATTTAGACCGAAATAAAAAAAAATTGAGCATACAAAATATTGATAGAGAAGCTGCAAATCATTCAACCAAATGCTACAAAAAAGTACAGTTGTCGGTAAAATCAATAGTCTTCGTGGTCGGCTTCGGATATAAAATGAAAAAGTTTTTATCTCCAAGAGAAGTGGTACGGTGAGGCTTTCGGAGATATTGAAGTAGTGAATTTTAAATCTTGGTAATTTCTTGCTGTAATTTCTGCAGTTATTGCCAATCTCATCATTGTGTCTTGACGTTTTATTAATGGAATAACTATGTCCAAGAGTTACGAATAGGTTTCCTCGTCCATCCTTACGTAATTACGAGAGTCCTCAAGTTCTAACCTCCATTTTTCTAACAGGTGAATGTGTGAAAAATTTTATCGTTTTAGAAACCAACCTTTAGACCACATTCGGAGACGATTTTCATTTTCGTTTCTCTTTGTACACGCCACTGCCACCAGAACTAAATATTCCTCCTGCTCAGACATCTGGCAAAATATTTTAGCAGACTGGACAAAACTATGGTTTTGTACGTACCTACGTGTGTATGCAATCGGATTGCGCGTTATTGGTTGCACGCTCTTGGATGCACGTCGATGTATTAAGACATCAACGTCCGTGTGTAGCCCGCCTTATATTCAATTTGACACTTCGATATGATATCTAATAATCTAATCCATCAGACGCATTATTAAAAACGTGACCCATCGGATTATTGGACATTATAAAGACTTCCTCGAGAATGTATTAAAATAAAAAAACGAGGCCAGCTTTCCGTTGAATAAATTCCAAGGTCTCGATCGTCAGGTGTTTCTTGGACGATTTGTATTGGGTTGAAAATATCGCCAACGTGATATCTGTCGGTTCTGAGAATTTGGATAAGATATAAGGAAAAAAAATTGACGCGTAATTATAACGCCTTGCAAATAATGAATCAGTTAGAACTATCGAAGGATGTTGTCGATGGAATTACAAATTGTTCTTGATAAGTAGTTATTATTAGAGAGGAAGTACGTGTCGGTTCTTTTTGCACCTTGACTTTGCGAAGTATTAATATGTCTATACTTGGATGTTTTGTTGTGTGGAAGACGTATTCGTTTTATTTATCCTTATAAGATGAGGAAGAGTCAATCACATTTAAGTTGGATCCGGATGATTGAAATGATGCAAACAAAAAAAAACTCTATCGTAGTGAGCTGCATTAGAAAAGCAGGTGTAGCGACAGAGAATATTTGTGTTTTGTAAACAGATTTCTATGCTAGAAATCTGTGGTTTTGTGAAATCTTCTTTCATTGTTATTTTCGATGGTTCAGCTTATATAAAGAAACAACAACTGTTTTCTCACTCTCTCTCAATTATATTTCTACGAAAAGCTAACGATCTGAACTGAACCAGTAGTCTAGGTTAGCATAGTTTTGTTATTTTTGTTATTTTATATGTTATTTTGTTGTGGTTGCAATAAATCATCAACACACAAGTGTAAATTAATTAATATTACGTTAAGTAAGGTGCAGATAGCTGAACTAACGTAATAATTTGTTATAATGTTATTTTTGTTATTTTATATGTTATTTTGTTGTGGTTGCAATAAATCATCAACACAGGTTTTCAAAACGTATCCAGTTTGAAAAATATATTCGTTCAATTGTGATTTTTGTCCAAATCCGAAAAACAAAAATTGCGCCCTCTATCGTGTAAACAATGTTTATTTCCTCCTCCGGAAGGTCAACCCCCCAACCAATTTATATCGAAATGAATAACATTAAGTATCATACGAAACTACCTACATACAAAGTTTCAACCATATGGTCTCAAAATTGCGCTTTCTATCATGTAAACAAGATTTATTTCCTCGTCTGGGGGTCAACCCCCTAAGCAATTAGTACCAAAACCAATCCTATCAAGATATCAAACGAAACTACCTACTCACAAACTTTCAATCCTATTGCTCCAAAATTACGCGCTTTATCATGTAAACTTGATTTATTTCTTCCCCTAGGGAGTCAACCCCCCAACATATTTGAACCAAAACCAATCCCATCCAAGATATCTTTCGAAAATACTTACTTACAAACTTTCAACCTTATTAATCCAAAATTGTGACCTTTATCGAGTAAACAAGATTTATTTTCTCCCCCGAGGGGCTAACCCCTCAACCAATTCGAACCAAAAAAAAATTACATTCAAGATATCATACAAAACTACCTAGATACCCTATTGCTACAAAATTGCGCCTTCTGTGGTGTAAACAAGATTTATTTTCCCCCAGGGAGGTCAACCCCCCAACCAATTTGAACAAAAACTAATCCCATCCAAGAGATCATGCGAAACTACCTATTTACAAACTTTCAACCCTATTGCTACAAAATTGCGCCGATTATCGTGTAAACAAGATTTATTTCCAACCTGGGGGGTTAACCCCCCAACCAATTCGAACCAAAACCAATCCCATCCAAGAGATCATGCGAAACTACCTATTTACAAACTTTTAACCCTATTGCTTCAAAATTGCGCCCTTTATCGTGTAAACAACGATAAAATACATAAGCTCATACATACATACATATATATTATATAAAATTCTCGTGTCACAATGTTCGTTCCCATACTCCTCCGAAACGGCTTGACCGATTCTCATGAAATTTTGTGAGCATATTGAGTAGGTCTGAGAATCGGCCAGCATCTATTTTTCATCCCTCTAAATGTTAAGGGTAGTCCACACCTAAATTTTTCATTTTATTTTTTAGACAAAATTTTTTGTTTTTATTTTTTTATGATACAGCATACAAAAATACATACAATCCTAAATTTTCACCCCTCTACGATCAACCCCTATTTTTTATTTGTTAAACTCCTTCGAAATGACTCGACCGATTTTCATGAAATTTTGTGTGCATATCAGTTAGCTCTGAGAATCCGACAAAATCTATTTTTCATCCCCCTAAATATTAAGGGAGGTCCACCCCTTAATTTTTCATTTATATTTTTCAGATAAAATTATCTGTTCTAAACATTCAAAACTACATCCAACCCTAAATTTTCACCCCTTTACGATCAACCCCTATTTTTTATACTCCTAATGATTAACATTTTTATGAATTTTTTGAACAAATTTTTTTTTTGATTTTTTTATGATGTTGCTTTAAAAAATACATACAACTCTAAATTTTCACCCTTCTATCAACAACCCATATTTTTCAATAGCCATTTTAATAATTTAAACAACGTTTGCCGGGTCAGATAGATTGATAGATAGATAGAAAGATAGATAACTAGATAGATAGATAGATAGATAGATAGATAGATAGATAGATAGATAGATAGATAGATAGATAGATAGATAGGTAGATATACATCGGCAGATAGATGAATAGATAGAAAGACAGATGGATAAAAATAATTTATATGGCTGAACGTTTGCCCGGTCAGATAAATTGATAGATGGATATGCAGATAGATAGAAAGATAGATAACTCTCTAGATAGAAAGATATATAGTTAGATAGGCAGATATACATCGGCAGACAGAAGAATAGATAAAAATAATTTATATGGCAGAATAACGTTTGCCGGGTCAGCTAGTATATATATATATATATATATATATATATATATATATATATATATATATATATAAATATATATATATATATATATATATATATATATATATATATATATATATAATGAACAAAAATTGAGCTTTAAATATGTTAAGAAAGACAAACAAAATTTCTTCTATTCACAATATAATTCATAATAATTGTACATTATATATGTCATGAAACCAAGTAATCTTTATTGAATAATTTCTAAATTGACATAATATGATATTCTCACATGAGGAGTCACAGAATTGTTTCCCTAACAGATTTCACTTCTCGTGTAATAACGTATTAAACAGTTTACCTTGATATTTGACATTACTGTACTTAAGAGAGCACATCGCAAATTCTATGGTTTTACATTATTCTATATTTTCCTCAACTAGTGCATGGTTTAAATGCAATATTGAATTTATGGCTACGAAGAAAACCTCACTAATTTTTTGACCGAAGGTATCGATATAATTTTGTTACGATCGTCAATTCGTTTTTCAAAAATTATTTTTACCTGTGTTGATTGTTATTTACTTGTCTTTTTTTATTGCTAAAAATGTCAAGTAAATATATATATATATATATATATATATATATATATATATATATATATATATATATATATATATATATATATAATATATATATATATATATATATATATATATATATATATATATATATATATATATATATATATATATATATATATATATATATATATATATATATATATATATATATATATATATATATATATATATATATATATATATATATAATATATATATATATATATATATATATATATATATATATATATATATATATATATATATATATATATATATATATATATATATATATATATATATATATATACATATATATATATATATATATATATATATATATATATATATATGAGGAGCAGACTTGCAAATTGCATTTTGTCCATATTTTCTATATTTGAGGTAAAGGTGGCGCTTTGGGTTAAGCTCTATCTTTTTTATAAGCATATGGACCGTCAAAGTGCAGTAAATCCCTGTGTAATTAAATAGAATAAACTGCCTAGACAAACAAACTGAATTAAGTCCATTCGTACTGTACACTAAAAATGCATTTTGTCCAAAAACATTGAAGTCTTTGCTCGAACAGTTTTGACGATAATAAAGTAGATTCTAATAAAGAGAAAGTGATGAATACAGAATCATGTAAGTGTGTCTACTGACGACAACGTCTTCTTGTAAAAAGTGGTTTTTTTTTAACAATGAAATAATTTTTCAGTTTTGGTCTTGGTATTCATATACAAATTTTGTTTCAAAATAATATTTTAATAGTAAAGTTTTATAAAAATACTATAGTTTTCTCAGTTTATTTTAATGACAATATAGATCGCGTTTTTACCAGTAAAGATTAGCAAAGTGCAAAGTCCAACCTTTTCTCTGATTTTTTTCAGTTATTTTTTGACTTTCTCGTACGAAAGTTGGAGCTAAAGATTTTCACAATTTATGACTCTAAAATATACCTAGTGTTTTTTTTGGCTGAAGATTAGTTTCTTTGTGACCGTTTTTGCTTCCTCTGAAAAATTGTAAAAATGGACCAAATGCAATTTGCAAGTCTGCTCCTCATATATATATATATATATATATATATATATATATATATATATATATATATATATATATATATATATAGGTATAATATTTTTGGCGATATATTGAATTCAAGAAAATGGAAATATGTAATTAGTTGATTATCTTCAACTGAATGATGTGAAGATGACAATTTTAAATAAAATCTAGAAGATTCTGATGTCCCATATGTGTGAGAATGAAATTAGGTGTTTAATAAAGGAAAATATAGAAATAAATACTAGTATAAGTTCACTGTAATATGTAGAGAAATGTGTAATATTTTGAAGTAATTTTTTAAAATAATTTAAAGAAATTAAATTTGGCATTTATAAGATGAATATGACTTTTCAAGAATTATCATAATTTTAAAGTTTTCGGCATTATTTCTATGAATGGAAATGAAATATCAGTGTAGTTAATTTTGTATGCGGTAATTTGTTTAGATCGAGATAGTTATTTATGTACCAAGTGCGTTATATAGATTCTAACGCCCATCGGGCGTTAGCATCTAGTAACGCATGTGGTGCATACAAGATTTTAGTTTTCACGAAAAAATTATTTTATTATAATGAAAAATCGATTTTAAAATCGGTTCATTGCTCCTATACGTTCCATTTTCCTTCTCATAGTAGGCATGTCATTTGTTGATATTTTGACGTTTGTGAATATTTTTGTCATCATATTTAGTGAATGTCATTGCTGCTTTCTTTGTGTAGTCTTATAGAAATAATGAAAATGAAAATGAATTTACCCAAGAATATCATAGAAAATGCAGCCAAAGCTGCGAATAATTAATTTCCGGAGAAATCTAGAGTCGTATACGACAAGAATTATGAAGTATTTAATCAATGGAAGTCGCTTAATTTCTCCTCGTACAATTAGCGGGCGTTATGATCCATTATGCCCGCTCATAACTCCCTAGGGCATAATGAGTGTATTTATAGCAACCGTATCTTAGGTAAAATCAACAAATAATATACAAGTGAAAAATAAAATATTATAAAATTGTATTATACCTTAATTAATTATGAACCTGGTTAACGATCAGTATTCTTATTTTCACATTCCAACTCACATGATGCGCACAGAATGATTTATTACGATTCATATCGAAAAGTACTTATGGGATAATGATCAACGTTACGTTGATAGAAGTGAATCTCTTACTAACCAGCCCGATTGATATCTTTAACAATCAGCAGGCTCTTGCTGGGAAATTTAATTTAATTCAATTAATGCATGTATACTTGTTCACACTGCAATTACAGGTGAACGAAAGTGAAAACTTAAAATACAATCACATATACGCTGTGGGTTATATCATCTCAACCGTACATGTTACTTAATATCAAGTCTTTAATGATAAAATATTAGTTTTCTCTGATCCTTTCTTCTATTTACTAGAGTGAAGATTGATAGATTGCAATTATTGAAATAAGTAGTGATAGATTAGGTCGATAGGTACTTGATGAAGATAGTTGTAATGAAAAACTGGAGATTTTCGTCTGATGAAGATTAATTAGAACGAAACGTGAGTTTTTTCAAATACTCGTGAAATTTGTGTAAGTGTTTCAAAATCACATTTTGAAATGTCGAAGACGCCAGTATATTTGGGGAAAATACGTCCTAAGAGTACAGCGCGTCCAATTTTCGATACCTGAAGAAAATTGTCATTTATTTGCGCGTTTCTGAGAAAAAGTTTATACTATCATATATTTTTGAAAAGGTAAAAAAAGGACAAATTTTATAGTCTATAAATATACAGGGTATTCCATTTAAAAAACATAAGTTTGCTTTATAACTCGAAAATAGTAAATATTTAACGAAAATTATCTACACCATTGCATTCTGCGGAAAAAAATCTATAAGAATGTTGTATTACCTTTTCGATAAGATGATGCAAAATGCAACATTTTCGAAAATGCCCTGTATCTTAAAAACTAAAAGGGCTATTAAAATTTTGTTGACGGCATCTTCAGTTTTACGAAAAAGTAGCACAGTGTCGCGAAAACCGCAACCCTCTATCTTCAAAAATAACTGAGATACCATTCAAAAGTATCGAAAATTGGACACACTGTACAATGAAACTAGTTAATGGATTTTTCGAAGAATTTCCGGCTTTTAGCTATTGCCAATTTTGTAATTTCTCTTTCGACTTTGTAGATGTATCGTAATAAACAGCAGAGATAAGAATCAACAGTCTAAAAGAAATTTAGAAGTTTAAATATCAGCAATTCATCTTCTTAAAGTGAAATTAAATTACCTAGAAAGACCACTTTTATGCCTTCAGCTACTTGGCTATTTGTCATCTCCTTTTAAACTATTCCCTTTAACTACTGATAAATATACGCAGGAAGGTTCATAAAGCTACAGTTCCATCGGAAAGTATAAATACTTTCTACAACTCGATTCAATTTACAAAAGAAGTAGAAAACGAAAACGGTACCTCGAATTTCTTAGACGTTCAGATTGATAGGAATTTGAATTCTCTTACTTTCAACATTTATAGAAAACCAACCTTCACAGATACTTTAATTCACAGCGACAGTAACCAACACATTAAAATTAAACTCGGTGCATTTCATTCGTTCATACATAGGTTGTTCACGATTCCATTATCGGAAACAAATTTTCAAACCGAAGTTAGCCACCAATAACGGTTACGATGAAAGTCTTATCGATAAGCTCATTGGGAAAAAACGAATAAAGTATCTGTTAGGGATATTCATTCAGAAAAAACATCGATGTTTCTACTCGATGTAAAACATCGGATCCTTGCATCGATGTTTTTCGATGCATCGCTTAGAAACATCGATGTTTTTCAACATCGAGTACTTTTTTCTTTTTCTTTAAATTTTAAGATTTTGTGCGTCGGTTTAATAGCATTGTATCAGTAAGAATAGTAAGATATAGCTTTGTGAGTAAAAATTACAAAGAAGTGTTTTATTGAAATAAATATTTTTAAAAAAAAATTCCCTTTCACAAAAAAAGAGACCTGTAGGAGGCAAAATTGGCCATACATAAAAATAGATATTAAATATAATCTTTATTTGAAATGCGAAACATCCTAATGTACATACATTTCTAATATTTGTAATTAGTAATAAAAATACCCAATGCTAAACAAAAGAAAATACTATATTACAAAGAAAAAAAACAAATATGTGAAATACACTGAATACCAATAATTTCTAGGCAGACTTTGGAGAAACAAAAGTTTGCTTAATCGTTTTTTAAATATATACCACAACACAAGAAACAAGAACAAAATAGCCAAACCATAGAAATATTAGAAAAGTTCTTCTTCTTCTAAATGTGCCTAAACGTTCCGGATGTTGGCGACCGACAAGAAAATTTGTACTTAGTGTTTGGAATGATTACTTTTTGGGTTTAGCTAAATTTTCTGGAACAAATAGCAAAAAAAACATTCGATGTTTTGATTTATCTATTCGATGCATCGAGTATTTTTTATACTCGATGCATCAAATAGATAAATCTTTGTCAAAACATCGAATCAATCCGATGCATCGTATCGTATACATCGAATGGATTCGATGCATCGATGTAAAATGAATATCCCTAGTATCTGTTGCATTCAATATACCCCACACGAACTATTGATGAAGAACAAAAATAATTCCTAATAAATTATGTGCCGAATTTGACTAGCAAAATTTGTAACAGACTATCGAAAAATAACGTTAAAACAATCTGTACAAATAAAAAAAAACTTGAAGTCATTCTTGGTCAATAATAAAGAAAAATCTAACATCGGAGAAAACAGTGGTGTTTACAAAATATTTTGCGACGAATGTCCTGCTTTCAATATTAGATAAACAGGAAGGAATATAAAGATTCGTGTTGAAGAACATAAAAATTTAATTTTACAAAATAAAAATACCACTGGCTTCTCCCAACATTGTATAAAATTTAATCATTTCCTGGACTTCAACAAAACCAAATTATTACATTCAGGTAACAAAGGAAAACGCCTTGAGCTTCTTGAAATTCTCGAAATAAGTTCCGCCCATAATAGTCATTTACCCCTTGTAAACGAACAAATTGATTTTCAGGTATCACCTTTGCTTTTGTCTGTTTTATAAAATAAGATGTAATACTCTCCTGTAGGAAGTCTTGATAATGAGTACATAACTCGAAACATGTCGACTATTCGTTACTGCTAAATACAGTATCTAAATATTTTTATATAGTGAAACATAAGCCAAGTGTGTTTTCTTTTAATGTTTATACTTTATTCTTTATGATGTTTCACCAAGTTATGTGCGAGAATTCAATCTCAGTTATATATATTATATTACTAGTTGCGTTTTCGATGCGTTTCCACTGCGATAGCAACACGGATTTGTTTACAGATGTTTCCTATTTTCTTTTGAAGTTTACCGCTCAAAATGGAAACCGGCGACAAGTAGGAACAGTCAACATTTGTTGCCGAAAAATAAAGAAATTTTGAGGAACATTTTGGAAGGATTTGGAACATTTACGGAAACACGTAACAGCAACAAAAATGTTGCAGAATGTTCCGCCGATGGAACTGTAGCTCAATACAGGCGAATTGAAGCTAGAGCTCAAAATGAGAATACCCATAGTTCAATAATCTTCTTCTCTTCTCTTCTTTGTCAACCATTTTTCATCCATATCTTTCGCGAATCTCTTCCACTGTTTGCCAGCCACCGCTCTTATGTCGTCCGCCCATCTTTTTTGAGGTCTTCCCTTGCTCCTTGTTGTCTCTTTTGGCCTCCCTTCCAGTATTCCACGTGTCCATCGGTTGTCCTCGCTTCTGGCTATATGGCCAGCCCATCGCCATTTCATCCTTGCTACCTCCTCCACGATGTCCCTGGCTTTTGTTTCACGTCTTATCTCAGTGTTTCTGATTTTGTCTCTTATGCCGGCTCTTCACGTTGGCCAACATAGTGGCGAACTTGATGGCCAATACATATCGCCAACATGTAGAGCGGGTGTTTGTGATACATTGGTTTGTATTGGAATGATGGCCGACAAGTTGGCGCGAGATCCGTGTGGTGTCGGTTTTTTACAAAAGATCAAAGGGTTGTGGCAGAGTTTTGGCCGTCGCGTCCACACGTTGGTCGCACTTTTAGTTTGCTACGAGCTTTCAGAGTGATCACATGCAAATGACTTACCCCGAGGCGAAGCTAAGGGGTTATATATAGTATCACGACAAAAAGTTAGTAGCTGGTCCGATTTTAAAAATTCCAACGGATATCGATAAAACACATACGATTTCATAAGAAAAGTGTTTTCAAAAATTTTTCCCCACGAAGAATAAAATAATTATAGCGTTTTTTAGATTTTTTTGTCCATAG
This sequence comes from Cynegetis impunctata, assembly GCA_030704885.1. Taxonomy (NCBI): domain Eukaryota; kingdom Metazoa; phylum Arthropoda; class Insecta; order Coleoptera; family Coccinellidae; genus Cynegetis; species Cynegetis impunctata. The sequence continues at coordinate 482,970 of JARQZK010001445.1, forward strand.
AAGTGTGGTGCTATCTATAAATCTTAAACCTAAACCGATTTTTAAATAATGAAATAAAATGATATCATTTAATGTATAGTTTTTTAATTTATATAACACATTCAAAAAATATTGACGAGGCGCCACCTAGAAATAAAAAAATTTTGATTATATCTCAAATACTATACATTTTCCGATATAATCATCATGAGGAAAAATGATCTGCGATAGACTTATTAGGCATTACGACATGCACATGCGCCGAGGGGTTTTATCATTCCTAGTGCTACGTAGTAGGGCGTCCGGATTTTTAAAATTTTATATTTACGCGTCGTAATTAGTGTTCACAAAATGTTGTGAATAAATAAACCGCAGCAGCCGTTAGCTCCCCAATATCCATTTTAATGAATTGATCCGAATATTGGCCAGTATCGAAGCAAACTGAACGACCTTCCAACAGTTCCAACGTGTGGATGCCACCACGAACTCTTGGCGAATATATTGGCCACAACATTCGCCACTATGTTGGCCAACGTGAAGAGCCGGCATTAGTGATGTTCCAAGCATGCTTCGTTCCATCGCCCTTTGGGTTGTCTCCAATTTTTTAGCCGACTTTTTGGTTAGAGACATGGTCTCTACTCCGTAGGTGCACACTGGTAAGTGTCGTATACTTTTCTTTTTAGGTTTATGGGAATAGAATTATTCTTCAGAATATATGTAAGTTTACCGAAAGCGGCCCATGCAAGTTGTGTTCTTCTTTTTATTTCAGCATCCTGGTTTGATTTCCCTAATCTGATATCATGACCCAAGTACACATAGTGTTCGACGTTTTCTATAATATAGTTCTGTACTGTTATGTTTGTTTGTTCGTGGCTCATTATTTTTGTTTTGTTATAGTTCATTTTAAGGCCTACAGTAGCGGATATGCCACTTGTTGTAGCATTTCGTTTAATTCTTGCAGATTGTTTGCTATTAAGACTATGTCATCTGCAAATCTGAGATGATTCAAGTATGCTCCGTCGATGTTTATACAATAATAATCTAATTCAAGTAGAGCGTACTGAACCTGGGATCTGAGATTCATTTTATGGTTGCTAGAGAATAGTTATTTTGTGTAAATAATTACAGAGCTTTAATTGCAAGCAAATTATTTCCTAACAACTCTCCATAATAATCTATATTTGTCGGTGTTAAGGATATTGGTTTATCATCATCATTACTTCTTCTCTTATTACTAGATATTAGTACAGTAATTTAAACGAGAAAGCTTTGTAGATCTTTATATTGAAAGTTACTTAATTAAATAAAGTAGTAAATTAAAGAAATGTTTGTATTTTTTTTCTACGTACCTTTGACTTAACTTCTTTCGAATCAAATTCTTTTTTCGTTTGAAGAATCTATCCAAGAAGATAAAATCCGAATTCAAACAGCTCGAAATTTAAGAATCACTTTGATAATGAATTTTTGAGTTTGTATTAGATTGTATATTTTGTACTTTGTAATTCTATGTTACCTGGTACTCGTTCGGGTGAAATATGGTCAACATCTAGCATATCCTTTAAAAAAAATTCTGATGTCAAATTTTTGGGAGGTGGATAGATATACAGCTAGTTATTTAGTTAGGGATATGTTAGTTTTCATAGTAATGCAGTTTACCCCAAGAGGGTCATCGATTGAGCAGAGAGCTCTGTGTTGATTGTTTTTCGTACTTGCAGAGTATATGTGCCAGTTGACATTCAATAATATAATAAAGTAACCCAATTAGATTGCTCAGCTTTCGGGGTGCAGGGGGCGCAGTTATTGAAACATGTTGGTGCCAAGTTAGATATGAGCTAATTGTATCTTCTCTGTCGAGTTGTAGAAGTTTATTGGCGGTCTTTCTAAAGAAGTAAGTGGTTTGGTGGTGCAAATAATTTTTGTATCTCAATAGACAGTAGCAGTGTAAGAAACATATTCATGCTAAGCTAGATATGAGCTTATTGTATCTTCTCTGCACAGTTGTGTAATTTTATTTGTGGTCTTTCTAAAGAAGTTATTGGACTGGTTCGGCAGATAATGTTTGGCTCTAAATAGACAGATTATTTTCTGGCATGCGTAATCAGCAATGAGTTAAACATGCTCATGCCAGGTTAGATATTATCTTCAGAGATGCAGTATCATCATGTCACAAACAGATAGATACGATATAGTTGCTTATTTAATTCCGAATATGGAACTTAAGTTTCTTTATTTCTAAAGATATCAATCGACTGGGTTTCAATCAAAGTCCTTGGGTATGAGACATTAAATCATAAAATTACTTAATTAACGTTAGGGGCCGTTCAAGTATTACGTAACGCAATTTTTGAAGATTTTTGACCCTCCCTCCCCCCTATGTAACGCTCCGTAACGTTTTCATGAACCCCTCCTCCCCCCCTATAAACGTTACGTAACAACCAAGTGACCATTTTTACCTAAAAGCCACAAATATGTTGCGCAAACTACGGGAAAGTTGCTAAAATACCGTTTTTATTGTTTTAATCGTGTTTTCGTTGATAATAAACAAAACAAGAGATTTTTATTTAATAAACAATCATACATAATGTGATATGTTGAAAAGGGCTCAAATTTATCCTAATAAACTTTTACTACTAATCTTACATTTAATTATGCTGTTTTCCTGACTTAGCCTTGTCGTTGCATATACTTTTAGCTAACTTCATCCACCATTATTTTTCTCATGCATTATTCAATTTTCGCTTATTTGCAGGTTTTCACTTTGAAAACCTGCTTATTGAAATGGGTGCGATTAGCAAAGTATATATATATATATATATATATATATATATATATATATATATATATATATATATATATATATATATATATATATATATATATATATATATATATATATATATGTGCGTATGTATGTAGGTATGTAGATAGTTTCGTAGTTTCGCTCCTGTGTATTACGTGTTTAAAACACTTAATGAAAAATGGCAACGGAAACAAAATATAAATGACGAATAATACAGTCGAGGTATTCCCCATAAAACATAAACGGATAGAGTTGCCAACTTGGTACAACAAAATAAAACTGACTTACAATGCAATCGAGGGATTCCCCGTAAAAAATAAACGAAAAGAGTTAACAACTTCGGAGATTCAAATTCTCTAGTTTTTTATTTCAATAAAAATCAATGTTACGTAGCGCGTTGTTCGAACCCCCCTCCCGCCCCTGTAACGCATCGTAGCGTTTTACAAGACCCCCCCTCCCCCCCAAATTGCGTTACGTAATACTTGAACGCCCCCTTATAGCCTGGCGAAACAAAGGATTTATATTTAATGAAATCCAAAAGGTCTTTAATATGCAATGAGAACCTATTGGCCTAGAAGTACCACATCGCTACTAAAACGTATCTAATATGAAGATTCATGGCGTAAACCTATCGATAACCAAGGAAATCTTCCCGCACTTTGAAGAGATTTAGGAGGAGGAAAATCAGTTTTCGATAGCTTTGCTACCTTGACAGATCCTTCGAATTAAGTTGGAGGGTCTCTGAATTAACAAAAAAGTTCATCATTTACAATGCTAAGAAAATTTACAATCACCTTTCAGAGGAATTAAAATCTATAACTTCCTTGACCAATTTTGGGAAACGAACAAAATCTTATTTTCTTGATAGACCTTATTACTCTATAGAGGACAACTATTCTGAGCATTGATTGATCGATATGACCAAATTGAATAACACAGGCATCAGCTCCGATTGAGGAGGATTTGACACTCTCGGTTCTAATGTGAAGTTTGTATATATCTTGTATGCAAATGTGGTGTGATGTGTTTTTATTTCTAGGTAGGGGAAAGTGGTACTCATTCGGCTATTGGGAACATTCGGCTACCCCCTATGAACTCTAACTGCATTGGAATTAGGCGCCAGTTTTGTTATATGCTGTCAGAAGTAGTGAGATTTTACGCCGGCAAATTGTATTGATTGCTTCTAAATAGTTATTTTGTTTTTCGGTGAACAGAGTTTGTTTTATTACATTTAAGGTAAGTTATTTTTTGCTAGGGATGTAAGTTAGTTTGCAAGGATTCGTGTATTATTTATGTCGTTGCTTGAAGATATAACATAACCCTAAACTTCTTGCATTCATAAATTTTACCATCAAAACTATTGTGATGTCATATTGGGAACACTCGGCTAGTCCGTGGTGTTAAGATTCGGCTGATAGCCGAATGTTCCCCGTATGAAGTTTTTGAATGATTTTTTTAATGAATATTTTACAACGTTATTTTCTGATACTTAATCCATTACAGATGCCTAGAAAATCCCTGAAAAAGACCAATCGCAGTGATATTAGTGAGTTGCGTATGAAAGACGCAATCAAGGCCGTACTAACAAAGCGGTTAAGTGAATATAAAGCTGCTCAGGAATATTGCTTGAAACGTCAAACAATACAGTCTCGAATTAAAACTCTTTTGAAGAAAAAAACTAAAGAAGATCTTTGGCGCGAAATGGACGATTCGGGAAACGAGAGCGAAAACCAGATTACATTTTCAAGTAAATATACATCTCAGCAAGTATTTACAACAATTCAAGAGGAACAACTTGTAGCCTAAATAAAATTTCTTCGCAGGAAGAAGAATTTAAATATTTTTTCATTTCCTGATGTTGATGACATTTCAATAATTGATAGAGAAAACATTGCAGCTCTCTTACCGTTTGTAACCCCTCCCTTAAGAACCGCAAGGACATCGGGTGTTTATAAATTTAATGTGAACTTCTCCAATCTGAATATAAGATAAACTGACTTTATGTTACTACTACCAGAGTATATTTTCAATGACTTTAGTTTATATTTCGTTTTGTAATCTGCTCAACCTTATCTCATTATAGATAATAAAGAATTTGAGATTCTGTGTACGTTTTTTGAATAGAAAAACATTATAGGAAAACAAAGCAACTAAAATTAAATAATATTATTTAAATCAAGAATTGGCCGAATCGTCCCCACTCGGTAGACGAATGTACCCCACTAGTGGTTATGATTCGGCTATTTGACGGGAAAACCAAAATCGCAAAAAAAATCGATTCTGGAATCAAATATATCTTGTACCACATGACCAAAAAAATCATAATAACGTTCTACTTCTTTATACTAAATCAGTTATTGCCAACATTGCCTATTCTATATTTTCACTCTTAAAGTCAAATATGCCGAATGAGTACCACTTTCCCCTATTACATTGTTTAGTTTGTATATTAGGAAGAATCGTTCAACGCAAGATGCTATTTTGTCTTTATATACTCATGTTCTTTCCAATTTTGAGCAAAACAACAAGTCATTATGTCTCTTTTTTGATTTGAAAAGGGCTTTTGATGTAATAGATATTAACTTGATGCTTGAGGTTTTTTACAAATGCGGAATGCGCGGTGTATCCTACAGGTGGATAGAATCATTCATTACAGATAGAGAACAGAAAACTAACTTAAAAAATGAATATTTATCGGTTAACTCAGGCTATTTACCAGTGACCAGTGGCGTACCCCAGGGCAGCATCTTGGGCCCGCTTTTATTTATAATTTTTTTTGATAGTGTCATGTATGAATTTCCATATCACTATGTGGGGGCGTTTGCGGATGATGCGAACGGTACGACATCTTATGGTGATCTTGATTTGTTGTCTAAAATGTCGACTGGTGCCGTGAATAGAATGATTGATTTTTGTCGAAATAATGGTCTCGTCTTAAATCAATCAAAAACCGAAATGATGTTATTTTCACTTGCAGATCTAAATAAAAGCTTACTTGTTAGGATACATAATAGTTCAATTAAACAGAATACAGTCACGAATTATCTGGGCATTATTCTTGACGAGCATCTTACATGGTCAAATCAAGTTGATGCAGTTTTAAAAAAACTTTCCTTATCCACTTATGTGTTATGGCAACTGAGAGAAAGAGTTGACGTGTCCCTATTATTGCTCTATTATTATGGCTACGTACAGTCATGCCTAACATATGGTATTATATGTTGGGGAAACTGCGCCAGGGCTGGCGAGGTCTTTAGAGCCCAAAAACGGGCAGTAAGAACAATTACTTTTAAGCCATATTCATATTCGTGTAAACAATTGTTTCCAGAATTAGGAATACTAACATTTCCTTCATTATTTATTTTTACATCAATAATGCATGTTAAAAAGAATATATACAATTATCCAATTTCCAGAAACACTAGTCAATATGAGTTAAGAGCAAATTTAAACTTGGAGATTCCTAAACACAAGCTCTCAAAAGTAGCCAATAGCCCTTTAGTTTTACCGATTAAATTTTATAACAAATTACCAACAGAAATAAAAAAGATTCAGAAATACACCTCTTTTAAAACTATGCTGAAAGATAACTTTATTAGGAACACGTTTTACTCTGTTAACCAATTTATTGATTGCAACGTCTCTGACCTTTTACCAAAGTTAAGGAAGGGATAAAAAGTATATATATGTACATATTTAATAATTTTTAATAATGTGTACTGTATGTGATAATTTTGTGATTTTATTTTTTACTTTTTGTGAAGATAGGTACTTTGTAGATATTACGCTATATATTTTGTACATTTTGACATTATCCTATACTTGTAAAAGTCCATGGAAATAAATGATTTGTATTGTATTGTATTGTATTGTATATTTTTCGATTGATGTGTGTTTATTTTTATGTTTCAGTTCCTATATTTTTCGCTTCGCTAATAAAGTCTTAAATTTTAAGACAATAAAGCATATTTTGGTTTGGGTTGAAAATTTGTTTGTGAATTGAGTTGGTGTTAGGGAAGGATACAACCTCAGTGGTTGAACTTTGATTTTTCATTCAGATACACAGACCCTGCGTAAAGGGAAGAGGTGAGAAGAAAGAAGAAGAATTATGCAGATATACAAAGAGGAGAAAGTCTAATTTTTTTGTTATTCAACCAATTCAGTTGCGTGTTGCTCTCGAAAAATAAACACGATTGTACCACCGCTTGCAATGTCATTCGGAACACTCCCAACCTAGCGTATTCCGTTTCTCGTGATCAATAACTGTAATTCAATCTAATACAAGAGGGGAAAGTTAGACAATTACACTGGAGAAGTATGATTATATCTTTCCATCGCTGCTAACCAGGTACAGATACTCGAGCTTGTACGCTATTATCGTTATGATTATCTCTACAATTAAGTCTTGTTATCTTAGACGATCGCAATTTTTGATTCCTACACGGTACCGTCGTTTCATGTGGTGTTATTCAGATTCTAGCAGACTTCTTTCTCTCTCGTATAAGGAAGGTTCGTGGTTTTGCGTAGCAATAGACTACTGTCATATGTATGTACATATTCTCATACTGTGATATGTTGAAAGAAATTGAAATATCAGGCTTCTATATGATCAAATGATCTATTTCGTTGTTTTTTCTTTTCTAAGGTAGTAAGCGCTAAAACCTATCCTAGTAAGTTAATGGTACATTATGTTACTAGGAGTAGAAGGCTATCATTATTGTTGAGCCCAACATATAAAGGGTCTGCTGCTTCGAGTGACATATACTATTTTTTCTTCAAGCGTAAATTGAAAAAATTGAATACATTGTTTATATCTCAACTATTTATTAATACAAATATGAAAAAACAGTTATGGCTTGCATAAGCATTACCTATTTATTAAATGTAATATTAAAGGTGCAGTTTTGTATACTGCAGTTTTTTAAATTTAGGCCACTGCCACCGCTTTCGGCTTCGACATTCACAATCTTGTCATTGGTGTACATGTTATGATTAGTAAGGTGCTTGTCAGTATTTACTATGTCAGAAATATTTTCATTTGAAAGCTTTCCTGAATGTAAATCTCTTTTGATTCCAGAACTCATACTTGGTTGTTCTTCCCAACAATCTTTGTACACTATTTTCTTTGCACCATTTTATAAATTTTTCATAAGCAAAATCATACACTTATCTTGACTTCGTCGGAATTAGTGTTTCAATAGTGGAATTAGCTATTTCGACTAATTCCGGAGGTGTACATTGAAATTCTTCTACTTCATACATTTTTACAACACTTTTCAATACTGACAAACATCAAATTAAATAAAAATTAAATGACAGTTCCTACCTACTTGGATACAACGCCCATAATAAGACGTTGCTATCATTTCTCATTATTTTATTACTAGTACAATAATGAGCGTTCATTATTTTACTAGTAAAAGAATAGGTTCTTTCTACGATCTGTGTAATCGAAAATAATATAGATATTATTTATTATACGCTTGAAGAAAAAACTTTTTTAAGGTCTACCACTAGAATTTCGAAACACCAAGTTCTCAATCATAGTAAAATGCAATTAGAGATTCAAGAAGGAAATAGATCAGTTAGAGGTTTAAAACTTCTAGACCTTCATCAAAGAAAGAAACTCACAACATTTTCTTAGAAAGACTGCAATCAGAAGTTTGATATGGCAAGACCGCAATTATAGCAAAAAAATCATAACCTTAGCTATCAGTGGTTCAACACTGAAATATAGATGTCTGAAACGGCAAGAATTTGATAATAGTAATAAAAAAAATCACAACTTTCTCCAGACCGCATAGATAGACCTCAACATAGCAGAGAAAAAAATTACAAACTTTTTAGAAAGACAATCGACAGTGATCTAAAGTTTGAGACAGCAAGACCTGAATCAAGGTGAATAAAAGAAGACTGTGTTTACATGTTCTGCTGATAATTTTATCAAACTGTCCAAAAATAATAATCAAATTCATAAGAACTTCGTTTGAATATTTTTGTTCCATCGTTTTTGAAGGTATTTGCAACTTCTGAGATGTCAAAAATATCATTACTATTAGTAGATTGTCACAAAGTTACTGTCAAATAGTGATCATGGCATGCTTACCAAATACCGAATGGGGACACCATGTACAAGGAACATTTTCACAAATAAATGTTCATGGGACACCATGTACAAGGAACATTTTCACAAATAAATGTTCATAAGTCCGAAACCTGACTAGTTAGGTATAGGTATGATATACATAGATAAAAAGCAAATTCCAGTAGCTTTCCAAATTTGCAATAATATACAGGGTATTCCATTTGAAATAATCAACTTTCAGTTACTTTTTCAAGTAAATAAAATAACAGCATTTTTTTACCACCCTATATTGAAGTAACGCAGATTAGACTGAAGTGTAGGGAGCCCCCAAGTATCACCAAACTCCAACCGAAATTTCGATATCATAGTATTTATCAACTCAAAGATATCTGCGTTTTAATAGGTCTCGATTTCCGAAGAAAAAAATGAAAATAATTTTTATTTCGAAAACGGTAACAGATAGGTATAGGGAAATATCATGAAAATTTATTGGGAAATTGTTGGAGATTCTAAAAATAATAAATTATATACAGGGTGTTCCGTTTGAAAAATCACAGTTGCTACTACTTTCTAATAGAAGTGCCAACACCGTATTACCAAAAATATTTTAGTTGGGTAGAGAATGTCCGACTATGCCCTCCATTAAATTTTCAGAGTGATCCGTCGTATGGTTCACCAGAAACGTCTAATGTACCATCCACTGTGAATCACCCTGTGTATATATATATATATATATATATATATATATATATATATATATATATATATATATATCTATATATATATATATATATATATATATATATATATATATATATATATATATATATATATATATATATATATCATATATGTATCATGTATAGCAAAATAAATGACTTCTTTCTTCAGAAAGATGAAGTGAGAAACCTTAAGTCATAGTAAATATAGTAAGTTCTTAAAATTGGTTTTTTTCGTTGAAGTTTTAAAAATTAATTAACTGTAGAGTAGTGAAAGCCAATGAACTTCTATTTCGATTCAGAGCAGGAAGCTACGGGAAGGTGCGTATAAATAAATATAGAGCCCCACCAATAACAATCCAGATTTGTCAGATTTATAGGGAGCTCCAGAGTTTACCACTTGCTGCGCTGCCATATATTTTCTGTCGGTTTTCTAACGGGTTTGTCGTAGGCTTGTTGTCCGTTATCAGTCATGGCAGGTTTAATTATTTGGTTTGCCCACCATGTACTAGACGTAAATAAAAAAAATCGTAGGAAATTCAACTTACATGCGGATCACACAAATGGTCCAAAAGCTCGCCATATTTATACGCACCTTAAAAATTCCGGATTTATTAAAATTTTATTGAAAAGTGTCCACGTTTAAAGTTGAAGTAGGTAAATTGGAATAATACGAAAAAACGCGAATGAAATTCAGTTAATTGTGAATTCTTGACAACCAATGGTCATTTCCTAGTGCCATTAATTCCGTACAGTTATAATGGCTACGAACTTGACGAAAACTTCCGATACATTGAACTGAAATCGTTCGAAATCGTCGGTAGAAAAACATGGAAAATAATATTTGAACGATTTTACTCTACTTTCTTCTGATCAAGTGGACAAAAAATAATAGTTCAAGTCTTGTTATTTTATTTTAATCAGCCATTTGAAATGATGGAACGGAAGAGGTGTGTCATTATACTGTTCGTCCATGGGTAGGGTAACTGCTTGCAGATGTTTTCATGAGACAAAAACCAACAACGATAAGTCAGGGTATCGTGACGGCCATGGTTCTCGAAAGTCACCATACACCAGCGTTTCTCAACATTAATTTTATTATACAAATTACCAAGAATATGGAAATTTATTGACATTTTGGTACGCCCCCTTTTTAGTGTGCTCGTGTCCCACAGGTTGAAAATCGCTGCCATACACTAATATATATATACAGAGTGTTCCAGAATAACGTCAGAAAATTTCAAGTGTTTATTTCTGAAGACATTTTATGAAAAAAAGTTCCTATGAATGTAGGTCCGCAAATGCTTCCTCACCGAAATAAAGGATGTTGAAGTTTGGACCAAAAATATAATTTTTTAAACATCTTCAAAACCACGAAATCTATAAAAATGAACTTTAGAACATTGTTATAGCTTCCCAAGCTCCATACACTAGTGTTGTAATTTTTTCCAAAACTGTTCAGGGGCGGAGAATACAGTGGTACCGTGAGTTTTCATTACCGCATATTTTTGAGGGAGGGCATTATTAATAAATAGAAAAGAGATAAGCAATGAATTTGAAGTCTATTGAATAAATTTTGTCTCTTGCTTCGATTTGATATTCTCAAACGTTTACTTTTTTACGATATAGAACAAAGCGAAAACCTTTCAAAATACTAAATCTAATTTTGGTATAAGTACGGCGTTGCGAGTACGAGTTTTCATGGCAACCACATTTTTAATTCCTAAATATTTTTCCAGGAAAATGTTTTAAAGGAATTATGCTTAATTATCTTGAAAACGATTGAGAATATTGAATTGAAGCAAGAGACAAAATCAATTTAAAAAATTCCAAATTTATTGCCTATTATATTTTTATTCACCAATAATGACCTCCTTCAAAAATATGGTTATATATATATATATATATATATATATATATATATATATATATATATATATATATAATATACAGAGGCGCCGACTTATGAAAAATATTGGGGGGGGGGGCAATACTGGGGGTCTTGCCGCAGGAAATTTTCTGAATTTTAGATGAGAAATAGGGAGTTTCAAAATTTTTTTAAGCATTTTAGAGTCATGTGATCAACATTAGAACACCGAAACCTCAACTCTCGATAACTCGACACTCCGGGAAACTAGAGAAGCCTGACACATTTTTTGGCATTGAAAAACGAAACAAAACATAAACACGCACGGTATTTTCTTGAAATACAGAAATAATTATGCTTATACACTATTACAGAGCAGTGCATACATAGCTCTGAAAACACTGAAATTATATTTAAATAAATCCTCAACTTAAATTAAAAAACATAAAATATTGCTGTCGCACAGTAATAGCATTTTGATTTAATAAGTGGAATAGCTAATTTCAGTTTACTTGGAATAAGGCTGAGGGTTCATTTAATGAAAACTATATTTCAAAGTTATTGCTTTGAAAATATTTAAGTATTATAAATTAATAAATATAAACATATTCAAGTATTTGAAAATAACTAATACAGTAATATAGTAATACAGTACTAAACTAGTACTTATATTTTCAAAATGAAAATTTAACATTATTTATGTAGGTATTCAATTCTCTCTTTCATAAAGATTTTTTTATATTGCTCTAAATACCAATACTAGGACTAGAGTGTGTTTAGAAAGGTGCAAATTTCGAACGTCTGACTACATTACTGAATATTAAGTCGTTGATGACTGGTCAGGTATCCGATTCATCCAGAGCATCTCGGTGGGCATGAAGAACAGCCAAGTTGTTCAATCGCTTCTGTCCCATTGTTGATGGGAGATATGACTTCAGACGTCTAAGGATCCTAAATTACCGTTCTGCTGTTGCTGTCGTGATTGGAACTACTTGGAGAAGCTTAACTCACTTCACTAATTCACATAAAATTTCTCCAACTGCAGACTCTTGTTACATCGCGCATGTTTTTTGAGACCAGTTGTTTTTTATTAGCGATATCGGCTAACATATTTAAGTGTAAGCGCAGTCTCTCAATGTCTAGGTCGTTTTTAAAAACTCAGTTGATTTTTCACACTTTGTTTCACCTCTGTTTACTAATAGCAAGTACTCTTGGTCAATTGCAATGCCCTGTGTGAGTCCAGTTGATGCAAACCGCTCAGTAATGCAAGATTGCACCTTTTCAGAAACTTCAATGTAAAGAGGTTTGTAGTATTCCTTCGGGGTTTTGAAAGTGTGCGGAGAGCTGGCTTCGATGTTTTCATTCTTCTTTGGTATTATACTCGATTCCGAGGAAGCAAAGGATCATCATCTTATGAAGGTTTTTCTTCACAATTCCAAAAGTGTGCAAAACTATCACGCCTTCCATTGCGCATACAAATCAATCCCTATAATATTTTTTTCAGATCAAAAAATACTTAGATGAGGGCATTGAATATTTTCATTGACATCCGCTACTGGGTTCATTGCATGGCAATAAAGACGTAAAAAGAAATAAGTCTTGAATTGTTACATTGACTCAAGGGTGCCTGCACATTTGTAACCCTCCATTGTTTTGTCCTCTGGAGAAAAGGAAAATGAAAAATACCATTTGCGATTTTACAAAGCATAATATAACTAATAATTTTTTTAAATTATTGGGAGGCTCCGCCCCCCCAAGAATTTTATTGAGGGGGCTCAGGCCCCCCCAAGCCCCATGGAGTCGGCGCCTATGTATATATATATATATATATATATATATATATATATATATATATATATATATATTTATATATATATATATATATATATATATAGTGGTCTTTGAGAAACCAGCACATGTATTTCTCAATGATCTCAGCTGTAATAATGATATGGCCTTCACGTTATCTTGACTTATAGATCTTGGATTCTGTAATAGGAAAACAACTCCAAATTTTTTTTTTGGAAAATCCTTTGTATACTTAACTTGAGAATTTGGGTGATAGATATGTGTGTCTTTTAGTGATATGATAAGGTGTAAGGATCTAACGATAAGGACTAGTAGTCCAAGCATTGCTGAAAGCATTCCTACAAATTGTGGACCGTAAGTTTTTAACACTATCTACCACCTGCTGCTGTGATATTAAGATTAAGATCTGATTTTATGTCTATAATTTATGCGAGATGTCGCTTCTTACCCTAAGTGAGTACATCAAGATGAAACAGCTAAATTTCAAAATTATTAACGAATAAAACCGAAATATCAATTTTGTGAAAATTCACTTTTCATGGCACACTTATTTCAATGACGTCGTTAATTTTAATTGATCAAACAATGTCATATTGTATATGTATTTAAAGTCGACATTAAGCGCTGTTTTCACACGAGAAAATGTTTCGCTCGTGTGTTACACATGCATTTCATTTGCATTATCAAGTTCATGAATTTCCGTGAAATCCAACTTGACATTGCTCTAACGATCCGGTTTCAAAACTACCTGGCTGTTATGATAAATATTACGGTGAGGAATTTATTTCGAAACGTCAGATTCGATTTCTCACGAGATTTCATTGCAGTTGATGCATAATATTGTTATAAGTTACAGCAATTGCTAATTAGAATACTTGTTAGAATATATTTCGAAGAAAATGAGGATTCTTCGAATGTAGCAAATTTGCCCTTCAGTGCATACTGTTTTTTAGTTTTTTTGAACTACTTTTCGAAAAATTTACGCAAATGAATTTCGATTTTTTTAAATTTCGCGTGTCTTCTCTGTCATTTTTACTTCCACACAGGGCCGTAGCCAAGGGGACTGAACCCCCTCTGGAATTATCTCTGCTCCCTCTAGAAAAGGTAACAGATATTTGTTTATATTTAATGATGAAAGTACATTCTTATTTTGTTTAAATATTTTTATTTCTATTTGTTTTATTTATTTTCTATGAGAGATTATGGGGTGATAATTAGTAAAAAAAAAGGCAATTTTCTGTTAAAAATCGAGTAATGTATCGTTTCAGGGATTTTTTTTTGTACACAAAATAGTGATGGGGTACAAAAAGGGGGGTAGAAATTGAAAATTATTGTAAAAATCGAGTGATATTTCTTTTTAGGGGTTGTCAGGTATACAGATTCCAATTTTATATACTGTATGATAATTTAATACAAAATTATGAAGGGAGGGGGAGGGGGTTAAAAAGACAGATGGTAAAAATTAAAAATTGTTGAAAAAATCGAGTTGTTTTTAAGTTTCCATAAGTTGATTAAGAGTAATTGAATAAAATATTGAATAAATGAAATAAAATTGTAATTCATATTTTTTTCAGAACCAATGAAAATGAATATTTTTTTATGAAAATATGAACTAATTATGAATTTATACATAAATTGAATTAATTAAGGATTAATTTGAAAGTATAAAAATAAAGCTAGATAATAATTGAAAAAAATAAAAAACAGGCCTTTGCAGTTAGCAGAACTAAAAATTAGAAAATAAATAATAGTTTAGAGAAAGGAAAAAACATGCTTTTGTAGATAACCGAACTAAAGATTAGAATATAAATAATAGGGAATAAACACGCTTTGATAGAAAAGCAAACTAAAAAGTACAAAATTAATTGAAAATTATTTTGTACTTTTTAGTACTAATTAATTAAGAATTAAGACTAGTGTAATTAACAAAAACATTTCTCTTATTTTAGAAAAGTGTGGGGTGCTTCTTAAGATATTTCCATTGACTCCAAGCGCCCCGCGGTTTTCTACAGTAAAAGAAATATTTTCGATAATTACACTATTTTTAATTTAAATTTATTGAAAAGTATTTTTTACTTTTCAGTGTGCTTTTCTATTATTTCTTGTTTTTCAGTTTTTTTAAACTATTATCTATTAAGAATAAAATCACGCTCAAGCACGTTGATCTTTTACTAATGACCCAAATTTTCCCATAAAATCGCCATTATTCTATTCGTGCCTTCAGTAACATTCCTCCTTGATAACAACATCAACAAATAAGTGACCCGGCAATAAAACGTTTCCTCGCGTCGATTCAACATTCCCAGAACATGACTCATCCTATAAAAATCGACACACTTCTGATTTCACGTAACCAGAAGATAACGAAAACAATTGGGGTTGTTGGCCCTCGTATCGAGTAGACTTTGGACGCCGATGATTTATTTATACCGTGGCCAAATTCATTCAGACGGAAAAAACCGGGCGCGTGTAAAATTAACCTGAGAATAAATAAACTGGCCGACGAATGTCGTGGGTGGTTTGTTTTGTGGATGACTGACTGTGAATTCCAGTTGTCGTACAGGCTGCTTAGCAAGCATATCGAAGGAAAAAAGATTTTTAGTATGGTGCTCATGAATTTTCAACACTAATATTCGGAGATCTCTGGATTGGTCGAGGTGGACCTCACTCATGGCCTGCTCGATCCCCGGATTTAAACCCCCTGGATAATTTCCTAAAGGGGCATTTAGAGTCATTAATTTACTCTAGGCTAATAGAAAATGTGGAGAAATTGAAAAATCGGATTCTAGAGAAACGACTTTGGCGTTTTTGAAAGAGTTCTGCAATTAATGGTGAAAAAATTAGATATTTGCATCCTAAGAAGAGAGAGTAATTTTTAATAGTTCATATAACTTGATAACCAAATGTAATAAATATATACCGGGTGTCCACGGAAGGTGATTTGCCCTCATAACGTTTTGGTTTTCGGAGATTATGGAATGAAATTTGGAGGATCTGTTCAATGCATTTTTTGTAGTAACTCAACTTCTTGCAAATTCCGGAGTCATCGGAAGTAACATAAACTTTCGTTTTTTAAATGGGACACCTGGTATATTTTCAGTTTTTTTTGTCTCCATATGACATTCAGAATACAAACATTTATTATTAATTACTGTTTGTAACTTTTTTTTCATTTTTTTTTTCGAAATAAATCTTTATTCTAGAGGGCTATGGATACGTTTAAATAATAATTTCAGTCCTAAAATGTTTGTAAAGATACAACTTTACTGTTTTCGATCAAAATTTTTCATCTATGTGACATTTGATTTTAAAATTTTTATTACTATTTTTAAGGAAATGGCAACATGGGGCTCGTCGGGTTAGTAAAATTAGGGATGAAAATGTCAAGAAATCGAAAAAACAAACAAAATCATGATTATTCACATTCAAAGTTTTTCAAACATGAAAAACTGAAATATGGCAACACTGTATTTATTGATATTCGGTTATTCACGTTATTTCATATCATGTAGAATGGGCTGCTTTATTTATGGTTCGTGCCATATATAACACTTTGAGAACCGCTGATTTTAATAATGCTTGTGGTTCGATGAAAAAGATGGGGCCAACTTTACTGCATTAGTGGAGAACATCAATACCGTCTCCCTCAAATTGGGAAGCTATTTTCGTATCGCGTAAATCGTGAGTCATGAAGTGTAAACTTAGTCACTGTCACAACATTGAAAATTACCCCTATTACTGTCGCTTAATACTCCATTAGGGGGAAGTTTAATCTACCGCCTTACCTGTTTTTCGCATTAACTCCTACATATCTGTTGCAATACGGAAGCCATTAGGTGGGAAATATGATAAGCGGTTTGGTTGTTTACTAAATTACATTCGTAGTAGGCTGCACACTTTGTGCTATCAGAAGCATAGAAGCGAAAAGCTATCCGACGAAAGTATACCGTGGAATAGATAAGGTGTGTCGTAACTAATATCACCCTTTTCTCAACAAATTGGAGGTTTATTGAATCTTGTTCTATGAAGTTTTTAGGTACATATATCATATATCTATGTACTGTGCCTTATATGATGAGTTGGCGTCTGAAATTAAGATCGTATTGCCGGAACGGCTAATATCGGTACTACTCGATGGGCCATTAAAGGTTTGTTTATATTGTGTGGTAATGGTATTTACGAGCATTTCATTTTGAGTTTTCGAACGTTTAGCTTCGTAATTTGTGTTTTCTTGGACTTCGTATTATTCAGTGGTTCATTGTGTTTCGATTGAGGACATTATCATCTCTGTTCAACAGTAGATAACCTACCTACATCAAGTTGAAATACACACTGAGTTTTTATCATTGAACATGAAAATCAATAATAAAATAAAGGAGAGAACGAATAAATTAATTGGTTAGAGGAAATATGTATACAAAGTATACATCATGAAAAGGCTGTATGATACAACACCTGCTTATTTAAAAAGTAAAAAACCTTTCAAAAGTTTCAAGAAAACATCTCTGACATGTCTACTTTCATTACCAACTGAAGAGGTTTTGAGTATAATGGACAAAACTAATACTTACCAGCAAAACTGAAAGAAACAACATGAAATAAAAGGAGAATTAACATGAATACTATGCTTGAATGGTTTGAACGTAATGAGTTATTATATTTTTTGAAATTTCCTGACGTATAACAGCTCTCCTAAAAGTACGGTGGTCTTCTGAGAATCTGTTTTTTTTTTATAGAATCTCTGTTTTCCTGGTTATATAATTGAATATTTCAGTTTTTACCTAGCTATAGCGTCAAGTTTTATTTTATATTCTTGATGTTATGATAAACTGTTATTTCGGTTGTGCAAATAAACATTATTTATTATTATTATTTCAATAGTACCTCTGGTTGTTACATGAAAGAAAATACAATTATCTAGAATCTCTGGATGATGGTCCAGGTTCAGATTCCGATAAAAGTGGAAGATTTTTCGTTGGAATAGCATTGGACTTCAAAAACCCTACGTTTTCGGTTAGCTGAAAATTGCACATTATCAGTTGGTATAATTCTATATGGAAAAATCCACATACTGCAGGGAAAATAATTATTCTCAGTAAACTGTAAAGAACAACTCTCTTATGTTCAGACACTTTTTTTCAATCTTCAAGTTATGAATTCACGCCTTTTTTCTGTCCATCATTTCCTTGTTTCCCAACTTTGTTTGGAATACAACTTTGAATTGTCCAGCTTTCGGAAAGGTATGTAAGCTATATTCGGAATTTTTTTTGCCCAGGATGAACAATAGGATACACAACAATCTCTTCTGAACGTTTGTGAACGATCCCAAACAAAATTAAACACAATTAAAATTCGACAACTTCTCATATAAAATACACGTAAACAGATGTAAACAAAGCAATCTATGGCCCATGCGTTAGTGATATACTACACCGGTAGGGAGCGTATCGCTTATCTACGTTCGCTAATTGAGTTAATCCGTCTCCGAAACTAAACATGCCGCCTGCGTTGAACCGATCGCCTTCACAAACCACATATCAATATTCATATTCCAATACAGCTGACCTTGGAAATGTTACATTACTGTCACTCATGTTCAGGCCTAGCTTTCATTCGACCCATTTGTATGGAGTGTAACTTTGAATAAGGAACATAGATCCAAAAAAAATTCAACCATGAAAAAGTAGCGTGTCATTTTTTGACGTCAACGTCTTCAAAAACGTTTCGTGAAGTCCTGAATTGAATTTACGTACATCCAGTTCGATAATTCCACCACCCGCAGAATGTGTATCGCAGCTCTAAACTTTGAAACGCGCCCAAGCAAAATGTTTCGTAATAATACACAATCGTTTCGCAAATTAAACGGATTCGTGCAAATACACGCCGATTCCTCGTACGATCAAGCCGTACCAACAATATCAGGCAGCGATTCTCAACATGTGGGGCTTGCCCCCCTAGGGGGGCGCGAGCACACTAAAAAGGGGGCGCGAGATATCCTAGAGAAAATAATATTTGAAAAAATTGATTAACTGACTAAAAGGAGGCATACTCTCAAACATATGAAACAAAATACATTTAGATATAATATTAAATAAATTGAAACTTATTTAAATAAAAAGCAAATTTAATAATTATCAGTAATATTTGATGAAATCCGTCGTTACTACTTGATAATTTAAGATGATGAACAAAAACAAAACTTGAATTTACTACGTTTATTATCACAAAAATACTTTGAAAAATATAAAACTGCGATTGCAATTTCGGTCACTAGACCATCATCGGGCAGATTGAGTTAAGAACTGAATACAAAATAATTATAGATTTGCGCTTACGGGTGGGAAAGAATTATTGCAGGTACCTAAATAGATAGGAGTAACACATTTCAAGAAGGGCTAATAGATATGGATTTCCCAAACTGGTACAATGAAATGTTCTTAGAAAAATCATTATTGTTTGAATACACTAAATAAAGGAGAATATATTAAGTCGATCTGGTCGTTCAGCAAGATATCTTTTGCATTATGATTGAGTTTAAAAATTTCCAATGATTCTAAGTAAGTTAGTTTGGTCACTTTCGGTAATTTGTGCATAATTTGGAAGTTATCTATTTGTGGAATCGGGTGGTGGTTTTCACGGCAATGATTTGAAAACGTTGAATCCGTTTTATTTTTCAAAAAAAGATTGATGGGGTTCTTTGAATCTTGTCTTGAACGATCGACCAGTCTGACCTATATATACTCTTTCACATACAGGACAAATCAACTTGTAAACTCCAGAACTTTCAAATTTTGAAGTGATATCTTTGGCATTGAATAAAAATCCCGAGAGTTTTGTCTTGGTATGAAAGCAATTTTAGTATTACATTTAGGTATGAAATTAGCAACTTTTTCTGTTAGAGGACCAAAATATGTTAAAGATGTGAATTTTTCCGATTTTTCTACTTTTTATTTCCCACCCTTATCCTTCAAATCTATAATGTATTTAGTTCTTAACTCAATCTTGCCGATGATGGTCTAGTGACCGAAATGCAATCGCAGTTTTATATTTGTC
This sequence comes from Cynegetis impunctata, assembly GCA_030704885.1. NCBI lineage: Eukaryota > Metazoa > Arthropoda > Insecta > Coleoptera > Coccinellidae > Cynegetis > Cynegetis impunctata. The sequence continues at coordinate 503,282 of JARQZK010001445.1, forward strand.
AAAGTATTTTTGTGATAATAAACGTAGTAAATTCAAGTTTTGTTTTTGTTCATCAAATTATTATAGACTTCCTCGGTCCTGTCTTGCAGAGCAAATTTTCTCGTTTAGTATCAGAAGTAGACACTTTCAGTTCTTTTTCTATAATTAGCTAAGATCTATATTTTGTCTTCAAAGAAGTCACATCAGAAAATCCAGTTTCACAAAAGTTGAATGTTGAAAATGGTAATAGAATGCAAAATATCCTTATTTCTAGTGCAGATAATTCATCCTCTACTCCTGACAAAATTTAAGGAGTGATAAGCAATAAAAAGGCACATGATTCTTGTTTTGTCAATGCTGACTATCGGTGTTGCCAAATGTCAATATTTTCGTAGTCTTGGTAATTTGGGATCTGACATGTCAGCTGGCGAACTCTGGCGGCCAGACGGATGAAGTTTTTATTTCCAACGTCAACATATGCAATTGCATGACATGTTTTTGATTTCTTACAAATGAGTTCGTAAATGGTGAAAAATGGAAAGTCTTAATTTTGCAAAACGTAGAATCAGCAAGTCTAGAGGGTGTTGTGGGGTGAAAAATTGTAATTCTATAATAAACAAATGCAAGTATTAGCTTTCATCGGTTTCCGAAGCCAAAAAAATATTTTTTATTGAGAGAAAATTGTTTTTGGAGATATGGAAAAGATTGATTTATTGAAGGTATGGAAAATCAATCGGAAAAAGAATCACACAACTCCGAGAATGACGGTGTGTTCTTTGCATTTTACAAAAGAATTGAATGAAACTCAGATTAGTTTCCATTATAAATGAAAATTCCAGATGCTGCAGCCAAAACATTTAAAATTGTTGGATCTGTGTTGCCTGAACATTTATTGGTATTATTAGAAGAAACTTTTACAGTGATATGTGGTACGATAAATATGTCTTCTCCGATCTTAGAAGATGACAAATTCATGGAAGATTAAGTGAAATGATGGAGTAACAAATTTATGTTTATGATGGTTATTAGATTAAAGTTAGTTATAATAAGAATACACACGAAATGAAAAAGTTTTTCTATGTATATTCATTTTTAATACATCTTAAGTTACATTATGATTGATGGTGTTTTATTATGAAAACCACATTTGATTATATGAAACATTATGATTTCTCATTGAATCCATGTATACCACTAAATAAATGTTTTTCGTGAAATTCTAAATATATTTTGTCCAAAGTTCTTTCAGAAATAATTTAATGTCGAATAATAAAAAAATCTTTACAGTTGGAGAAAGAAACACCAATAAAAAGTTTCGAAATATGTTTATTGATAATTGCCCATCATATCTGGCCGATTATAAACTTCTCACATAAAAAGCTCGAATTAATAGTTTCTTATCACTTAAACAAATACAGATGATTTAGACTAGGTATTTTACAAATCAAATTGAATCCAATCAAAATAGATACACAAAAAGCAGTAAAGTTGACGATACCAGCCTTCGAATTATCTTTATTTTTCCCACATTTTATTATGAATTTAGATTTTTCCAGCCTACCACCTTCTCTGTATTTTCGCTGGAGTAAATTTTCACTTACAGCACACATTCACTCGAAACTAACATTGTTATAGGAAAAACTCTAAAAACTTTCAAATCTCTCATATAACTCGTATTAAAAGTTGGTTTTGAGACGCCATGTTTTGACGTTATCACCTAAGCTCCGCCCAGGGCCGGCCTAAGGCGAAAATTTCAAGTGTGCTAGACTCAAATTTTATGCCCCTGCCAGGGGGTCGTCTGGGGGGTTGGGAAGTTTTTGAAATTTAAGGTCCAAAGACACAGTTTTTGTGCACTTTGCGCCTTGTAGAACATTAAATTCATGTATGACAATTTGATTCATTATTGATTGACTTGATATGTTCAGTACTCTTCCTTGCACTATAACCACTATTATGTCAAATAAACTAATGAAAGCTTAACTCTAGGTAATGTTGCAATGTTTTTATGCTTATACTGCAATTACTCTAAGAATAAATACCAGGCTAATGGGGAAATCACCACCCACCGGACCTAAGATAAATTTCCATATGTCATGGGTAAAAGAAAATAAAGCAACAGAACATAGTGAACCAATAATTACAGTGCTCATTAATGGCGTAAACACAGAAAAAAATTATTAACTATTAGGATGGTACATAGTCTCTTTTATTATACATTTTATACAAGGGCTTTTTTTGCTTTCATTTCGGAGAATGAATTTACTATCTTAATTTCAGACGCCAATTGGCTAGAAATTGGTCAAGGGCATCAGACTTACTGTATTTCAGAACTCATTGGGGTAGCCGGGTAGATCTTCGGTTTTACCTTGAATTCTAACTGTAATAGTTTTAAGACAAAATTCCTTCTATAGTCGGCGGCAAATCATTGGAAGCTTGGGATTTTCAGCTGTGTGAATTAATTTTTCAATCCACAAACTGGCAACGACGCTGGGCGAGGGGTGTAGAGGGGAGTGTACAGCTGTTTAGTGTCCAAGCTTCCAATGATATGCCGGCGAGTATAGTTTAAATATTTCTGCCCAATATTTAAATCAGTTTCTAAAAACTTTCCCAATTTATTATTTTTTTTTACAAACATTGGTCAATTTAATGCCCCTCCAAAAGGCTTGAGTGTGCGGCTGCATACTTCGCACACCCCTTAGACCGGCCTTGGCTCCGCCTCCATGTCAGATCCCATTAGAGCCGTAATACTCAAAAACCATGATAATTGTATACATTTTATTGTATTATGGTTGAAAATTGGGCCACGAATACTGAAAGGTTGAGAACCGCCGTATAACGTGAACTTTACGCGAAACCGTCAGTTCCTGATATTTGCATTGTGCGGTTGAATCTCGAGGGGGGTTTTTAGAAAGTGAATGTCGGATGACCTCCGTACATTACCGGGTCGATTCAATGTAACGCTTTGTTTACCTTGATCGAATACGAATTCTTTGATTCCTTGGATACAATATAGTACAGTGTTTTTATTTTGACTGAGATCTCAGTGAACCAAGGTTCAGTTGAGTTTCAAAGCGAGATTAGAGTTTGTTTCATTCATTTCTCTCATGTTTGGATTTTTAATGTTGGAAATAGTTATTTATGTACCAAAGGCGTTATATGGATCCTTACGCCCGTAGGGTCCGAGGGCCTTTGGCCGGAGGGATGAATGTTTTCCTTCTCATAGTAGGCATGCCATTTGTTGATATTTTGACGTTTGTGAATATTTTTGTCATCATATTCAGTGAATGTCATTGCTGCTTTCTTTGTGTAGTCTTATAGAAATAATGGAAATGAAAATGAATTCACTCAAGAATATCGTAGAAAATGCAGCCAAAGCTGCGAATAATTCATTGCCGGAGAAATCCAGAGTCGTATACGACAAGGATTATGAAGTATTTAATCAATGGAAGTTGCTCCATTTCTCCTCGTACAATTAGCGGACGTTATGATCCATTATGCCCGCTCATTACGCCCTAGGGCATAATGAGTGTATTTATAGCAACCGTATCTAAGGTTAAATCAACGAATAATATACAAGTGAAAAATAAAGTGTTTTTATTTTGACTGAAATCTCAGTGAACCAAGGCTCAGTTGAGTTTGAAAGCGAGATTAGAGTTTGTTTCATTTATTGCTCCAATGGTTGGATTTTGAATGTTTGAAAAAATATTTAACGGTGAAAATCTAACATGCAAGAAGTTTTCTCTTTCCTCACTCCAACTTTTCTTTCGACGGTACCGCGTTCGATTCCCGGATAAGATATGGGTGTTGTGATTGTCCAATAATTGCAATTTAAAATTATATATTCTGCTGGGTAATGCACTAGATTACGATCCCATGAGGGTAGATGATGGCACACGGGAGAATACTCGCCTGTGTCCCATCATCCCCTTAAAAAAAAAACTTTTCTTTATTATCTCTTCTAATTTGAAATTTTTTTTATATTGAGACAATTGGCGACTTTATGATAGGTACTAGTTTATTTCAGAGTTTTTATATTCTATGTTTTATATATGGAATATAAAACTGAAAATGAACAGTTTGTCGACTGAACGCAGTGAGGCCGACAATTTTAGACGAGCCACAAGAAGTGCTTTTCTCCGAATAAAACATGCGATTTTTTCCGTAAACACTCTTCAAAGGATAGAATTAAGATAATATTTTCAAAAAGGATTAGATGTGAAAAAACGTAAAACTAGATTGCTTTGCTTACTGGTTTTGTAGATGTCAAGGCAACACAAATTTGACAATTCAACAAAATAATTGTCAGAAACATTTAAAGTCACTTATCTACGCATTATAGGACTATGCGTTTTTGGTAAGTACCCGAGTATTAAGAAATGACTTGTATTAAAAAATATAAAATGTTTCTTACAGATTACATTATGTCAGATTCGGAACCCAACTGTACGCCGCCCGACGTTCTTGATATTGACGTCAGAGTACAAAAATTGTACTTTTTTGTACCCTCACGGCCGGACAAAAAAGTAAAAACACGTCTGTGAAATCAAACTTCAATATTAAGAACTGAGGTTAAAAAAGTCGTCATTTTTCGACGTTTGCGGAAAAAAATATTTATCTACTCCTATTGAATAATATATTCATTATTCAACTGCGTTTTAGCAATTAATAGTATCTATTACCAAACAGCGTGAGTAATAATAACTCACTGCTATAACTCACTATATAGTCTACTAAGATCCCAAGTAAGATCGACCGTCACTCATCTGCTAATGTCACTTGAATAATTCTGACGTTTTCAAATTAAGTTAATACTACCTAATTATTGTGAATTTGTACTTGTATCTTAGTATTTATTGTTGTAGTCGTAGATAAAGTATAGTATTCAACTAACCCACTTGATGAATTACAGCACTCGCTTGCAGCTCGTGCTGTAAACTTAATCTGCGTGAGTTATGACCAACATTACCGCTCGTTGAATAATATACTATTGAGTAGAATACCTGCAGCACCAAGCTAGTTAGTCGAGTATGTTAGGTACGCTGGCTAGTATTTGGGAGGTCTCGGGTTCAAACCCCGGGGCCGACTGGTCTGCCATGAGTTTTTCTCAGAGGTTTCCTCATGGTAATGTAAGTCACTGCTTGCAAACTTATAAGGCGAATGCTGCGCCAGTATTAATCCTCTGAACCCTACCCACACTTCCTATGTTCCATAAATATCCCGTCTCACCCATCCTTAATGCGCTTGTACATACAAGTGTATCCTCTGATCTGGCTGAAGGAGTTAATCCCAAACTCAAGCTGCCCGCCTCCCTGACACATACTTCAGGGAGGAATGAAACACGCGTGTTTCCCTTTTTTTTTCCCCTGCAGTAATAAAATTTGGATAATACATTTTCTTCAAGGTAGATTTCCTATATAGAAATCTCAGTTTCACCACCTTCTTGGAAATTTGAAAAAAGTCAATACAACTTTAGTCCAATTTCGAACACTTTTCTTGATGATAGTTATTTATAAAATATAACCAATATTCAGTAAAATTAATTTTTAAATACAAATAAAAACTTTTATTTTACCTCAATGTTTCTTTTTGCATCCTTTTCATTACAAAAACTATGAACCTATGTAACTGAAAATTTCTCAATTTGTGAACTCTATATATTTTGGAAGTCACATCTTAATACACTACGCAAAATATTTGAAAATTCGATAAATTTGACAATGACAAGTGGGGGAGCAAATGTAGCAGAATTAATTTACATGGGTATTTAAGTTTGTTAAAAAAATCTTCGTTTTGGTTTCAGGCCAACAAGATGTTGCAGCAAATCCTTCGGGATATGTACGTCGATCCAGAAATCCTGGTTGAACTGGACGAAGATTACAAACAGAAGCTGTTCTGCAAAATGAGAGAGGAGCAAGTCAGAAGATGGCAAGTGTGGAACGAAAAACTGGGAGATCAGTGCGCCGTCAAATCGTGTAACAAAAAAAAAGTTAATTTCCTGAAAGGGGAGGACGGAGAACCTTGGGTAAGCGAAAATAAAATACGAATTACATTTGTAGACATAAAAAGATTCTATGATCAATGAATAAACCACTGAGAAGTTTACAATATGTCAATCTATGACAGTACTATTCTCTGAACATAGAATTATGCATCCTCAATGAATTCCTTACAAATTATGGTGGATTTGGTCTTTGTTATACGTTGTTTATTGTCGCATACCGTATATACTATTTACTTTGATGTATATATATATATATATATATATATATATATATATATATATATATATATATATATATATATATAATATATATATATATATATATATATATATATATATATATATATATATATATATATATATAACGTGATTGAGAAAATATACTGTGTTCTAGTTTTGATTGCATTCAATACTATATATAAAGTTTAAGATTTTAAATGTTAATATTTGAAACATATGGGGTAAATGCTGCTGAATGTACTATATTTTCTAAAATAATTTTTTTAGGTTTGGGTCATGGGGGAACATACAAACGACAAATCCATCGACGAGATACTCAGAGAAGAGACCCTGGGAAAAGCCAGAAAATTAGCCGAAAAACAAGTGGAAGCTGAGCTCTCACAATACCTAACCCCAAAAATAGAAGACTTTCAAATTCAAATACCCGCCGCTCCAAAGTTCGTCAAAGAGGACGATTCCGACATCTATTGCTCTGTGGACGAACTGAGGGAGAAAATCAACAATAAAAAGTCGAATAAAATGTTGAGTAATTACTCGATAAATAATTATAAAGACAAAAACAAGTACAATATCATGGACGCGGAGGTTTTTCAAGATTTATCTATGAACGCTACGCAGAAAGTGGCGCAGAAAGTCGCTCTGTGGGAGAAAAGACTGACTGAAGAAAGGACGTGCGAGATATTGCAGAATATGCAGAAAAAGAGACAGGAAATATCAGCACAGGCCGCGGAAGATGAGGAAAGGCACGAGCAAGCTTGGAGGGAGCAAGGTAATATTGACAGTTTATGTGAAGGTGTCTTTTTTGCAGTCAATTATTTATTTATCATCTAAATGTTTATTAGGTTATGTAAACTGAGGATATTATACGTTAATTTTTTTTCTTATTCCTTGGATATGTTTACGCATGTTACCTTCTGAAGTTCTGTGTTTTCTCTGTGCAGAAAGGAAAGCCAAAGAAGCAGAACAACAAAAGAGGGAAATCGCAAGAAGAGCAAGAGAAGAACATAGACTGTCAGCGACTCTAGATATCGAAACGACATATTGTACAGTAAATCACGGAGTACCTCCTGGTAGACAGGCAGTCTTGGAGTGGTTTAAAACAAGGGACAGGAGTAGGTCTGGTGTCTGTGATAAGAATGGGAACCCACAGCTTTGGTTCCATGGTGAGTTTGCTTTTATTTTCCTCTCTTAACTCCTGTTATTAGATTATCTGTACAACTGATACCTTCCAATTAAGTTTTCACGTTTACGAAATGACACATTGATGTGTAGGTGACTTACTCTATTTTTTTATTTTATAGGTTTGATACCCAGAGGTGAAGCAGAAAAACTTTTGCTGGATCAGCCCTATGGATCGTTTTTAGTGCGTTTATCAGAGAGGATTTGGGGTTATGCTATTTCGTACAGAGCGAAAGAGAAATGTAAACACTACCTTATCAACGCTGGTCCTAAGTACAGCTTTACGGGGAATAACCAGCTAGAGCACGTTACTTTGAGTAAGTGAACAATATGATCCATGAACTTTTATCTATGAATTACACTAAAATGAATCTTCGGGCTCTGTGACAGTAAGATAGTCGAAAATGCACTGTTCGATCTTTTTATAACAAATTTATTTAAAGACCATAGAATCAGATAAGGACTACGTTCCAAGTCACCAAATACTTATTCAATATATCACTAATATCCATTTTTCTCATTTTCACGATAAATTCGTAATTTTTTCGAGAAAATAATATAGCGTATCGTGCAGGATGAAAAGTTTTCAAGCAGACAATGTTATTAATGAATTACTCATAAATGAAATGCAATACACATTTCAATAAATTTTTTAAATATTTTCTCTTGATGTTACTTGTCACAAAATATTTAAGGCAATGCGATGTTTTTAACATAAATTCCCCTAGGTCGATTTGAAAATTCTCTCATCAGAGATATTGCTATAGTTTCGAAGAACCCAGGTCGTAAGTTCGACCTAAATACAATGAATATACGACGAGGAAGTATCACAAATCCGAACTACCGAAGTAATTCTTCTACGATAACCAGTTCTGCCTCCCGACCTACTGCACTAAAATCCGCCACAATGCATGTTACGTCACCCGGCCAGCGACCATAGAAACCGCGAATTCCATTCGGCTAATCGCTGATATCCGGAAAAAATTGCTCCTCACTTTCTTGCGATCTCGTACAGCAGATCGGGAACAATACCTGTTAATTCGGTTACGCACAGACCACGACGGCGTAGGCGTTGCACAAGAACGTCGGAATTACTGTAATTAATCCGGCGTTTTACAGAAATAAGGTCTGTAGGCTTCTCGGCGAAAGATGTATAGCAATCGTAGCCTTTACCGTAACTTGTTGAGGCGAGATAGAGTCACTGCTAGATGATCACAGAAGATTCGTATGGATCAGAGATGGACTTCGGTAATGTAGTGCAATGAGTGGAATTTGCGGTGTTGTCGTTAATTGTGAACGTCAATATCGTAAATGCGTAAAATATCATGGTTTAAACTTAGCATTCGGTACTTTTAAATTAAGTGTTTACGATTGTCAAATGAGCAAATAGAGTATAACATGTAAACAATAAACAAATATCGTTTTTAAGTCACCATGATGCATATTTCAATTCTGCAGGTTTATCAAGGATGGGTAATTTTGAAGCACACGAAAACGCTTCTAGGTGCTTATACAAAGTTTGAATTTTGAGTGAAAATGTCAATGATGCCAAACTTATATCCTTAAATACAAGAATAAATAAATGAAAACTTTTGAAATCGTAAAAATAGCTTAAAGTCTTTTTTTAAAGGTACCCACAGTAAATGTTAATATATAAAACAAACTCCTAATTTTATAATAAATCTATTCATTATTATTGTTGTCAATGAATAAAATAACATATGACGCTGCAAATAAAAAAATGAAACTTACAATTACGTCTTTATAAACAGAACGTATCGTATATCATTTTATAGATTACAATAATTTTGAAAGAAAGGCGAATCGAACCAATAGATGGCGTAAATACTACTGAAAGGTTGAGAATATGTCCGCAAGGCGACTCTTACGAATTTTATGAAAATCCTAGTTATATGGTTTTTTCTCTCTGTACAATTTCGTACTGAATTTCGTATATTTTTTACATAATAGACTCGAATTACTGAATAATCTTGATTTGTAATGGATTCAGTACAATTGGACTGAAACGGCAACACTGCCAGAAAATACTTTCAATCTCTCTAGGGAATGAATTCTAAATTACCTTGTTTGATAAGTAAAAACATTGTAAAAATATATTCATTGATCAGGTTTTTCTGTTTGATCAGTTACTTATCTTGTTAATTCAAACAGTCAATCGCCGTAACCTTTCAGATGAAAACAGTTGAAAATTTCGTTCAGAGCCAACTGAAACATTGTCGAAGATCAGTTTATTTCGATACGGGTCTGTACGCATTACTCTTATTTAAATTAGTAGGTAATTATTATATCATCAATTGGGATTGGAGGTGCTTCTCGTATGTATTCGAGACGCACTTCACGAATTAGCAATTTAGTTCGAGCGAAAGCTTGATGTTTACTTCCGCACCTTACATTATAATCGCGGCAAGCAAGTTACATTTATTTATCTTTTCCTGTACATGTGCAATCGTAATTGAGATTGAATCAGTTGATGGTACCTACCTCGTTTAATCTGCTAATAGATAGATATCGAGTCTGATTTTGATGACGGAAGTATCAAATGAGAAGTACGATCGTCGTTATTCTATTTTGGTAATAAAATAGTAACAAAAAATTGACGAATTTGTTACTTGAATCAATAAATGTACTACAAAATTCTCAGCGCCAACTTCATAAGAAATTTAGCTCACTTCATATGAATTTTTCCAGCTTCTTAATATATTAAGTTAACACATATAATGAATTCAGTCAACTTCATACGATTCTGGCCAATTTCATATTACTTCAGCTAGCTTCATATCGAATTCAGCTAACTTCATATGAATTGAGCCAACTTCATATTAGTTGACCTATCTACATGATGAATTTAGCCAGCTTCATATAGAATTCAGCTAACTTCATATGAATTTAGCCAACTTCATATTAGTTAACCTAGCTTCATGATGAATTTAGCCAGCTTCATATAGAATTCAGCTAACTTCATATGAATTTAGCCAACTTCATATTAGTTAACCTAGCTTCATGATGAATTTAGCCAGCTTCATATAGAATTCAGCTAACTTCATATGAATTTAGCCAACTTCATATTAGTTAACCTAGCTTCATGATGAATTTAGCCAGCTTCATACGATTTTGGTCAACTACATATCGAATTTAGCCAGCTTCATATGGAATTCAGCTAACTTCATATGAATGTATTCAACTTCATATTAGTTAGCCTAGCTTCATGATGAATTTAGCTAGCTTCAACTACAAATCGAATTTAGCCAGCTTCATATGGAATTCAGCTAACTTCATATTAATTTATCCAACTTCATATTAGTTAACCTAGCTTCATGATGAATTTAGCTAGCTTCATACGATTTTAGTCAACTACAAATCGAATTTAGCCAGCTTCATATGGAATTCAGTTAACTTCATATTAATTTATCCAACTTCATATTAGTTAACCTAGCTTCATGATGAATTTAGCTAGCTTAATACGATTTATATCGAATTCAGCTAACTTCATATGAATTGAGCTAAATTTATTTGAGTTTAGCCAAATTCATGATGAGTTTAGCCAAATTCATGATGAGTTTAGCCAAATTCATGATGAGTTTAGACAAATTCATGACGAGTTTAGCCAAATTCATGATGAGTTTAGTCAAAAAAAATGATATTTATCGGATAAACCTTTGATTTTAATGAAATCGTATTTTTTTATTAAAATGGATAAAATTCAAACTTGCACCGGGACTATATATATATATATATATATATATATATATACATATATATATATATATATATATATATATATATATATATATATATATATATATATATATATATATATATATATATATATATATATATATATATATATATATATATATATATATATATATATATATATATATATATACCAGGTAGCGAAAATTTTTTGTAAATAGCAACGTAGGTCAAGTGATATAACTTAGAAAAGCGGATTTCGTCCTCTTTTCAAAAATGAAGAATACGTACCTCATCACTAAAAAAATAAGGGAAACAATTTTCCAAGACATACAATATGTAATTTTTTAATTCATACTAACTTACAAAAAAATATTAATAGTTTCCGTATAACAGGAGCTCAAAATGTTGGCCAACTGTGTCTTAGCAGTAATACAATCTGTATTTGAAGCTTCGAATAGAATTATTTATCATTTATGGGGAAATTGTTTGTATCTCAAGACATTTGAGAGTTTTCGAATCAGTTATGTCTGATATAAAGTGGAGTCAAGTCTGGAGATCTTGCCGGCCACTTAATTACACCTCTTCAAACAATCCATCTCTGGGGGAAATTTGATGATTATACGTCTAATCGCCTTAAAAAAATACTTTGTGGCCAGACTTTCTCGCTACCCTATATATATATATATATATATATATATATATATATATATATATATATATATATATATATATATATATATATATATATATATATATATATATATATATATATATATATATATATATATATATATATATATATATATATATATATATATATATATATAGAGTAAATAAATTAATTGTATTTAATTATATTCAGTATAATTAGATAATTGAATAAAGTATAATGAATTGACAAATATAACAAATTCTTTTTTTTTCAGGCGACTTGGTCAACTACCACAAGACCCACCCTCTGTCTCTGTCCGGTGGCGAAACCCTCAGCTATTCTTGTCCTAGGATCTCCGAAGTTGCCATAAAAGAACTGGATTTGAAATAATCATTTAACTGATTTATAGTTTTAGCTCTTATCAAACGTATAGACTGCTGTGATTCAAGCTTACTTTTTATAGGTACTTTAAAATATGAATGGAACGAAAAATTCGATTTATTATTATACTCCTATTTTCTCAAGTTTTACTACTCGAATTTAGCGTAGGTTTCTTCGAATTATTATCGTTTTTGTTTAATTCTATTCGATTTTGTTAGGTCGATATATTTAAGTAAATGTAAGTTTTGGATATTGGTTGTTTTATTTTATAAACATTGAGTTTTCTCTTATACCTAAAGTTTTGACACTCCAAGGAAATAAGAAATATTTTGTAAATATGAGCATTTAGATAAAAAGAGCTATATAATTTTGAGGGAATTTTGACATTGAAAATCATAATTTTCCTTAAAATAGAAAATAACTTGAAAGATTTGAAAATGGTTGAATGGTTGTAAAAAATTTAAATTAGGAATATTGAAAAAGAAGATCATTGAATCATAGTTCTATGGTCATACCATGAAAAATTTAATCATGTCATTGATTTATTTATGGAGGGTAGAAGTAAGGAGGACCATCTCATATTGGAAAACAGTCGCAAAAGTGTCCAGTTGTAAACTGCAAATTGCAGTTCCAAAACCCTCCAGAGTGGCGCCAGAATAGCAAGAGAGCATGAAATAGGAAGGGATTTCATGCCGCGCTGTTGCCAACTTTTGTAATTGGGATTTTGAAGTTTGAAAGCTAGGTTATGTAGTTCATTTTTGAATGGGTGCTTTTATTATCTTATTTATTAGTTTATTGAATTAGTTTATTTTTGAGTCACTGTATTTTCTTTCCATGGAACTCGGTTCGTCTTCCAAAATTTTTTCAAGATACCTACTAGTCCAAAAATGCCGCTCTTCTGTTTAAAATGTGTAAAACTGTAATCGACTCATCGTGATATTCAAATCGCCATAAAAGATGCGCATAACATTGAACCTAAATCTACAGAGTACGATGAATCTGTTGGTAAGAATTTGTTAATGAGGTAAATAAAAGTAAAAACGACTTCAATATGACAACAGCGCGTCATTTGAAATGTACCCACTTGCTATTGTGGCGCCACCAATTTGACGATTTTTGACGGACACTTTTTCATACACAGAGATGGTCCTCCTTACTTCTACCCTCCATAGATTTATTAATAAAAAACTCTATTTTGTCAATATCAAAATAAACAATCGATTTAAAAAATATTGATAGAACATTCTTCTGCGTAAATGAGACTACCATCAAAAATATAATTTTTATTGAAAACATACGTAAATTAAAAGAATTATATTATACCTAAATATTATTGAAATCCATCGAAAACATTAGTACCAGCATCATGCTTTCTCTTAGCTCTCAAATATCTGTATGCCTAAAACAGAAATCAAGAGATTAATTATAACTGAAAAATTATTCTTCAGTTGCGCCCTTGAAAAAGACAGAAAGCTGCGGAGAAAATTTTTCCTGCAATATCAAATTTGACAAGTAGCTTCAATTTTCCTTCACATCTCTTTTGTAGATCTTAATTGTAACATCAAAACAAATACTGAAAACTAAAATTTTGGTTTATGCGGCCAACGAGTTGACCAGATTTTAACCCCTTTGACTTCAAAACCAAGGTTAGGGCAAATGCTTGGAAGATGAAGATTTCTGAGAGGCTGAGGAGTTAATTCTCTGAAAAATGAAGAAAAAAAATAAGAAGAAGAATACTTAGTGAAGAAATAAATATGAAGGAAGTAATCAAGAATAATACTCACAGGTGTGACTGTGGTCGATTGCAGGCAGTCTGCTTCGGGAAAATTCTTTTTCTTTGACTTGTTGGGAGAGGCTGTGGCTAGAAAAAAGTATATATAAGTTATATTTCAATAATTGTTTAAGTTTCTAACGAATTCATGAAATGAAAAAAAAAAATTGTAGTATATCGTGGATAATATTCACATAATAGCAAAGGAATTGAGTTGATACAACGCGTTGATATTACATGTTATCGATCTGCAATTCCTTTTAAGACATTTTTCTCACCTCCTGGCAAATTTGGTAACGTGAAGTCTACTCTAGAACCTATTCTCTGCTCTTTTCTGTTTCCGCCGTCCATCCACGTTGATGGCGTTAGGTTTTGCTGGTCCTTTTTCAAAAATTGACTGTTGGTGTAGCCCTTGTAAGATATTTGGCTCACAGTCGTTTTTGTAGGGTACATTGGAGACGGCCTCGAAGTATGGTCCTTGAACGCACCCCCTTGAGGCTGTTGATTATATACTGCCCCGATTCTTTGGTCCCCGTGCGCGCCTGCTTGATTCTGTGCGTTGTTTATCAATGGAGTTCTGTGCTCCACGTACTGTGCAAGATTAGTATGCGTTTGATGTGGAGAATTTAGTTTTCCCTCGTTAGGCTGATGTTCTTTCAGTGGAGTTTCAGATCTAAGACAAAATTGTTAGAGGGTTGCAAGAAAACGCTTATGACATATGACTTGACAAAGAGTATTGTCAGTATCTGCAGTTTGATTTCAATTTCGATATTGTAACGGTGGATAGACTGATCCAAATTTTCTGATGATATAGATAAATTTCATTTGTTCAGTGACTTGTTTATTCATAGTAAAATGAAGCCATTCTCAAATTGGACGAAGTAAGGAAGCCAAGTGTTCAAGCTCACAATGAATTAGAATTACAAGATGCAATCGAAACTAGAATAAAATTTTGGACATTTGGTTGTATTTAGAAGACGATATCTTCATTCCTGTATTATGGTTTATGATTAATGTAGAGTGGAATGTTCGAGTAATTTCTTACCGATGATGGTATTCGTTTTTCTGGCTTAACCTAGCCAGCGACTCCAGAGATTTTTCTAACATGTACATCTCCGCTGCGTTGTTGCCATTACGAAGATCTCCCGTAAACTGTTGTTTATTTAGTGGCTTCTCTTTGGGTTTATTGAAGGTTACTTTTGGCGTTGATCTATGGTTGGATCTCTGACTTCTGTCTGTGTTGTTTTCAAAGGTATCGTGCAATTTTCTCTTGGTAGGAACTTGAAAAAGACAAAAGCAAGATTACCAAAACTATCATAGACACCCGCTGGAAGTTTTACAAGAGGGGGCGAGACACCAGAGGGGTTGAGGGGTATGGAATACCTAACGAAAAGAAATAGAGGCGACAATTTCTTCAAATTAGGATCTATTTCATCAAATTTCTAGGAGGCCCCACCTTGTCCCCTCCTGCGGGCGCGTTTGGAAACTATTAACTTGTTTATCGTTCGGCTGTTGACATCAGGACAAACCCACTTGATCTGGTGACCGATTAGATTGTGGATGCACCCACAATTTTGATCAACTTACCCCCATCTCCAGCAGCAAAATGAAATTTCCACTTGCAGGGTTCACACGATGGGGTCTTTTTCATTCTTTGGTCCTCATGTCGATCGGTAGAATACAAGATCTCTGCTTTCGCTTTTCTCAGAAGAGGATTGGCATTATATTCCATCAGTACCTTTTCTCTGGAAAACGATCAAAATTATATTAAACGTAATTAAATAAACATGTTACAGTTATACAATAATTCCAAATAAATATATTTAATGTCAATGAAAAAGATAATGCGTTTTATTGATGACTAACACAGAAGTTTGTAAATTAATATAATTTCGTTTATGCCATTTGCCGCAAAAATTGGAGGAGTTATTCCTAAAAATATTTTCTTTTGAAGGTTTTTTGATATGCTAATCTGTTTCGAAGGACATAAAAATGATTAACAATACCAACATTTTATAACCAACAATATATGTGAAATATTTTATATTTCAAAAAATGTTGAAGATGAATACCTCCTCCTAGGATGAAAAATTACAATTTTTTCCTTAATAACTACCCAAATCTTTCAAAATATAAGGATCATTTTTTATTGAGTTCTCGCTAAGCAGTCAACCTATTGCTCGAATCTGGCACATTTTCTACAGGAGTAGTAAAAACAAATGACTTTCAATCCCCATAAAGGAGTTTAAGTCCGGAGATCGAGTGGGCCATCAGTGCGGTTGACCACGACCGATTGCTCAAATCTGGCACATTTTCTACTGGAGTGATAAAAACTTATGACTCTTGTTGGTCACATAAGAAATAATTCAGGGGGTCTAAGTCCGGAGATCGAGCGGGCCATTAGTATATATATAATATAATATCGTAAAATAAATATATCGTTAGGCAGCAAAAATTGTTCGTTTAAATTGAAGAATCACTGACTAACCGGAGTGCAGGTACGAAAACTTGTGGGAAATTATCGTGCGTAAAATAGCTGTGTCGTAGAAGATCTTCAGATGTCCCACGTTGACTAGGATCCATTTTCAAACAATACGCCAATATATCTACGGTCAGCGAAGGCCAGTCTCGAAAATTGTTCTGCAGCGTGTTCGTTACATGTGGACTTCCAGTTTTTATACCTCTAAGAGACGAGTTTTTCATCATCAGTTGCTGGTGCCTCGGGCAAGGTTTACCTGTAAGCAGCGAGAAAAGAATAAACCACACATTAAAATCAACTCCAAAGTCTAAGATGGGTGTCTTCGATTTTTCTGTTATTCTATGAGGAAAATTGCGTTTTACTCGTGAATTTGTGAAAAGGCCACAGCTTGTTTTTACAGTTAAAACTATAATTTGCGTATTTAGACCAAGCAGAAGAGAAATTTGCGTGACAAAAATAGTAGCTAGATATATACAACTTGTGCCATTATATGAAAGACAGTCTGTACTTATATTCTGCCATGTTTTACTATACTTATGTGGGAGTTACAGACTTCAGAAAAATGGTAATTTTTTCGATTTTTTTCTCCATTAATAATTATGCGATTGAGCCGGTCCGACGCTTATTTTCTTCGTATTTTATTTCTCTACAATTCGCCTGTTCAGAGCATCGATATTACTTTATAAGTTTTCATTTTACAAGAAAAAAACTTAAAAAAACAAGATTCTTTGCTATTAAATTTTTATAAAAAATTAATCTATGATAATTACCAAATCCTGGCATAAGTACTTACTATTTCAAATTTTGGATCGATTGGGCCGATACATGGTGTAAATTAATAAACATATTAAAACAATAGTTAATAATAGCAATTTACACATTTATTTAAAGAAATAACGCATGACGCACGTTTCGGTGAAACTTCACCTTCTTCAGATGCTAATGACAAACTAACTATTTTCTCTGTTATATCGAAACCAAGAAATAAAGAGATGACAAATTGTGTAGAAGGGGTAAATAATAGGATGGTTACAAATAATTATTAGAATAGGAAAAACCAATTCTGAACTGCTAGTCAGGTAGTTCGGTAATTTTGAAAAGATTGAGAAGGGGGCTTGAAGTATGATTGATTTGGCTATTCAATAGGAGACCGGAATGCTTGTATTTATTTATCTGTAATGATTCTAAAAAATTAAGTTTAATTCCCTTACTTTCAGCATTCAATATTTTGAAATCGAAATTGAATGTATGGTTTTCTTGGATTAAATGGTTTGCGTAATGTGAATCCGACTTTTGATTAACAAAGCTAAGTTTGTGTTCTAAAATTCTAGTTTGAAAACTTCTGAAAGTTCTACCAATGTAAAACTTATCACAATCACCACAATTAATTTCATAAACTCCTGATGTATTATCTTTATGAACTTTGGATTTATTATTTTTTATATGATTTCCTAAATTATTACCGGTACGGTAAGCAATGTTAATGTTGTGCTTAGATAAGAGAGATTTAAGTTTTCTACTTAAATTTCCGATGAAAGTGAGGCTGTTATGTTTGATATTATTTTTAGTGAGGTACCCCCTTAAAAATTATTTGTAACCATCCATCTATTAACCCCTTCTACACAATTTGTCATCTCTCTATTTCTTGATTTCGATATAACAAAGAAAATAGTTAGTTTGCCATTAGCATCTGAAGAAGGTGAAGTTCCACCGGAACGTGCGTCATGCGTTATTTCTTTAAATAAATGTGTAAATTGTTATTATTAGGTAACTATTGTTTTAATACTGACTATTTTGTGTAATGGTTCAAGAGTATCCAGCTACTATTTTTCTCACAGAATTATTCTTTTTCTGCTCCGCTTGGTCTGTCTATTTTAGAGATTTAGAGAGAGCATTTTGTGCAAAAAGTGTTAAAAGAAAACCAGCTCCGCCATTGTTTGTCAAATAGTTCCACATGATATAGTGATATGTTTTCCACTCGACTTTATTATTTATATCTTTGTTATTAACAATTTTATGCAAAAAATCGCTGAATTGAAACTATCAGAGTAATCGTGATGGTGTCAATAGACTTATTATAGAAAATGAAAAGACGAAAAAAATGAGAGGTCGAACGACTCAATCAGACCCTCAGTCTAAGGGAAAATTGGAAAAAACCGGCCAAAATGCAGTTTTTTCAAAAGTTCATAACTCGGTTATTTTTTGAGTTGTAGGAACTGTCCGATGCATAGTTTTTGATCTGTGGCCATTTGATTATGTTACTATGCAATTTTCCAGCAGACCTGAATGCGACAGGTATGGTCCGATTTCAATTTACTAAAAAGATTTTGAAAGTAGAATTCTCATAGTTCAAAACGTTAATCTTGGTTTTTCATAAAAACGCTGAGAAATATGTTAAAAATAAAGCTGAACATGACAAAAAACGGCCGAGCGCGTGAGAGTAGTTGAAGAGTGGGGATTTACAATTATTATCTGACAACGTTTAGAAATTACTGTCACGTTCAAAATGCCGACGCTTTCGAATGTCATACTTCTCCTTGACTGCTGCTCTACCCCCACTCTTCAACTACTCTCACGCGCTCGGCCGGTTTTCGTCATGTTCAGCTTTGTTTTTAACATATTTCTCAGCGCTTTTATGGAAAACCAAGATGAACGTTTTGAACTATGAGAATTCTACTTTCAAAATCTTTTTAGTAAATTGAAATCGGACCATACCTGTCGCATTCAGGTCTGCTGGAAAATTGCATAGTAACATAATCAAATGACCACAGATCAAAAACTATGCATCGGACAGTTCCTGACGTGATGAGCACAAATGAAGTTCATATCAATAGCTAATACTGGCCGGAGGATCTACGCTACAACTCAAAAAATAACCGAGTTATGAACTTTTGAAAAAACTGCATTTTGGTCGATTTTTTCCAATTTCCCCTTAGACTGAGGGTCTGATTGAGTCGTCCGACCTCTCATTTTTTTCGTCTTTTCATTTTCTACAATAAGTCTATTGACACCGTCACGATTACTCTGATAGTTTCAATTTTATAAGCAAAAAACTAATTTTTTGCATAAAATTGTTAATAACAAAGACATAAATAATAAAGTCGAGTGAAAAACATATCACTATATCATGTGGAACTATTTTACACACAATCTCGGAGCTGGTTTTCTTCTAACACTTTTTACATGAAAAAATCTTTGTAGCTTGGCCTACAAATGAACCTTAAAATTTCACCTGAAACGTAAAAACTTCACTCACCCATCATTTTGACAATCAGGAACAGTTGATCTATGTCGCTCTCTCCTGGGAACAGGGGATCCCCGGTCAGCATTTCGGCGAACAAGCAACCTACTGCCCAAATGTCTACGCCAGTACCGTAATTCTGGTCGCCTACCAATAATTCCGGTGCTCGGTACCATCTGGTTGCCACGTAATCCGTTAAGGGTTCGTTCGTATTAGACGCGAGTCTGGCAAAACCGAAATCGCACAATTTGACAACACCGTTACTCGACACTAACACGTTCTCTGGTTTCACGTCTCTGTGTATGATCTGAAACGCGGAGAGAATAGGAAAAATTATATAAAAATTAATTATTTTTTATCGTAAAAGCATTAGTGACGCTCTGTATGAATGTAATGAATAAAATGAGTGCGAAAGAACAAAAAAAAGATTGTGCCGAAACCAGGGATCGAACCAGGGACCTTTAGATCTTCAGTCTAACGCTCTCCCAACTGAGCTATTTCGGCGATGTGAAAGTTTGTTACTTAACAGGCATATCAACACCACTTGGATTATTATTTTTTCATATTTTACTTAATTTTAATTATATTCATAGAAAATGTTTACAATTAATTAATTTCGAGAATAAATAAATAAAACATAGCTGTCAATTTATTCCGATATCTATATAAATACCATGATATTAATTCCAGGCACGTACTTACTCAAACTACACATTTAATAAAATTAAGTACCAAGAATATAACACGATATTGATTGTCTCCTGAAAAGTTTATATTTTTGAGTGTCCAGATGTTTAAGAGTATAAAAATGCTAGTTTTCAAGCTGATGAAAATCGTTAAAATGTTTCGCAAACTGTCTAAAAATATTTCATGACATATTCGGACTTACTTGATTTGAATGGCAATAACTTATGGCCCTTATTATCTGATACATTCTTTCTCTGCTTCTCTCTTCTCCAAGACCGCCGTCCATCCTTTCTAGTTCGTCCAAAATTGTGCCGTTAAGATATTCGAAAACTAAGTAAAAGCGCTTACGATATCTAAATACTTCTATGATCGCCACAAGATTCTCGTGTTTCAGTCTCTGTGAACAAATATGGAAATCAACGATTATTCATAAAAGTTTCACTATCTATCTGAGAATTTTTCACTAACAATATGCATGTATTAAGTTTTCACATTAATTTGAAATCACTTGATTTAAATTCCTATAGTTTTTTGGTATATTATATTGATGAACTTTTCGACTCTAATGAGTACTATGAAGGACGAAACTACGTTCTAATAAGCCTATGCTATAAAAATTTTCGCGATGCTGTAGTTTTTTAAGTTTGTTTTAACAGTAAAAGTTTTTTAAGATTCATTTAACAGTAAAATTCAATACTAAAACCCCGAAATTGAAGAGAAAATATTTCTATGGAGGCGGTGAGATAAATGCATAGAATCTCAGTACTCACTCTTAACATTCTAATTTCTCTCAGCGCCATCTTCCTTATAGTCGCGTCTTCTTCTGTTTCCAAAAACTTCTTGATGGCCACCATTTGATTTGATTCTTTATGGCGACACTTCATAACCACGCCGTAGCTTCCCTCCCCCACAAGCATCACGTGCTCGTACTTATCCATTATAAATCGTAGAAATTCTGGTTCAGGTCATCTGCTGAAAACATAAAATTAAAAAAACGTGAATTGATTTAAGTCTAAGCTATCAATGAATGAGAGAAAAATCCTAGGGCTCTTGGGATTCATATATAAGAATAAGTAACCAAGATGTGCATGGACATTACATCCACTTAATTTTCGCAATTTGTACACAATCAAACGTTGTACATCTATATATTTTCGAGAATCCAGCGTAGCTAGTCTGACGTTTTGTCAACGACTTTGAAAAATACGCGTCTCCTAAGAGCGTACGAGCAAAATTCTCATAAAAACGACCGTGGAGGTTAATTTTCGTGGCCGTAGAGGATACTTTTCGCGATCGCAGGCGTAATTTCTTAGAAATACAGGGACTTGTTCCATACTATATACAGTCATTGTAGAGGTATACTCTTTGACAAAAGAACCTGAATAACGCTCAAACTTAAAAATATAATGAATTAGCGTCGAATGTCACTGGGCGACCACTGGTATGTAACAAATCCACTACAAGATGTACATTGCATGGATATAATTCACCTACCAAGTATATTTTCCAAATATGCACCTACACAATGAATAGTAGTACATAGGTAGTTATAGAGAGAGAGAAACGTTTATTAATGGCCATCGACCTGGGGTCCTTCAGCCTTAGGTAGTTATATATTACGTATCTTAACAGTATACTTTACAAATTATTTGACGACTTAGCAGACACCAACAAAATAAAAATAGAATGTGGCGTACAAACACTGTGCCATTCATGCACGAACAATGTATTTTTCATTTCAATTTTATGTCTAGACTGCAGGTTTATAAACTGCTTAAAACAGCAGGACATTTAACTACTGAAGACACACCATCTATATATTAGAGATTATGGACGTCCTTTTTATCTCCTGTAACCTGTAAGGCATGCGTCAGCGTGAGATATTATGTACTAGAATGTACCTATGTACTTTCCAGTAGGACAACGCACGAGCCGCCAACCGCGGCGGTTGGCGGTCGGGCGGTTGTTAATTTGTACAGGAATATATGGTAGACAACGCACGGGCAGCCGCGTAACCGCGCGGTTGGGCGGTAGTCGACATCGGGCGCGGCGAACGCGGCAACCGCGCGGTCTTGCGGTTGTCGATTTGTACAGACTTGAATGGCAGACCACGCACGAGACCGCATTATCGGGCGGTTTCCCTTCATTATTAATTTAACATTTGTAGTAAATTTGATACTTTTAGTCACTCCGGTAATTTCCTTTTCAATTTTGTTCAGTAATTCACCGAAAGATGACGTTGACATACTGGTATAATTGAAAAATTTATCTTCGAAGCTTCTCAATTCTCTATAGAAAATTACGAATGCTCCTTTACTACTTCTTTGTTGAAGCAGAGGGTGAATCCAATATTTTGCATTACAACGACGTTTGTTTCGTTTTTTAGATAGAATTTAAATTTGCCAAATGGCTAGAGCTGCTACTGCGGACACTTTCATGACGACTAGCAAAGCAATCAACAAACCGCGACGGCCACCGCAAGAGCAATCCGCGCTACCGCTCGACCGCCAACCGCGGCGGTTGGCGGCTCGTGCGTTGTCACCCTAACTTTCCTACTTTCAAATATCTCCAGTCTCAGTCTCCCAATCATACAAATTTAAATAACGAAAGGACGAAACATAATTAAACACTTTCGAAAGAGCTAGATTACATTATAGCTGTTAATGCTCCAAGCCCAAGCCCCAGAACCCAGAATACCATTATGTGGAAACAAGCAAACAAAAGTGTCTAATATTTTACCTTACATATATTAATAGTGGTTATACTACGGCTTATGAAGACCGCACTGCCATCTGCCATCTTTGTATGATAGCAGGAATCATTATCAAACTACTGATCGGCAATATTAGGTACGGAAGAAATCTCTCAACTACAATGGTCTATGTTTTCCCGCTATTTTAAGCTAATATTCAGTTAATTTCAGCCACATCCACAAAGAAAACACATTTCAAATACTTGCCGTAAACAATCGCAAACATTTTTGAAACTATGTTGATAATTTGGGAATCTGTTGGGATTAAGGTACATATGTATTTGGAAATTTGATCATAATCTACCGAATATTCGTAACAAAGTTGTCAAATGACTTTTCAGTTTAATTTAATTCGAAATCTGAGACTCAAATGTCTTTCACTCACGTTATTTATCTAACCTCAATCAAGTATAAATTTAACCTTTTATGAAAGAAAAACATAATATTTAATGAATTAAGAGGTAAACATTAAAAAATAACCTGTTTAAAAAAAACGTCCTCCAATATTCAATTATCACAAGATACCATTTTCTGGAAATAATGTCAAGGTAGTTTCGTCCCATTTTCTTTCCAATATGGAATCCTGTTCAATTATAGAAAATTAGAAAGGTTTACTGTAGATCGAGTTAATTGATCGATTGGGGACTTCACCTGCTGTGAATTATAGCACACGCGATTGTACTACAGAAAATTAACTAAAGTATTTTCATTTGAAACACGGGAAATGTAAAGAGCAGGTCGAAGGTCACGGTTATATTTTCTGTTGTCTCTATGGCTTTCGTGTCGGAGATGTAGCCATTATATTGAGAGCTTTCTGACGATTTGTTTGTTTTAGTTCAATAATAATTAATGGACTTTTCTGCGAATTCATAAAAAAATATCGATTCGTCATATTTATTGAGGGAAATACAGTTTTTTGCTTGAAAACTGCACTGGGAACGGGTTTTCTTTCGTCGCTATGCGTTATCTAACATTTTCACAAGGCGAAAACAGTTATTTATGTACCAAGTGCGTTATATAGATCCATTGGGTGTTAGGATCTAGCAACGCACGTGGTGCATACAAGATTTTATTTTTCACGAAAAAATTATTTTATTATAATGAAAAATAGATTTTCACATCGGTTCATTGCTCCTATACTTCCCATTTTCCTTCTCATAGTAGGCATGTCATTTGTTAATATTTTGACGTTTGTGAATATTTTTGTGATCATATTTAGTGAATGTCATTGTTGCTTTCTTTGTGTAGTCTTATAGAAATAATGGAAATGAAAATTAATTTACCCAAGAATATCATAGAAAATGCAGCCAAAGCTGCGAATAATTCATTGCCGGAGAAATCCAGAGTCGTATACGACAAGGATTATGAAGTATTTAATCAATGGAAGTTGCTTAATTTCTCCTCGTACAATGAGCGGGCGTTATGATCCATTATGCCTGCTCATAACGCCCTAGGGTGTTTATAGCAACCGTATCTAAGGTAAAATAAACAAATAATATACAAGTGAAAAATAAAAAATTATCGAATTCTTGTTCCTAAACAAGTTTGTAGGATCTTTTTGAACTTCGTGACTGACACATTCAGAGATTCGAAGGTTGAAAAAAAAGCGTGCGTACGAAGTACACAGGTCAGAAGTGAAACTTCTTCGGCAAACTAATATCGTTTCTTCTAAAATTAAAATTTAGAAAAGAGAATTTATGAAATTTTTTATGAAAAATTGTATATTAAATTCTCAATAATTAACATAAAAAATTGTAAATTAATAAAAAGATAACAAATATATTACTCTGAACAACTGCTTGGTATAGGATGATTTAGCAAATTTATCACAAAATGTTTATTTATAAATTTAACTCACTGCATACATACTAATGATAATGTAAATAAATAAAAAAGATCTGCGTTTACTGTAGTACAAGACGTTATGCGACAGAATTACCATCTAAAGGTCTAATATTAAACTACCTACTAAACAAATACATCAACAAATAGCGTGTATTTTTTCTGAATATCCCTTTCTCTGTCACTCTCTCCCTCCTCTCGCTCCATGACTATGTGCTTCATGCTACG
Organism: Cynegetis impunctata; assembly: GCA_030704885.1. NCBI lineage: Eukaryota > Metazoa > Arthropoda > Insecta > Coleoptera > Coccinellidae > Cynegetis > Cynegetis impunctata. The sequence goes on from JARQZK010001445.1 coordinate 528,431, forward strand.
TTCGTCCTTCTCACTCTTTTTTCTCCGATTTTTATTCGATTTTATCGATGGTATCCATCCAACAACCAATCTACAACAGTTGGTACATCGTAGTGCATAATTGAAATTGCGCCGTCCCCCAGGTCATATTTTCCCCTCAGTTTGGTTATTTTTTACATACAAATTTTCAAACTACCAAGTAAGAGTTGAAATTTACAAAAGATTTTTGCCTTATCGTCAACTCATCTAACAAATTGCAATCTTTCAACTCAATATGTAGAAGTTTATACCGCCAAGAGACACTGTCTAAAATCAACCGTATAACTTAATTTGGAGGGGGATTTAGTGTGCAAATAAACCTCCCAAAGAGCCCTAGAGAACTGAATTTCAAAAATTAACAGAAAAATCTTCGCAAATCACTGACTTTAGATACACCGCAATATTCTATTGTTTTCAGAGAAAATACAACTAAAAAATCCGGACACTCTACTGCGTAGCACTAGGAATGATAAAACCCCTCGGCGCATGTGCATGTCGTAATGCCTGATAAGTCTATCGCAGATCATTTTTCCTCATGGTGACTATATCGTCAGGAAATGTACAGTATTTTTTTATTTCTAGGTGGCGCCACGTCGATATTTTTTGAATGTATTATATAAATTAAAAAACTACACATTAAATGCTATCATTTTTTTTCATTATTGTAAAAATCGGTTTAGGTTTAGGATTTATAGATAGCACCACATGTCTATAGACAAAAAACGATATAATTTTTTTATTCTTCGTGAGGAAAAATTTTTGAAAGCACTTTCCTTATGAAATCATATGTGTTTTATCGATATCGGTTGGAATTTTTAAAATCGGACCAGCTACTAACTTTTTGTCGTGATACTATAACCCCTTAGCTTCGACTCGGGGTAATAATAAAAAGATTGTTACTCATTGAAAACCTGAAAAATATGGAATGAAAGTATGATAAATCATATAAAATTGACGTAATAGTTGAATTTTTGCTAAACGCAGAGAAGGAAGTAAAACAAAATCGAATTGTATCACGTGAAACATAGGTCTTCGATAAAGAACACAGTCTTCCTATTCCAAATTGATTTTTAATTTATCAAACTTCAGTCACGAACACAACCGACATGGAGCAATAAAAATACTGCTCGAATTCGTTTTATGACAACGTTCGAAAATTGATGTCTGTTGTTACAGTTTCCGGCTTGCGTATACAGAGTGATTCGTACAAGATTGATATACAGGGAACAATGAGTGTATTATTTTTAGGTAAGACCACATTAAAAATTGTTTTTCTCGATATAAAGTTGGTCTCAGTATGTAATTATGGTTGAAAATAACAATGCTGACGATAATGTTCGTCTCGAATGTTTATTTGACTATATATAGGCCTACAGAGATTTGTAGGGAGCATTTTGTGTAAAAAGTGTTAGAAGAAAACCAGCTGCGCCATTGTTTGTAAAATAGTTCCATATGATATAGTGATATGTTTTTCACTCGACTTTATTATTTATAACTTTGTTATTAACAATTTTATGCAGAAAATCGCGTTTTTTTTAGTTTTTTGCTTATAAAGTTGAAACTATCACAGTAATCGTGATGGCGTCCACAGACTAATTGTAGGAAATGAAAAGACGAAGAAAATGAGAGGTCGGACGACTCGAACAGACCCTTAGTTTAAAAGAAAATCGGAAAAAACCAGCCAAAATGCAGTTTTTTCAAAAATTCTTAAGTCGGTTATTTTTTGAGTTGTACCGTAGATCCTCCGGCCAGTATTAGTTATTGATATAAGCTTCATTTGTGCGAAGATCAGGAACTGTCCGATGCATAGTTTTTCATCTGTGGCCATTTGATTATGTTACTATGCAATTTTCCAGCAGACCTGAATGCGACAGGTATGGTCCGATTTCAATTTACTAAAAAGATTTTGACAGTAGAACTCTCATATTTCAAAACGTTCATCATGGTTTTCCATAAAAACGCTGAAAAATATGTTAAAAATAAAGTTGAACATGACGAAAAACGGCCGAGCGCGTAAGAGTAGTTGAAGAGTGGGGGTAGAGCAGCAGGCAAGGAGAAGTATGACATTCGAAAGCGTCGGCATTTTGAACGTGACAGTAATTTCTAAACGTTGTCAGATACTAATTGTAAACCCCCACTCTTCAACTACTCTCACGCACTCGGCCGTTTTTTGTCATGTTCAGCTTTATTTTTAACATATTTCTCAGCGTTTTTATGAAAAACCAAGATGAACGTTTTGAACTATGAGAATTCTACTTTTAAAACATTTTTAGTAAATTGAAATCGGAGCATACCTGTCGCATTCAGGTCTGCTGGAAAATTGCATAGTAACATAATCAAATGGCCACAGATCAAAAACTATGCATCGGACAGTTCCTGATCTTCGCACAAATGAAGTTTATATCAATAGCTAATACTGGCCCGAGGATCTACGCTACAACTCAAAAAGTAAGCGAGTTAAGAGTTTTTGAAAAAAGTGCATTTTGGCCGGTTTTTTCCGATTTCCTCTCAAACTAAGGGTCTGATCGAGTCGTCCTACTTCTCATTTTCTTCGTCTTTTCATTTTCTACAATTAGTCACGATTACTCTGATAGTTTCATTTTTATAAGCAAAAAACAAAAAAAAAATGCATATTTTTTGCATAAAATTGTTGATAACAAAGTTATAAATAATAAAGTCGAGTGAAAAACATATCACTATATCATGTGGAACTATTTTACAAACAATGGCGCAGATGGTTTTCTTCTAACGCTTTTTACATGAAAAAATCTCTGTAACTTGGCCTAATACGGAAGATTGTTATTTCAGACAATTCAGGTGTGACACACAAAAATCTTTTCCTGATGTCTGATGGAGATCTTTTTCGGCATGAATCTATCCTTTCTGTTTAACATACTAAAATTTCCGATCGCTAGCGTTTTCCGTTTGGAAATGAATAATTTTTCGGCGACCGTTAAATCTCGATTTTTCGATTTGGTATATTAAAAGGTATAGGTTGACATTTGAGATTTTGAAGAAGGGTAAAAGGACTTGGAAAATACACGAATACTATTTTCAAATTACTCCCTTAATGAGAAAGCTGTTGTAGCTACGTATTTTATATTTTTTGAATGTGCGTAATATCAAGTGTTCTTTGGACTGTTTTCTTTTGAAATGCAGTGAAATTTAACTTTTGTGTCAATCGAATTAGTCGGTATTTTGCAATAAGTATTGACTTAGTAGTACTTAAATCTGTACTTGCGCCTAGGAAATAGTTATTTATGTACCATGTGCGTTATATAGATCCGAAATCGGTTCGGTAAAATAAATGACTTTTGTCCACGACTGTACTATAAATAATTCATTATACGTGTGCTTCCTGAAGTACAATTATACCTATTATTCACTAGTGTGTATAATGGTTTATTATACACTGCATGACGTCACACTCAAAACGTATGTCCAAACTTGAGACTATCATTCACATTGTTAGGATAGTATTGTTATCAGATTTTTAGGTTTTATGTAACTAAGATAGTTTTTAGGCAAATTATTAAACTAATATTTAATATAATGCCCAACTTATGGAATATTTACTCTAATAAATTAACTATTTCATTTTTATCAGAGTGAAAGGAAGGAATGGAATCGATGTCAAGTGAAATAGTTGACGTTTACGTGAGTATGCAGTTTTCATTGAACACAGAAAATGTTATGTCAACGCTTTTGATAACTATTTTTATTGTTGAAAATGCAGATTATTACTAATTTTTTCGAGGAAGTCGTGGAAAAAGTATAGTATTCTACTCGCACAAAATTACAATTTTTCACTCGGGTGAATTGCGACACTCGCTTGCAGCTCGTGTCGCAAACTTCAACCTCGTGAAAGATAGCAATCATTTTGTGCTCGTTGAATAATATACTATTATTTTTCACTTGTATATTATTTGTTGATTTTACCTTGGACACGGTTGCTATAAATACACTCATTATGCCCTAGGGCGTTATGAGCGGGCATTATGGATCATAACACCCGCTCATTGTACGAGGGCAACTGAAGCAACTTCCATTGATCAAATTCTTCATAATCCTTGTCGTATACGACTCTGGATTTCTCAGGCAATGAATTATTCGCAGCTTTGGCTGCATTTTCTATGATATTCTTCGGTGAATTCATATTCATTTCCATTATTTCTATAAGACTACACAAAGAAAGCAGCAATGACATTCACTAAATATGATGACAAAAATATTCACAAACGTCTAAATATCACCAAATGACATGCCTACTATGAGAAGCAAAATGGAAAGTATAGGAGCAATGAACCGATTTTAAAATCGCTTTTTCATTATAATAAAATAATTTTTTGTGAAAAATAAAATTTTGTATGCACCACGTGCGTTACTAGATCATAACGCCCATCGGGCAACATTCATCCCTCGGGCCAAAGGTCCCGAATGTTCCTCTCCGGGCGTTAGGATCTATATAACGCACTTGGTACATAAATAACTATTTTGAATGCTCGTGAAATAGAGTGTTCTTTGGACTGTTTTGTTTTGAAATGCGGTGAAATTTAACTTTTGTGTCAATCGAATTGGTCGGTATTTTGTAATTATCATTGACTTAGCCGTAATTAAATCTGTACTAGCGCCGAGTAGAAAATCATTTTTTTGTATTTGGGGGCGTTCAAGTATTACGTAACGCAATTTGGGGGGAGGGGGGGTCTTGTAAAACGTTACGATGCGTTACAGGGGCGGGAGGGGGGTTCGAACAACGCGCTACGTAACGTTGATTTTTATTGAAATAAAAAACTAGAGAATTTGAATCTCCGAAGTTGTTAACTCTTTTCGTTTATTTTTTACGGGGAATCCCTCGATTGTATTGTAAGTCAGTTTTATTTTGTTGTCCCAAGTTGGCAACTCTATCCGTTTATGTTTTATGGGAAATACCTCGACTGTATTATTCGTCATTTATATTTTGTTTCCGTTGCCAGTTTTCATTAAGTGTTTTAAACACGTAATACACAGGAGTGAAACTACGAAACTATCTACCTACATACTTACGAACATATATATATATATATATATATATATATTTATATATATATATAAATATATATACATATATATATATATATATAAATATATATATATATATATATATATATATATATATATATATATATATATATATATATATATATATATATATTATATACATATGTAGAGAGAGAGAGACTTTTGAAATTGGGTTTTTGATGCCAAGCATCCTGAAATGTCATGAAACGAAAAACTATCTTGGGCCTAGGTCCTACTTTGCTAATCGCACCCATTTCAATAAGCAGGTTTTCAAAGTGAAAACCTGCTAATAAGCGAAAATTGAATAATGCATGAGAAAAATAATTGTGGATAAAGTTAGCTAAAAATGTATGCAACGACAGGGCTAAGTCAGGAAAACGGCATAATTAAATGTAAGATTAGTAGTAAAACTTTATTAGGACAAATTTGAGCCCTTTTCAACATATCCCATTATGTATGATTGTTTATTAAATAAAAATCTCTTGTTTTGTTTATTATTAACGAAAACACGATTAAAACAATAAAGACGGTATTTTAGCAACTTTCCGGTACTTTGCGCAACATATTTGTGACTGTTAGGTAAAAATGGTCACTTAGGCGTTACGTAACGTTTATAGGGGGGAGGAGGGGTTCATGAAAACGTTACGGAGCGTTACATAGGGGGGAGGGAGGGTCAAAAATCTTCAAAAATTGCGTTACGTAATACTTGAACGACCCCTTTGGACCGGTACAGATGGGCAGTTAGATAATTTCCTTGAATATATAAATACTTTTTACAACTCGATTCAATTTACAAAAGAAGTAGAAAACGAAAACGGTACCTTAAATTTCTTAGACGTTCAGATTGCTAGGAATTTGAATTCTCTTACTTTCAACATTTATAGAAAACCAACCTTCACAGATACTTTAATTCACAGCGACAGTAACCAACACATTTAAATAAAACTCAGTGCTTTTCATTCGTTCATACATAGGTTGTTCACTATTCCATTATCGGAAACAAATTTTCGAACCGAAGTTAATACAATTAAATAATTAGCCACCAATAACGGTTACAAAGAAAGTCTTATCGATAAGCTCATTGGGAAAAAACGAATAAAGTATCTGTTGCATTCAATATACCCCACGCAAACTATTAATGAAGAACAAAAATACTTCCCAATAAATTATGTGCCTAATTTGAGTAGCAAAATTTGTAACAGACTATCGAAAAATAACGTTAAAACAATTTGTACAAATAAAAGAAACTTGAAGTAATTCTTGGTCAATAATAAAGAAAAATCTAACATCGGATAAAACAGTGGTGTTTAATAGTTATTTATTATACAAGGGAAAAAAGTATTAGATTTTAGCTCGAGGTTGTGTTGTCTCCCGACGCGAAGCGGAGGGAGACAAAAAAGCGAGAGCTAAAATCTAATATTTTTTCCCGTGTATAATACATCATTTTTTTCTGTGACGAGGAAAACGACGATTAAATATTGACAATACATATTGTTATAATATATTAAAGTCAGAAAATTATAGATGCGAAATTTGAATTTTTAAAATGGTAGGCTGTTGTACTTTCAGCGACAATTAGACCTGCGTTGCTAAGGAATCCTTTGAAGTAAACAAATATCTGTCAATTTAATTCTATTGATTTGATTTAAAAATTGCGAACTTAGTAGTTGTTTAATAGTTATTTTGAATAATATGAAGTGAAAAAAATGTCTGATTCCGAGTTATCTCTGACTGCACCGTCATCAAACTAACTACATTTCTGAAACAAAATGGGAAAGGTTACACGACCAAGAAAGCTGCGATTTTTACGAGTACATAAATTAGTGATTTTTTAAATAATGCTCCCGATGAATTTTATTTAATGGCCAAGGTTGTTGTTGTATTTGGAATTGCAGGAGCTTGTCGAATTTATGAAATCAGCCAGGTAACATTAGATGATATTGAAGATTCGGAAACGTTATTAATTGTGAAACTCAAGCAAACAAAGAATGAAGTAAGCAGGAGATTTGTAGTTACCTACTGAAGAATATAATTTCGACACAAGAAAATTCCATTGTTGTACCGAATAGTTAAAGGAACTATTATTACATATAAAGGAAATGTAACTTTTGTATAGTAAAATATTCTTAAATTAAATATCTACCTTTACTTATGTGTATATATATCCGGGAAAAAAGTACTCACTTTTTTCCCGGGGAAAAAAGTAATTTCAAAAAGTGATATTTCTTTACCTGTCATCAGAGACAAAATGTCAAACTTTTTTCCCGTCACAGAAAAAAAAATATTTTGCGACGAATGTCCTGCTTTCTATATTGGACAAACAGGAAGGAATATAAACATTCGTGTTGACGAACATAAAAAGTCAATTTTACAAAATAAAAACACCACTGGCTCTCCGAACATTGTATAAAATTTAATCATTTCCTGGATTTCAACAAAATCCAATTGTTGCATTCAGGTAACAAAGGAAAGCGCCTTGACCTTCTTGAAATTCTTGAAATAAGTTCCGCCCATAATAGTCAATTACCCCTTGTAAACGAACAAATTGATTTTCGGGTATCACCCAGTGTTGCCAACTACACATTTCAAAAAGTCGTTAATGGACGCTTGAAAAGTCGCTAGATGTCGCTAGCTATGGACAATCAAAAGTCGCTAGAAGTCGCTAAATATCAGATGATCCCAGTAGACGAGAGCAATTTTTTCAAGTACCTTTAATTCTATAGTGTTTTACACAGAAATGGGACACAGTTTTTTGATCTATTGAAATAAAAGAAAATAAGTTGATTTACTCACAAAGAATAATAATTGTAATCGGTATAAAACTGAAAAATCGAGAAATTGATACCAAAAATAAAATAATACATGAAATATTATTTATTGTCGCCAATTGAAAAAATGATTATTTCACAAATAAAAAGTCTAAAACATAATACTAAAGATGATGAAAAACTTTCTTCATCCATCATCAGATTATCGCTGATAATCTGAAATGGTTAATGTAGCCGTTTTGGAACTGAAATTAATACGTGAAGTTGATGGCTGAGGGTGCGATGTACGTTTGCCAAATGAATTGGTCCCAATTTTCTTTGGTTAATCATAGAGCAGCTTTTATTGGTTCTACTTAAAGATATTTAATCATTAAAATAGAGTTTAATGACTGCAGACTGAATATCCTTTCTCGAATGTGGTACGAAAATACTTTTTTATTTAAACTCTAAAAGTCGTTAGAATTGTCGCTAGATTTTTTTTGTCGCTAGACACTTAATTTAAGCCGCTGAAGACAATGAAATGTCGCTAGATCTAGCGACAAAGTCGCTAAATTGGCAACACTGGTATCACCTTTGCTTTTGTCTGTTTTACAAAATAAGATGTAATACTCTCCTGTAGTCAGTCTTGATAATGAGTTCATAACTCGAAACATGTCGACTATTCGTTACTGCTAAATACAGTATCTAAATATTTTTATATAGTGAAACATAAGCCGAGCGTGTTGTATTTTAAAGTTTATACTTTATTCTAAGTTAACCGATCATTTTCTTAATGAGTGTCAACTTCGACGTTGCCGTGTTCAATAACGCATCCAATCTATCAAAATTTCCCCAATCAGTAACCCCCTTTCAAACGTTATTACACCAAACCCTTACCGCATTGCATGTCCACTTTCTGACCACGAAGTTATAACTGCATGTGACCGGCGATTCCGTTTTGAGGTTCTTGACCCCGCGTCCGTGGTTCGAAACTAATGATCGAATTTTCACGGCAATCGGAAAACTTGGGGTGGAAGTTCGAGTACGGGAATCCTCGACTGATTTATGCCCATACGGTCATCGTTGGGTTATTAGGGAATTACGTTGCGTTTTGTGCAATGGAAATGGGCCTTTCCTACATAATTTTGCAGTTTATATTATCCTTCTCGGACGATTTGGTTGAGTTATTACTTCCTTTCAGTTGTATTTCGCGTGTTATGGAACTAATGGAGATTGCGAGTGTGTGGCACAGTTTCCAACAGCCGGCAAATTTTTGTGTGATGAATGGAAAGATCATATACGTTTTGAAACAAAACTATTTTGAGTTTTTTTGTTTTCGCTCTAATTTGTATTTGTATTTATTTATTACCAGTTTTTTTTTAAATATACAAAATACATAGCATAAATACTAGTATAAATAGTATATCCTCACAGAGGTAATCAAATTTACCTGTGCGTTAGGCCGGTAATTAAATCTAATCTAAAAAATAATATAATTAACTATATAAGTAACTTAAAAACTAGGATTTAATTGCTTTAATTATTTTCTAAAAACCTTTTTTTTTTGTTTGTCACACAGTCGTCACATGCGCAATTAAATATTATTATATATTCTTTCAGCTGCTTTTTCCTTTTAATTTAATTTTTCAATATTTTTTAATTCATCAGGTAATGCATTAAAAACGAGGATTGCTTTGATATAAGATCTTTTTTTACTTATTGTTAATGTTCTTTTTGGCAATTGTATAGATTTATTTCTAGTTGCACTCGTTGATTTTGAACATAATTCTGATAAAGTTACATAATGATATAGTAGAGATTCAAGTGAAAATTGTTGTTCTATTGTGTAAGGTTGATTTTCATATATGAAGTTATTTTTGTTGATTATTTTTAATATTCTATTCTGCCTACCTTGCAGCAAAGATATTTGCGTGAAATAAGCTCCATCCCAAGCTATTATACCATAGTTGAACACACTATTAAATAAAGCGTAATAGACTATCATTAAATATCATTAAATTAAAAATTCATTTATTTTTCACTTGTATATTATTTGTTGATTTCACCTTAGATACGGTTGCTATAAATACACTCATTATGCCGTAGGGCGTTATGAGCGGGCATTATATATCATAACGCCCGCTTATTGTACGAGGAGAAATGAAGCAACTTCCATTGATTAAATACTTCATAATCCTTGTCGTATACGACTCTGGATTTTTCCGGCAATGAATTATTCGCAGCTTTGGCTGAATTTTCTATGATATTCTTGGGTAAACTCATTTTCATTTCCATTATTTCTATAAGACTACACAAATAAAGCAGCAATGACATTCACTAAATATGATGACAAAAATATTCACATACGACAAAATATGAACAAATGACATGCCTACTATGAGAAGGAAAATGGAAGATATAGGAGCAATGAAGCGATTTTAAAATCGATTTTTCATTATAATAAAAAAATTTTCCCGTGAAAAACGGGCCGAATGTTACCCTCCGGGCCTTAGGATCTATATGACGCACTTGGTACATAAATAACTATTTTGAATCCAGTACCGAACACATGCCGACAGTTCCTGAACAAACCTGAGCCCATATGACTTCTCAATGTTTAGTTCTACTCACCATAGCACACAGCTGATACAGTGTTCTGGCTTTTAATCGATTAAATCTTGTTGTTATCGTCAATATATCAATAAATATATCTAAAATGTCAAACGTATATAGTTATCGTGCTTGCGTCGTACCATTATGCACGAATATTCCGCCGATATTTTTGAAAAATTGTCACAGGTCTCTTGCACTTCCATTAACGATTATATTCAACCGGTCGCTCAGAGTTGGTGCTTTTCCTTATCGTTGGAGATTATCGAAAATTATTCCAGTGTACAAGGGGGGTGGAAAGGACTTTGTTCAGAACTATAGGCCAATAGCTATCATCTCAGCAATTCCTAAAATCTTTGAAGCCTTAGTTTATAAATATATCGAGAATCATGTAAAAAACTTGATAATTGAGAATCAGCACGGTTTCATAAAGGGTCGTAGTCTGGAAACGAACCTAATTACTATGGTGGAATATGTTTCTGAAGGGTTTGAATCAAAACATCAAACTGACGTTATATACACAGACCTAAAAAAAGCATTTGACAAAATTAATCATTCGGTGCTATTGCATCGACTTGCGGAGGTGGGAATTTGTGCTTAGATGTATAACATCTTACATATCCCACAGATCACAATTTGTATGTGTTCATGGACAAGCGTCGAGAACATTTCTCAGTTCATCTGGAGTACCGCAAGGGTCCCACCTCGGACCTCTCTTTTTCATTATCTATATGAATGATATATCGTCATGTTTTCATTATGCCAGATTTCTGCTGTTTGCGGATGATTTAAAGATTTTTTTGAGGGTGAAGAGCTTCGATGATTGTTGTTTGCTGCTGCAGGATTTAAATTGATTCCATGACTACTGCAGAAAAAATTTCCTTTTTCTGAACATGGAAAAATGTTTTCAAATTTCTTTTACAAGAAATACCAATAAAATCAGGTTTGACTACTCGTTAGATCAGAATAAGTTGCAGAAAGTGAGTAGTATTCGGGATTTGGGAGTGGTTCTAGATGAAAAATTGAATTTCATCGAGCATATAGACAACATCGTGTCATCGGCAAATAAAATGCTTGGTTTCGTCCTTCGTCATAGTAAGATGTTCAAAAAAAATGAAACTTTGTTGACGATGTATTATTCTTTGATTTATAATAAGCTGAATTTTTCATCTCCAGTTTGGAATCCTCACTATGGGTGTCACGTGGGACGGTTGGAACGCGTACAGCACAAGTTTCTCCGATGTATGTCATATCGGAATAACTTCCGAATTGAAAACCATGAATACTCCGAAGCTCTCAAGAGGTTTAATATGCTCACCTTAGAAAACCGCAGGAAAGTCAACGACATGTGTCGTTGATATTTAAAATGGTGAACGGCGTCCTTTCGGTTCCTTCTCTTCTCCAATCTGTATATTTTGAGGTACCTGAAAGGAGACTCAGATCGGCGGAATTGTTTGCCGTTCCTTTTCGTAGATTGAATATTACAAAAAATTCACCAATATGCAGAATTTTGAGCGAGTTCAACTCGAGCTCTTTCGATTTAGATCCCTTCAATATCCCCTATATGCGCTATAAGAAGTTGTTGAAACATCATTATTTTGCACAAGATTGATTTCTTTTTGATTTCTTTTTGATTTCTTTTTGATTTCTTTTTGATTTCTTTTTGATTTCTTTTTGTTTCTTTGTAACTATTGGTTACTCTTAGTTCAGTGTTTCAGTAGATTTTTCTTTTATTTGCACTAAGTTTAAGTTTATGCCTAACGATTGTATTTATTTTATGTAACTTATGAATACTGTTTTTGGGTTGAAATACCTGTTTGTATTCTTGTTTCTCAAATGAATAAACATACGTAAATTTCTTGTTTCCACTGAAACAACTAAAATTGTCAATTGTTGCATATTATTTAGTAGAAATAATCAACATTTGTTTCCGAAAGATAAAGAAATTTTAAGGAAGATTCAGGAACATTTTGGAACATTTACGAAACAAGCAACAGCAACAAAGATGTTCTTCCGGTGGAAACGTAGCTATATATTAATTCGTTTTCGCACTTCGTATACGAGATAAAGCTCTTGAAATATTTCGGAGTTACTTAGCAAATAGATCTCAATATACAGTCTTAGGAGATAATAAAAGTAACAAAAGAAACATTAAATCTGGAGTACCACAAGGATCCATCTTGGGTCCACAAATGTTTTTGATCTATATAAATGACATAACTGTTGGTAATTCAGAAGAGAATATTTCTTTGTACGCTGATGATACAGTTCTAATGATAACCGGTGATGATGTTGAAATTATGGGAGTTCAAATACAAGAGCAATTGGATAAGATCTGCGAGTGGATAGCGTAAAATTGAACAAAGACTAATGTAACTATATGATCTTCAACAATTTAAAGAATAAAAAGTTATGCCTAAAAATCGAAAATAAAGAAATCGAACAAGTAAATAGTGCAAAATATTTAGGATTTATGTTAGATAATCAACTGAAGTATAAAGATCATATAAAATTACTGAAGAAGAAAATATTCAATTGCACACAACAAATACGGAAAAATACACAGTATCTGAATTTGAAATCAAAATATGATGCATATTACGCTTATATCAATACGCATCTAAGTTATCTGGCTGCTTTCTGGGGTCAATGTAATGAAACAAATTTAAAAAAACTTCAGGTAACACAGAACAAAACCCTGAAAATTTTATTTCAACTACCAACAGGAACTAACACGGACTATATGTATGATAAACTGAACTTGCTTAAAGTGACTGAAATAATTAAATTGGACAGTATAAAACTAATATTCAAGATTGAAAATAATCTGGTCGAAACAGATATTGATCTGAAGTCAAATAGTGATTTCCATGGCTATAACACCAGAACAAATCAACACTTTCATATATTGCCGTCAGCCACTAACCTGGGAAAAAAACGAATAACCAGCCAGGCAGTAAAATGGTATAACAACCTGCCAGACAGAATTAAAAGAGCGGCCAACCTGAATATGTTTATTAGGGAAGCAAAACAATTCATAGTAAATAGGAGATGAAGACTGAAACGTTATTAATTTTCATTTTTGTTATAATTTTTAGTTAAAATTTTTGATTTTTGTTTTGGAGCATGCGCTGTTAAATTTTATTTGTACCTGTTATAGACTTTTAGTCTCATTTGGGTTAATAAATACACTAAAAAAAAATTTTTTACTAGTTGCGTTCTCGATACGTTTCCACTGCGATAGCAACACGGATTTTTTCACAAATATTTCCTATTTTCTTTTGAAGTTTACCGCTCAAAATGGAAACCGGCGACAAAAAGGAACAGTCCTCATTGATCCTCCGGTGGAACTGTTGCTTTATACATCTGGTATATTGAATAAAGTATAAATTTTATCTATTTTAAATTGTTCATAAATTAAAAAAAAAATTCAAGAGATTTTCGGGTCGTCTATTTGTACTATTTATGACAAAGTTTTGAAATAGGATAAAAAAATTGATATTTTTTCGGTACTGTGTGTCCTCTTCAGATAAAAAACTATAATAAATAAAACAAAATGTACATTGATACCAAATAAACCTTTGAAAATCACCCTATGGAAGCCACAATACCTACAGAATATATTAATATTATAGTATTATAACATTATTAAAATTTTCATAGTTTTTGAGGTAATGAAGAACCACAACACTCATTATTCGATTGAAGATACTCAAAAGAATCGAAATTGACTGTTTCCTGATTATTCCATAAAAGTTCTATCAGTGAAGACAGTTATATATCTTTTAGAATAAAAGTAGTTGCGTTCATTAATATAACAGTAAACCAAGTTATTGCACTGGTTCATTACCAATATTGATCCATTATTAACTAAGCGTACACTTCATAGTAACCACTGTTGTCGTTTAACTCCTATAAAATATGTAGATATATCAATAACAACCAATATACAGAAGCAATGCCATTGCAGTCTAAAATAATTCGATCAAATGAAATAAAATAGTTCTATAGTTGTAGTGAATTATTTTTTCCACTTCTGTTTTTAATGCCAAACTTTATACAATGATGAAGATTCCGTAACTAGATACAGGGTGTCCCAAAATTGCTGGGACACAGAGCTGCCACGTGTAGTAGAGGTTAAAATAAGTCGATTGGAGCCAATTTATTTATATACCAAAATGTACCGTTTGTCTGTGAGAATTGAAAGTTTACATGAAAAAACACGTTTTAAAAAGGGTGCATTGCAATTTTTTATGTCGAATGGATATTTTTATTTATGAAACTGGCTGTCATATTAAATATTTATTATGAAAAAGCGTTTTGCGTTTGTTTCCACTGCCAACTGAATTACAATTTTATTAAAATTGTTCTAGGAATATCTCTTAGCAGGATTTAAGACATTTTTCACAGGAGTAACAAAATGAATAAAACTAATCACTCCTCTCGTTTAAAAAAAATTGAGGAATTTATTACCACTTCTGAGAAAGTTCTGAAAAAAATAAATGGGGATGCGGGTGGTTTTACCCATTCTACAGTTTCTTCTAGGTGTCTTTGATTACCGAAAATAGAGTAATCCTTCAAACTGCACTTTTGTCAAATTTCATCCAATTTTTTTCATTCCATTCTGAACAGTGTACAAAAATGTGTTTTTTCATGTAAACTTTCAAATCTTTTTACTGGTAAACGGTACATTTTGGTATATAAATAAATAAGGTCCAATCGACTTATTTGGACCTCTACTACACGTGGTAGCTCTGTGTCCTAGCAATTTTGAAACACCCTGTATTTATTATAATATAGAAGATAAATGTAAAATTTCATATTTATGTATTCCTATCATAAAAAGAAAATCAAATTTATTTTTCAACCAAAAGGAATTCAGTAGAAGTTAGTTAACTATTTAATTTTTTGTGTATGTATGTAAAGGTGTTTTTGGTGTTTATATATAAGTCAGACTAGTTGATCTTTGAGGATTAGATTTATAGAGCACACACAGAACGATATTTTCTGACGATTTAAATATATTCCTCTGCACACAGCCACGAAATTTAAACTAAAAAGCAGTTCATATGGGTATTGCTGTTAATAAAAGGAACATCTACTATATTCTACGAACGAACAGAGTAGGTAACGGGTGTCTGATTAAGAGAGTCGCGCGGCTGTATCTCACAAACTATAAGTCGTAGAGACTTACGGTAAAAAATTTTATAACCAAAGTGGCCGACAGAAAATCCTGGAAATTATTTTCAGGTTTCTAAGATGAGCGCCAGGGGGCGTAACCGCCATCTGAAACTTTTAAAGTGATTTTTTTCTGAAATTCATCTAGCGAATATACCAAAAAAATATTTTCTGTTTAAAGCTAGTCATTTATATCTGACACTTTTTGACAAATCTATTGAAATGAAGTGGTGGGGGTTGATTCAATGTTTTTTTGAATAAACAGCTGTAACTCCTGAACGACTGAACGGATTTCAACAAAGTTAATCTCGTTGGGAAAAGCATTTATTGCTTCATCGAAAACATTTTATCTGTGGTCTGTCAAATTTTTAGTTATGCCGGTAGAGAGCGTTTTTTGATATGATAACAGAAAATTGCTAATTTCTCTGAAAAATTAAATACAATAACATAATTTTTTTTCCTTAAAAATGTATTGTGATGATGCCGAAATAGGTTAGTGAAAACCGTATCTCGATAACTTATTCCTAGCCTAAAATATCGAAGAAAGAAAATTTAGTTATCATATAATTCAAAAAGACGCCATTACACCAGTATTTATTCTCATTTATCTGTATTTTTTCCAAGAATCAATGATGAAATTTAATAATTTTATGATTTTCAAAAAATAACATTCTTATTTCAAAAACTTCACAAAAAAATCGAGTGGGAGCATAATAACCAATGTAATAATATGCAAGTGCAATGTATTCAGTATATGAAGAGCAGGCCATGGAGGAAAATCATATGCCTAAAATCAACTTGTCAACAAATACTAAAATTATAAATATAGTGGCAGTTTAATGTTTTTGTGGCACACAGAAGTAAGGAATGAAAAAGATTGAAATACATTTTACAAACAATGAAGCTGTTGATATCACTGACGGCTATATTTTGAAATTCTTCAAAATGTGGCATTGGCACAAAGAATATACAGTGCTCTATATTCGGCGTTTACGACATGCGAGAATTTTTCCGCGTTTAGTCCGAAATTTGCGTAATACTGGCAGCTTCGACCCTATAAATTTCAGATGAAAATTCTCTATTTTCTTCAAAAATGCCCAACAAATTCTCGCAATTTGGAAATCGAGTTCTATATAGTCTTTGTGCCATTGTCGCATTTTGAAAACTATCAAAATATACCGCAAACATCTTCATTGTTCGTAAATGCGTTTCAATAGTTTTCAGTCCTTACTTGTGTGTGCCACAAAAACTCATTACACTGCCATTATAAGTTCATTTTTGATATTTGTTGACAAGTTGATTTTCGGCATTTATTTTTCCTTCATGGCCTTCTCTTCTTATTCTGACTACCTTCTTGCACTTTCACAAATTATATTTATTGATTATTATGCCCCTAAACGATTTTATAAAAATTTTTTGAATTAAGAATACTAGTACCTATATGATAATCATTGAATGATGATATTTCATCATTGATTCTTGGAAAAATATAGATAAATGAAAATAAATAGCGGTGTGATGGCGTCTTTTTGAATCATATGATAACTAAATTTTCTTTCTTCGATATTTTAGGCTAGGAATAAGGTATCGAGATACGGTTTTTACTAGCCTATTTTGGCATCATCGTAATACATTTTCATGGAAAAAAAGTTATGTTATTGCATTTAATTTTTTAGAGAAATTAGCAATTTTCTGTTATTATATCAAAAAACGCTCTCTACCCGCATAACTAAAAATTTGACAGACCAGAGATGAAATGTTTTCGATGAAGCAATAAATGTTTTTCCCAACGAGATTAACTTTGTTGAAATCCGTTCAGTCGTTCAGGAGTAACAGCTGTTTATTCAAAAAAACATTGCATAACCCCCCACCACTTCATTTCAATAGATACGTCAAAAAGTGTCAAATAAAAATAACTCGAATAAAGCTCAGCTTTAAATAAAAAATATTTTTTCGGTATATTCATTATATGAATTTCAGAAAAAAATCACTTTAAAAGTTTCAGATGGCGGTTACGCCCCCTGGCGGCCATCTTAGAAACCTGAAAATAATTTCCAGGATTTTCTGTTGGCCACTTTGGTTATAAAATTTTTCACCGTAAGTCTCTACGACGAATAGTTTGGGATATACAGCCGCGTGCCTCTCTTAATCAGTTAATCAGACACCCGGTACATCGATTTAAACGCAAGGTGCATGATATATTGATATTCTTTAACGAATACTCTTTTCAAATACGTTCTTCGAAGGATATGTCAATTATGTATATTGGAAGACATCTCCTTCAATGTATATGCTAAAATCATAAATGTAAAAACATATCAGGTACATTAGTGTGTGTACTACGGATGTGTAGTATGAAAGAGTTTGGCCACAATTTAGATGTTCCATCATAGACATTCTCTAACAGATATAACTTTTATATAAATTAATATTAGCATATAAATATAATATATATATATTAATATATATATAATATATATATATATATATATATATATATATATATATATATATATATGTATAGGCTGTCCCGAAATTAGACGTCAATATTTCAACCACGTATTCTACTTCCAAAAATAGAGATAAAAGTTGATATAAACTAGGGTCCACAACTTCTTCGTTTTTAACAAGTTGTTAAAGCTGAAGGCCTCCTAGTGGTTTTTTGTAAATATTTTCGAAACCTGTAGAGGTAATATGATAAAATTTGGTACAGTTACAAAACTTTTTACGCTCTATTTAATGTACTAAGAGTTAGTATTGCAATATCTGGTAATTCTCTATTTGAAAACCTTTGAATTACTACTGAATAGCTTTTTTCCGTCAACAAGCATCATAATTAAAAACTGGACGATTAATTATTGACAGCTACTTTTTCTTTACCTAGCAACTCAAAAAACGTCATTTGTTTCCAGGTCTACTGATTATTTTCATCTCGATTTGCACAAAAAATTTATTCGTAAATAAATTATTCAGATGCATTTTTCTCGAAAATGCTGCTTCCTAGAGAAGTATGAGAAGAGTACTTCATTTGTACAAAAAGCTTCATATTTTAAAATTTTGAAGTCAGAATTACTAAAAATTAGCCACTAAAAAATTTGGGCTAAATTTTTCGCAAATACACCTCTGTACTACCCACTCTTGAAAATATTTCAATAATAACTTTTGTTACATTAAATAGAGCGTAAAAAGTTTTGCAACTGTACCAAATTTTATCCAATTACCTCAAGATGTTTCGAAAATATTTACAAAAAACCATCATCAGGTCTTCACTTTTAACAACCTGTAACTTAAAAACGAAGAAGTTTTGGATCCTAGTTTATATGAACTTTTATCTCTATTTTTGGAAGTAGAATACGTGGTTGAAATATTGACGTCTAATTTCGGGACACACTGTATATATATAAATATTTGAGATTTTAGTAGATTACCATAGACGTGCATATTACATGAGATTGGCCAAATGTTATATGTTTTGCAGAGAGGGATATGTATTTCAAATATTAAAGTATGTGGATTGAAATATATGCTAATTGTAAGTATTCTTTAAGTGCCGGCTTTAATGAATTAAATTAATACTTTCGGTTTTTCAATGTTAGTTGTATGAAAAAAAAAACAGGCAAGTGGATTTTGTTTAAGTAAAAACTTCATTTCCAAAGAGATATAATCATGAAATTTTATCTATATGAAACGGTTATTTTAAAAAATATTATATTTGATTAAGCTGTAATCTTTGCGTCTACATTTTTGAGACATTTAATTTAAGTTAAAATTTCAAAAACGATTAAATATTTTTATAGTCTCTTTTCGACAATTTATTTGGTTCGTCCTGAGTCTAAATTTGGCTCTCCTTTTTGCATCTCATTTGAAATAAGGGTAAGAAAATTTCAATATTTAAGAAGAGATTTCAGAAAAATTAAAACCTGATTAGCGTATTAATCAACCTTTCGAAGTTTTTGTTATTAAGTAAAATTATTCTGAATTTTTATGAAAGCTCATTGAAATATGGAAATAAGTTCAAAATTGACAGTATTTCAATTCGAAATTTCAGCACGCACGTACCCCGATCGCTTTCATGCACTTTCCACCCGGAAAACGACTACTCTACCGAAAATTCGCCGTGAAAACTTCATACTCTCCCTACTAACCTTAGAAAATCTGAAGAACTTCCGTCGAGGTTGGAAACTGACTGTCTTTTGGCGAAAAATCCATCCGCCACAACCTGTACGTACTACGCGGCCGGAAAAGCGAGCAAACGGAAGGAAAATCGCCCACGCTTTCAGACGATGAATGAATAACGGCGCCGTGGTAGATGCGGGACTCGACTGACTGAGGAAAAGCGTAGGAAGAGCGAATGACGGGAGCCTTTCTTCCACAGGTGTTCCGAGGAAAACCCGTACCAAGCTACGAGAGCGCAGGGTCAGGGCGGTATTCAGGAGAATTTTCGCGGCCAATCCAAGAGAAACAAATATTTAAAAAAATTGATCAACTGACCGAGAAGAAAGCACATACATAATACACAAAATGCTTTATTATTATTGTCTAATTATTATTGTTTACATTTTATAGTATACGAGGGGCGCAATACAAGAAAGTGGTCAACTGCAGTTCTGTGGAACTATTTAGAACAGGGGCGTCGAAGGTTTGAACTGCCATGATGTTTGCCAACTTCCCCAGAGGAAATGGCACATGAAGAAGAAGAAATAATTTACCCATCTGTATTATTATCTATACAAATAAATAAATATGTATACCCCTGTAAGAAGGCGTACCAAATGGAAAATATGATCATATTTAACTCCGAATTAAGTTTGAAATCGTAAGATTTTTCTATCTAGACAAGTTGTGCAGTATATAAAAATTATATCTACATATATTGGAATCTGACATGTCAGCTGGCGAACTCTGGCGGCCAGATGGATGAAGTTTTTATTTCCAACGTCAACATATGCAATTGCATGTCAAGTTTTTGATTTCTTACAAATAAGGTCGCAAAAGGTGAATAATGGAAAGTGTTAATTCTGCAAAACGTAGAATCAGCAAGTCTAGAAAGTGTTGTGGCGTGAAAAATTGTAATTCTAAAGCATATACAAATACAAGTATTAGCTTTCATCGATTTCCGAAGGCAAACAAATATTTTTTATCGAG
Source organism: Cynegetis impunctata (assembly GCA_030704885.1). Classification (NCBI taxonomy): domain Eukaryota; kingdom Metazoa; phylum Arthropoda; class Insecta; order Coleoptera; family Coccinellidae; genus Cynegetis; species Cynegetis impunctata. The sequence continues at coordinate 549,187 of JARQZK010001445.1, forward strand.
AGAAAATCATTTTGGAGAAAAGGATAAGATTGATTTATTGAAGGTATGGAAAATCAATCTGAAAAAGAATCACACAACTCCTATAATGACGGTGTGTTCTTTGAATTTTACAGAAGAATTGATTGCATAGTTCCCATTATTAATAAAAATTCCAGATGCTGCAGCCATCATTTGAAATTGTTGGATCTGTGTTGCCTGAACATTTATTGGTATTATTAGAAGAAATTTTTACAGTGGTATGTGGTACGATAAATATATCTTCCCCGATCTTAGAAGATTGCAAATTCATTGAAGATTAAGTGAAATGATGGAGTTACAAATTTATGTTTATGATGGTTAGTAGATTGAAGTTAGTTATAATAAGAATATACACGAAACGAAAAAGTTTTTCTTTGTATATCTTTCCAGCCTTTCACATTCTCTGTATTTTCACTGGAGTAAATTTTCACCTACATACTTCACACTTTCACTCTAAACTAACATTGTTACAGGAAAAACTTTCAAATCTCTCATATAACTCGTATTAAAAGTTGGTTTTGAGACGCCATGTTTTGACGTTATCACCTAAGCTCCGCCTCTATGTCAGATTCCAATATGGTAATCAAGTTCGATTTTTCTTATCTCTCGTATGAATACAGGTGTAAGCAAAGTATTTCTCCAACTTTTTCAACAACATCAAGAAGAGTTAATTTTCTGATCAGCTTAAGAAAAACTAAATTTGTAACATTGAATGGACTTGCTTAGTACGTCCCTGATTGTAGATGTATTCAAAATACAGAATTTTCCAATCACTCGGATTCTCTCTGATTTGTTTCACATGCTAAATTGACTGTTTTTAGATCGAAAATGTCCTAAAAATAGACGAAAAACCCTATTTTCGTCTTTAAAAGCGACACAGGTAAAATTAATTGTTTCTGGAAAACCTAGGGTAATATTTTCATTATTTATTCGTGAGTTGAACACATGGAATTTTCTGCAAATAAATCGAATAGAATCTTTCATCTAAAGTGGAATTAGTTATGAAAAAAAACTCTAGAAAATATATAAATATAAGGTATATAACAAATCTTTTTCTATTAATATTCAATCTAAAAATTGACTACACTATAAAGTGATGTAGGTATATTTATAATAAACAAAATGTTTTACTAACAGAAAAAGGAAATATTATGCGCTTGTTCCCCGGCCCGAGATGTAAAAAGGTGTATATGGGTGAACATTTTTAAACGTTGTAAGAAATGGTAAGCTGGAAAACACCAGTAAAAATATAAATAAACATGAATATAAAAATAAGAATCAATGTTTTTTTCCTACCTCAAGTTTTCTCCTTTTATGATTTCCCCTACTTCTTTTCGTGTAAAAATTCTGTATACAATAATAAATGTTGGATATCTTGACAAATGATGTCACATCTAATTTTATATGTAGAACCCGATATAGTCACCATTAAAATAAATTGCTGGAATGACTGAATGTTTGACGTGCTTTCTTACACAGAAAAACGCATACATTATCTGTGTTTTGGTATCGAAAAAGTTTCTCCTTTCCTGTCTTCTGTCTTGGCTCTTTTTATTTGTACCTGAATTGCTTGTGATTTTTTTATATATTAATGTAACTACGTTTGTAACTTTCTAATTTATTTGTGTTCAGGATATTTGGTTATTTTTCAGTATTTTTAAATTCTTTAGATGGACTAAAATGCCATCATTTTGTTAAAGTAATAAAGCAAAGTGTTTTGAAAAAGTTACAAATTTTGTAAATGTTTTTAAATAAAGTTATCTTATTGCTTTCAATAGTATTTTTCCTATTGTTATATATATATATATATATATATATATATATATATATATATATATATATATATATATATATATATATATATATATATATATATAATATATATATATATATATATATATATATATATATATATTTGTATAATTTTTTTTCCAGGTTTTTAGGATAATTAGGTATATATAATAGAATGGAAAAATTTAATCTAACACAAATTTTTTTACTTAATAATAACTCAGTGAAATTCTTATCGTGAAAAAAAACAGTGTTATTGAGAAACTACGGAAACAACAAATATAATTTTCTCAATAAATTTCTTCTCACAAGTAACAAAACGTTAAAAGTCCTCAAATTTTTTTATTCATCTCATTATGTCTGTAAAATCTCCATAAAATATTATTATAGTGAGTCAGTCGATAACCTATTGAAAAATTTGATTTTCTGCATTTCCTATCTTTGAGATAAGTTGTTCCGTATGACTGCTTGTTGGAGGCACCGTGTATTATAGAGACAACAGTTCACAATATCCCCACAGCGAGTATTAATGGAGAAAAAAAAAATTTCTCCTCAAGTAACCAACACCTTTGAAAACTTATAAAATAGATACAAACTCTGATTTTTTTTGAATTATTCACAATGAAATTGTGAGTAAATGTAGATTTTCCTTTACCAGGACTCCTAACAATCCCCTTGGCAGTTCATTTTAAGGTTCTCAATTATAGAATAAATTTTATTTTATTTAATCATTGTACTTGTATATTTTCCAAAATATTGTTGTTCATCTTGTGATAAAAATCTAATATGTTCTCTATGGATTCTCTACAAACATGGCTAAAATATAGAACTAATGTTCAATTTTTTTGAAAATATAGAACTATATATTTCCATACAGGTATAGATTTAAGGTTATTTCCATTTAAATTGTGGTTTTATTCCCCTTATACCTTCGGCTGCAACCAGAAGAACTGATTAATACATGTCAAATCCACCGTACGCCACTGGAGTATCAAATCTCGACCAATATTCCTTTCTCGATAAATCAAAAAGATTCAAACAATTCATGCGCCCAACTCAAGACCAATGAACACAATAACACAATCGGTTATTAATTTCTTAAAGCTAGGACGAAATTTCCTTAGGTCTGTCCCAGTCATACCGTGCTTATTTTAAGCACAGCTTGCCCCCACCACAAACCCGATCTCATCTAATGCAGAGTAGAGCACGGGAACGCACTTTTCGAAATCGCTCTTCATCAAACGTCGAAATCGGACATGGAAATGAAGTCAAATGATCCTGAACAGCTGTAATTCTCACCCCTTTTTCAAAACAAAAGTCGTGTTCGAATTCAACCCCTCCCAAAAGTACACTTAGTGCGTTCGAGTGCTTCGAAAAACGAAAAAGTGTACAGTGTCCTTTTTCAAGGTAAGATTCGATAATTTGTGAATATTTGCAACGTTATCAATTTGATTTGTTGAGAATTTTGGGTGATTTGAAGTGATACATGTTGGTCAAAGTGTGGTCCATGAAAAACGTGAGCTACTGACGTATGAAAACTATAAATAAATCGAAAATTTAATAATAAACTACGTTAGAAGTTTGCAAGTTAGCTGAAACTGTTTTCCGTGTTGTAACTACAAGAGAATTGAGATTAATTTACCTTAAATTTGATCAATTTTCGATCAATGAAATTTTTTTTTGGCGAACAATTCATTACTCGATATATTTGTGAAAATATAGGTAATTCTAATTTCATAGATTCTTTTATTGCTCAATAGACTGAAAGCATGGAAAGTCGTTTCAAGTTTCAAAAAATTAATAGGTCGTACATAAAAATTTTCAATTTAAAAATCGCAGTCCCACCTGTTACAATTTGCATTAAGCACTTGTTCATTGGCGTATTTTAAGTTTGAATTTCACCCAGTGTTTCTAATCTGCACGAAAGTTTCTTACTAAATTTCGTCATCTGGACTATCTCTAAAAATAAAACAAAACTATAGATACACCACCTGAGAAGAGGAACTAATGAAAGCATTAGCTTCAATAACACGAATTGCAAAAAAAGATAGACTGACATAATCATTTGACGAAACATATATGAATATAATTCATAATATAAGTTTAATACTACCTCTGGTTCAATAAATATATGAATATATGATAATTACATAATATTTAATATATATAAAAGGATTTTGGACCTTTTTTCGAAATCTTACAGCCTATTGTTGGAAATCTCTTTGTTGAAATTCAAATTAATATAATTAATATATATATATATTTATATTTATTTATATATATATATATATATATATATATATATATATATATATATAATTTTGGGGTTGGAGCTAATTGGGACTCAATTTTTTTCAAAATATTTCCAACGTTTTCCTTCTTCCGGTTAAGTCCGGAAGTCAACAGTAACTTTCGTTTTAGAAGGCAACCCCCATTTTTATGTTATATATGGATACTATGTAAAAAACTAAGATGAGTCTATGTTCACATGTTTGTGCTATCTTCAATAGTTTTGAAGATATTTCCATTTTTTTAAGAAAATTGACAGTAGCCTGGTTATTTTGACATTTGTATTAAATTCAGGGCGAACTCATAAAATACCATGAGATCATAATTGCAGAATACCATTTGAATTTCAGGAGTTTTTGAAAATGTCGTTGTGTTTTTTAATTGAGGCAATATGTTTTCTGTTCGTATTGCCTTCTTCGCATAAAAAGGAAAAAGAAGTACGATAACATTAAACTTTTCACCGTAACAGAGAAAAATCCCAAAATGAAAATAAAAATTCTCCTACATTTTTCAAAAAAAAAATGGAAAGAATAAAAACTTAAAACAAGAGTTCAATTTGGCACGTTTCGAAATTTCTGAATGAGTAGCTTTCAAGTCATATACAATATTAGTGAGTGAATTGTATGACGAATACAAAAAATTCTATTACCTACATATTCCTTTCTTTCATGTGAAGAAATCAAAATCGAATAGAAAATATGTACCACCGTGCCTTTTAAAAACTGATACTTTCATCACCCTGTATAATAAATCTCAAATAGGATTCTGCAATTGTGATCTCCATAATCTTCCATGATTCCACCCCCAATTTAAGTTTTTTCGGCAGAAAATGACAAACATACAAAGAGTCAAATTTGCCAATTTATTTGTCAATTTTCTTGAAAAAATTATAGATTTTTCTAAACGAAAGATAGCAACAAACATAAACGCATCAGGTGGATTTTTCACATAGAATCCAAAATAAAATGGGGGTTGCGATTTTAAATGAGAAATATAGCGTCAACTTCCGGTATAACCGGAAATAGTAGGAAGTCGATATATATGTATATATAAATATATATATATACCTATATATATATATATATATATATATATATATATATATATATATGATATATATAGGTATATATATATATATATACTACTTGATATATATATATATATATATTATATATAGGTATATTATAATATATATATATATATATCGTATAATTATATATATATATATATATACCTCTATAAAGGAAATGTAAAGATTGATTTACTAATAAAAAAACTGTAAATTATGCGTTCTTTTCGTAAATAACCTTCGTTATCATTGTAGAAAACATTCACACTATGAAATTGACCGAGATATTCCTAATTAACGCTTGGCATACAATCTACTTAATTGAAACTATAAAAGTGCTCTTGTACAGCTCTTCTTTTGGCACATAAATATAATTATCCTGCAGGAAAAAATACCGCTTTATCGGCGTTGATACATATTTAAAATTAGATATTACATAAGAAAAATATATAATAATACCTAAAATTTTACATAAAATGATACCTATATATTAATTGACAATTAATATGAAATTAACAATAATTTTTTTGAAGTTAAATTCTCTTTCACTCTAACTTTGCGTGAAGAAACTTAGAATAGGAATGTAGGTATATAATTTTCAGTAAAATTTCATGGACATCACTCAAAAATATTGTTTGGTTTCGTTTACTTATAGATTGTTTCTCATTTTTCAGTCTTGCATTTTGATATCATTACTAATAGAACTTGTTTTGTTTTTCTACTAAAAATGGAAGATTTTATTCTGGATGAGTGTTTGCTGAACATAGCTAGAAGGTACTTGCTTCAACACATTTAACAATAGTTCATCATTGCCATTTGAACGAAATATTAACAAGAAATCATTCTAAATCTCCTTTCTGAAAATCATAAAAAATAGCAATAAAAAAATATCGAAAATTGAAGTCAAATATTTTATTCAAACATACAAAAAACCTATCCAATGAATTTAACGCTAGAATAAATATAATTGTCATATATCTCTATTAATAAAATACATAGATCCGATATCAGAAAAATGTTAATACCTCAATGATTTATTTCTGTTCTATACTAAACAAAAATTCGTGTTAAATTCAAATGGCAAAAATATTGTAAATAATTTTCCTACTTTCTCCATAACATCCTGCTTCTTCATTCTCGATGACTGCCTATTAGTTCTTAAGTTTAGTGTTTGATATCCTTTTCTCTGTGTTTCCAAAAAAATTATTTTCATGTTTCTGTTCAGTGTAATTATTTTTAGAATTATGGCCCCTACAGCCACCATGCTTTCCCAGCCGAACAACTACCCGTCCATCAATAATAGGAAACGACAAGATGTAAACTGTAATACAACAAATTCTCTGCTGTCGCAATATACCCCGGCAGCCCTATTTCCTTACCTACCTCTGGACAAAACTACAGATTTTCAGGTGAGATGCAATTTCACAGAAAATTGCAATTTATATCATAGACAACATATGTCGTATGAAAATAATGAAAACATAGATAAGTATTAAATGTTGTGTTCTATTAAAATTGATGGTTAAAATTCATTCCATTGTAATTAATATCATAGAACACTATGTCGTATGAGAGTTTTGAAAACATAGACAAGTAATAAATGTTGTGTTCTAATAAAATTGATGGTTCAGAATTCATTCACTATGTCGCATGAAAGTAATGAAAACATAGAAAAGTATTTAATGTTGTGTTCTAATAAAATCAATGGTTAAGAATTAATTCCGGTGTACACTTTTTCGTAAATCAAACAACTGTGCTGATCCCAACAGGTAAAATCAAAAGAAGGATTTTTGGGAATAGAAGAACTATAAGTATATATAAATTTTATTAATGAGGTCTTCAGTGTGGCCCAATTGCTTCGTTCTTAAGTGCGTACTGTAGGTACTTTGATTTACAACTAATTTTAATTGATTAGGTACACTGTGAAATATTTATGTCTTGTAATTAATACTCAATTTATAGCTAACCTAGAAAAAATCGCTTGTTCACCAAAATAATGAATTAAGTGGTTGATCATGTGTGAAGTATTTTAAAGCTCATTATTGTATGTGACAGTTGAAATATCGTATGAAGTGTTTGAGTTGTTATGTCATGCTTGTCGGTTTTTATATACATTTATGTTTTCTGACGAAGATTTATTGTAATAATTGTGCTTTATATATTTGTTATTGATAGATCCAGAAATATCGATGTGTAAATACTTTGGTTTCAAGAAATTGATTGAATCTATGTTTTATTCGCGCCAAGCATTCTTTTTCGTCAATCAACTTAAGTAAAAAATGCAGGGAATTTGAGCGAAATTTGTTTTCTTTGAATTTGTAGAAAATCTTTAGGATTTAAATTTTTGTGTTTTAAGTTATATTGGTCAAATATTATGTCAATTTAATGTTGTTATTAACATTTGTTAGATAATAATCAATTACAAAAAAATATCAATTATTGTTTTACATTATGAACAACACAAGTATTAACTTATATTTTGTTTTGGTTTGTTAAAAGGGATAAATACAGAACTTCATTTCTAATGGGTAAGCGTGTCCAGAAAATTTAGTTCCTGTCACAGGTGGCAGGGCGGTATAAAATCGAACGATTCCGGGTTGTTCCCTTTCTAAAATGAAAAAAACAACGCATAAGCCACAATGGAAAAGAAAAAAAGAAGGATTAGATCCGACACCTGTCGAATTGTTTATCGACACCTTGTGGCTGAGATGGGAACCTTCCGAATTTAATAATCTGTGGTGATCTGAACACAAACCACGGAAATATCTATACGATACGTGTATCTCTCCTCTATGTTTGTTCTTTCTTCTCATACTATTTTATGTTTACAGTCTAAACTACTACCTCCTTCTTGGAACCCCTTTGCGAACAACCGTTTCCAATACAGCCCCTACAACTCGTATTCAAACAACAACAGCATACAGGATTCTGTAACGGACATAGCAGAACAACTAGCAGATTTGAACATCCTCGAAAGGAGGCAGTTGAAGAGACCTCCACCGTCCTATTTGTGCCATCTTTGTTTTCAAAAAGGTCACTACATCAAAGATTGTCCTAAGGTGAGGGTGAACAATTTTTAGTCGAATTTTCCCCGAAAATGCATACTATAGCACTGTATCTAAGGAAAGCAGACGCGGGAGTAGATTTTTTTATTCGTTTCAAACCTCCTGGATCACGATTTTTCGAAATTTTTTTATGTCTGATATATATATATATATATATATATATATATATATATATATATATAATATATATATTATATATATATATATATATATATATATATATATATATATATATACAGTGTGACCCATTTTTAATGGAAGCACCCTTGTGAAATTTTTGAAATGTCAAGTACTAAAAGGTCTACCTTGGGACAAAATAAGAAATGTTTAATCCATATTTCAGGGAATACTATGATATATTTTCTTAGTCGAAATTAGGGGTTTTTTATTAGCGATTTTTTTATTGAAAAAGATAAGTACTCTACAATTCTCTGCAGCACTTCTAAAGTCATCTTCCGAAAGGCGTACAATTTCAATTTTCTCTCTTACGCTCAATCATTTGCATGGCAACTAAGATTTAAATTGAGAAATCTATTAGGTCTTAGTTTTAGTTGATTTGCGTGAAAATTTGAATGTAATTCCGTTATCTTCCGTGAAAATATTTACGCTATTTTATTGTTGAAATCAAAAAAAAATATTTCCATGGCTATCTGTTGATATTGGGCGTTTTTTTTGTGATTCTTAAGTGTGAGTTTCCGAATTTTGAGTTCTCATAACATTGTTATGATTGAATTTTTTTTAATGAAATTTTGGTCATACCTATTTAGGGGCACGCTCAATCCAGTGGAGTGGTAATATTTTCAATAAAAAAATCGCTCATAAAAAAAACCGAATTTCGACTAAGAAAAAATATCATTGTCAAAGTAGACATTTTAGTACTTGACATTTAAAAAAAAAAGGTTCAAATCGTTTTACAACTTCAAATTTTACAGGGGGGCTTCCATTAAAAATGGGTCACACTGTATGTAATATATATATATATATATATATATATATATATATATATATATATATATATATATATATATATATATATATATATATATATATATATATATATTATATATATATATTATTATATATATATATATATATATATAATATATATATATAAATATATATATATTATATATATATATATATATATATATATATATATATATATATATATATATATATATAATCCCTATACATATTGACATCTCCAGCGGCTCCCATCGAGTCAAATGAACTGAAATTTGATACCTGGAATTGTTTTCGTTGAATGTATCAAAATTTAGGTAAATTTCTGAATCCTCCACCATTTTTACGTAGACACCAAATGAGCTGAAATTTGGTATCTGAAGTGGTTTCCGAGGCAAAACGAAACTATCAAAATTTGGTTGAATTTTTCTAACCGCCGCCAATTTTACGTAGATATTTCTTGTTTCTCGTGGTTTTTGAAAAATTGCCACAACTCCACAGCTTCTGCAAATAGAATTAGAGGGTTCAAATTTGGCACGTAGATTGAGTTAATGTTGGGGAAGTGCCTTTGGGTAGTTTCAACCATTTTCCTCATTAGCGATGTCCCGCGCGAGACTATTCCGTCCATCAGTAAACGATGCACTTCGCGAAATTTTTTTTTACAGTAGAGGGTTGCAATTTTCTACATGGATTGAGTAGATGTTGAGGAACGTTTCTTTGTTGCTTCCAAATTTTTTCCTCAGCAACGATGCACTTCGCGAATTTTTTTTCAATGAAATAAATTATTTTTTACTTTATTTTCAAAAAAAAAATTCAATCAGATAGAATCGCATCTCGATACAACCTCAGTGTTGGAGCTCTAAATCTCACGAGTTTTTCATTAAATTTAAAACGGCAGCAAGTCCACAATAACAAGGTCCAAGTACGTTCGACTACAAAGAGTTACCTATATGTCTGTGTTGTCAATAAAACATCAGCTACTGATAAATTCAAGGAGTGTTACTCCAGTCATCATTTTCAGTAGCGTAAAGTCGACAAAGAAATTTGATATCGAAGTTATTGATAAATGCTTCTATAAACAACTTGATGCACAATAACGTATATATTTGATAACGCAAAAATTCGACTTTGATAGTTTGATAATAATTAATAATAATAGGAGCGGTAATTGGTTGAAACGTTTAAACTTTATCGCATTGGGAATAATTTCTAGAAACTAGGAGTGAAAACATCCTGTATGATTGTCCATTTAACAAAAATCAAGTTTTTACAATCACAATATTTTTCCCACATATGATCTATATTTCAGAGCTACAGTGACTTTTCGTTTGCCAATGTCTGCATTTTTTTGGGGAAATTTGTTTTTGGAAATTGTCACACCTGTTACTATATTAAATATGACGCAGTATAACTTCTTTGTGAAGACTTTTATATGCATCATTATTAAATTATTCTTCAATTATGCTACTAGAATTGCTGAAAATATATATATATATATATATATATATATATATATATATATATATATATATATATATATATATATATATATATATATATATATATATATATATATATATATATATATCGGGTGTCCACGGAAGGTGGCTCGCCCCTATAACTTTTTTGTTTTCAGAGATAATGAAATAAAATTTAGAGGATCTGTTTGATGCATAAAACTGCATTTTTTGACAAAAAACTCAACTTCATGCAACTTCCGGTTTCACCGGAAATGACATAAACTTTCGATTTTTAAATGGGACACCGGGTATATTTTCAGGTTTTATGTCTCCATATGACATTTAGAATACAACCATGTATCATTTGTTACTTTTTGTAACTTTTTTTTTTAATTTTTTTTTCGAAATAAATTTTCATTCTAGAGGGCTATGGACGCGTTCAAATAACTAATTTCGGTCCTAAAATGTATGTTAAAATACAACTTCACTGTTTTCGATCAAAATGTTTCAGCTATGTGAAGTTTAATTTTAAAACTTTTATTACTATTTTTTTTTCAAATGGCAACACGATCAAATTGATACCGCACTCTAGGTATTAGGTTGAAAGAAAACTTTCGATAAAAACCTGAAATCCCATTACCTTAGAACTTTCTTTAAATGAAGAATCTTATTGAGATTAAAATAAAATTTGAAATCATCGAGTAGCCTGTGACCAACACAACTGAAACGAAGCCACGCCCACAAATCTACGTCCCTGGACGGCAAACAGGGCCATTTTAGGACCGAAATTATTTATTTGAACGCATCTATAGATCTCTACAATAAAAACTTATTTCGAAAAAAAAATTGAACAACGGTTACAAAAAGTAGCAAATGATACATGGTTGTATTCTAAATGTCATATGGAGACAAAAAACTAAAAATATACCAGGTGTCCCATTTAAAAATCGAAAGTTGCATGAAGTTGAGTTACTTATCAAAAAACGCAGTTTTATGCATTAAACAGATCCTGTAAATTTCATTTCATTATCTCCGAAAACAAAAAAGTTATAGGGGCGAGCCACCTTCCGTGGACACCCGGTATATATATATATATATATATATATATATATATATATATATATATATATATATATATATATATATATATATATACAGAACTATTCAAATTCGAGTATATGCATGGAGATTTCGATAACGGTAAGAGATAGAGGATTGGTTGAATAAGGGCAAACAAGCGTATTTCAGAGGTTAATTATATGAATAAAAAAAATCTGACCTAGCTTCTTTAGTTCTGGAGTTATACAGGAAAAATACAGGTCCGTATTTGAAAATTAAAAGTTGAGGGTGGTCCAATTTATACGATACCTACCATGTATATAATTTTTAGACAGATATCTGTATAGCCTACAAAAAGTTGCAATGGCAAAGTGACAATTTGTTTAAAAATAATTCCTAAAATAAAAAGATATAGACAAAAGAAGAATTTCGAAATTTTCGATTTTTCCTGTATAACTCCAGAACTAAAGAAGCTAGGTCAGATTTTTCAAATTCATATAATTAACCTCTGAAATAAACTACTTTGCCCCCATTTAACCATCCCTCTATCTCTTACCGTTATCGAAATCCCCATGCATAGAGACGAATTTGAATAGCCCTGTATATATTGACATAAAAAAAAATTCGAAGTTCGTTGTCTAGAATATCTAAAACAGACAAAAAAGCTACTCCTGCACTTGACTGCGTTAGTTCTTTATTTTCGGGAAAATACGACTAAAAACGCCAATGTGTTAAAATAATTTTCTGTATCGAAAAATACATCGAAAAAAAAAATGTTTCGGATAACCGTTGAAATGTTTATTCTGCTCTAGGTGGATCTCTCTTATTTATTCACATAAACTCATCAACGCCTCTTGAAAAAACGCCAATTATGCTCTGCCTCTACGAATTTACGGCCTCCTTAAAGTATACAAAAAGCCCACCAAATATAAACCTATATAAGTGATCCTAACAGGTCCGCTCATGTATCGATAAAGAAAGGTGACAGAAAATAATTTGTTGGATTGTCTGGATGCTTCGAAGCTAAAATTGTAGAAATAAATGGCTAATACGTCAAGTTGAATTTATGTTAAAAGTCGACATCTATCACATATGGCAGTCATTTTAACATAACAACATAACATATATTTACAGGGTGCTTCATTAACATTTGGAAATATTTTAACTGGAAAATCTCGTGCTCAAAATATGGAGATTCAACCCTTGTCACATAGAGAAAATATAACGTAATGCTTAGTTATAGGGTGTTATATTTAAAATTTTAGAATGGATTTATGCATAGTATTTCAAAACTATTTGTCATATTCCTGTCATACTTGGCAAGAAGCGTAGATACTGTGCAACATTTTGAAAAATATTAAATAAACTTTATTTTTCACTTGTATATTATTTGTTGATTTTACCTTAGATACGGTTGCTATAAATACACTCATTATGCCCTAGGGCGTAATGAGCGGGCATAATGGATCATAACGCGCGCTAATTGTACGAGGAGAAATGAAGCAACTGCAACTTCCATTGATTAAATACTTCATAATCCTTGTCGTATACGACTCTGGATTTCTCCGGCAATGAATTATTCGCAGCTTTGGCTGCATTTTCTATGATATTCTTGGGTAAATTCATTTTCATTTCCATCATTTCTATAAGACTACACAAAGAAAGCAGCAATGACATTCACTAAATATGATGACAAAAATATTCACAAACGTCAAAATATCAACAAATTACATGCCTACTATGAGAAGGAAAATGTAAAGTATAGGAGCAATGAAACGATTTTAAAATCGATTTTTCATTATAATAAAAATAACTTTTTCGTGAAAAATAAAATCTTGTATGCACCACGTGCGTTACTATAAAGGATCTATAAAACGCACTTGGTACATAAGTAACTATTTCTGGCTACTTCCAGAAGCGCAGAGGGCAGGGAAGAGGTTGAACCTTGCTAAATTCTACGCCTCTGGCGGAATTGACATTTTAGTATAAATTTTCAATTGTCTAGTACTTTCTTTGTAAATAACTCTTGTCTATTTTATTATATATTAATCATTTTACGAAATATCAACTTGTCAAACTTGAGGTTGCACAATTATTTTGTAATGTGCACTAACCATCTCAGTGTTTTTTATTACAAGATTAATTTGTAAAGAGTCATACTTCTATAACGAAAAGATGCTTTCAGATTTTTAATAGAACACCCTTCAGCAATGGATGATATTTTCTGTATGTGATTTGTGCTAAAGTTTGATATTTTGAGCACAAATATTTCTAATTATCAATGCAACACTTAGTATAGGTATATATATATATATATATATATATATATATATATATATATATATATATATATATATATATATATACATTTATATATATATATATATATATATATATAGTATATATATATAATATATATATATATATATATATATATATATATATATATATATATATATATATATATATATATATACATATATTATATATATATATATATATATTATATATATATATATAATATATATATAATATATATATATATATATATATATATATATATATATATATACATATTATATATATATATATAATATATAATATATATATATATATTTATATATATATATATATATATATATATATTATATATACATATAATTAATAATTATGTTGATAATTTTAAATTGTGTCTTCTAAGGAGCGTCAGATATTTGTCATACAACCGTTGCGATATCGGCTGTTAACAGTGGGTTATAATCAGTGATCATATCCCATTTTCATCACTCGCTACAGTGGATCAGTAAAGACCCTACTGAAGACGGTTGGATAATTTGATTGTAGCAACCACGTATACAAGAATAAGCAACGTCAAGGTAAAGTATAACGTACAGAACCATCTAACGGACGAACTGCTCATTATGCAGTGCCCGTCTAGAAATCTGTTCAAAGATTCGACATGAGAATTTAAAAAATATTTACAGAGAAATTTCTAATTTTGGGGTAATTGACAGTTTGCTCAATAGAGTGGTGTATAAGTTATGCAGTTCTCGAAAGTGACTTATCTCGAAATACATGGTCGCTAAGATAGGTTTGTAAAAACGTCTTCAGTAGGGTCTTTACTGATCTACTGTAGCGTGTTTCAGGATATGATCACTGATTATAGCTCACTGACAACAACCGATATCGCAACGTTTGTTGGTCTAATAGTCTGACGCTCTCTGAAGGCATAAACATTAATAAAGTATAAATATCTCATCTCATAACAATGATATTTCTTCAGCTGTCTATATAAGAAGAAGGTATGTGACGTCGACTCCTAGATATCCATGTTTAAATATATTGATATTATTTTTGAATTGATTAGGCCGTTAAGCGCCCTGTAAACGATCAAACTTGTTTATCAAATTTTAGGTGTTTGTCAAATTATTTGATAGTCTATGACTTTGTTTGATGCGTTTGTCAAACAATTCACGTGTTAGAAGTGTTGAAAAATTGGATTGACGGCATTTTTGACAACTAAATTCAAAACCGTACTGCTCAATTTTCATGGAACGCGTCACGTCACGTCAACGAGAAAACCGTAACTAAGGAAGAATTTGACAAATTTGTTTGATCTTTGGTTTGATCGTTTATGCCATTGCTTGAAGAACACGTGAAGTTTGTCAAACAAGTTTGTCAAACAAATTTGATCGTTTACAGGGCGCTAGTCGATGGAAATCAAATGTTAACATGTTTGAGAAATGAAACTCTGAGTTAAACGATTTTCACATATAATAAAACAACAACAGTTCCACAACGCATTTCGGTGACACTACAGCTTCTTCAGGTGCTAGTTTCAAACTAAAACTAAAATATCTAATGCAAGGTTTGCAAAGTACAATTATAAATTTGGAAAATCCATTCTGAGATTCTAAGAACAAACTACCTTCATTCATTGAAAAGGTTAAGAATGGGGGAGCTGTTCACATCCAATTGGCTGTTAAGTAACTTCAGGGAATTTTTATGCCTATTAATTTCTAAAGTTTCCATAAGATTTAATATTGAACCTTTTGTTCCGAGATGTAGAATTTCGTTATCCGAATTGAAGTCATGTTGCTTTTTTATTAAATGTCTAGCATATATTCAATATTCGTTATTAGGCCAAGCTACAGAGATTTAGAGTGAGCATTTTGTGCAAAAAGTGTTAGAAGAAAACCAGCTCCGCCATTGTTTGTAAAATAGTTCCACATGATATAGTGATATGTTTTTCACTCGACTCTATTATTTATATCTTTGTTATTAACAAGTCGCGTTTTTTTTAGTTTTTCGCTTATAAAATTGAAACTATCAGAGTAATCGTGATGAAGTCGATAGACTTATTGTAGAAAATGAAAAGACGAAAAAAATGAGAGGTCGGACGACTCGATCAGACCCTTAGTCTAAGGGAAAATTGGAAAAAACCGGTCAAAATGCAGTTTTTTCAAAAGTTCAAAACTCGGTTATTTTTTGAGTTGTAGCGTAGATCCTCCGGTTAGTATTATTTATCAATATAAACTTTATTTGTGCGAGGATCAGGAACTGTCCGATGCATAGTTTTTGATCTGTGGCCATTTGAATATTTTACTATGCAATTTTCCAGCAGACCTGAATGCGACAGGTATAGTCCGATTTCAATTTACAAAAAAAGATTTTGAAAGTAGCATTCTCATAGTTCAAAACGTTCATCTTGGTTTTACACGAAAACTCTGAGAAATATGTTAAAAATTAAGCAGAACATGACGAAAAATGGCCGAGCGCGTGAGAATAGTTGAAGAGTGGGGATAGAGCAGCAGGCAAGGATCACGGTTTGTAGTATTATTCTACAAACCGTGGGCAAGGATAAGCACGACATTAGAAAGCGTCGGCATTTTGAACATGACTGTTATTTCTCGACCGTTTTTCGTCATGTTCAGCTTTATTTTTAACATATTTCTCAGCGTTTTCATGTAAAACCAAGATGAACATTTTAAACTATGAGAATTCTACTTTCAAAATCTTTTTTGTTAATTGAAATCAGACCATACCTGTCGCATTCAGGTCTGCTGGAAAATTGCATAGTAAAATATTCAAATGGCCACAGATTAAAAACCATGCATCGGACAGTTCCTGCTCTTCGTACAAATAAAGTTTATATTGATAAATAATACTAACCGGAGGATCTACGTTTCAACTCGAAAAATAACCGAGTTATGAATTTTTGAAAAAACTGCATTTTGGCCGGTTTTTTTCCAATTTTCCCTTAGACTAAGGGTCTGATCGAGTCGTCCGACCTTTCATTTTTTTCGTCTTTTCATTTTCTACAATAAGTCTATTGAAACCATCACGATTACTCTGATAGTTTCAATTTTATAAGCGAAAAACTGAAAAAAACCCGATTTTTTGCCTAAAATTGTTAATAACAGAGATATAAATAATACAATCGAGTGAAAAACATATCACTATATCATGTGAACTATTTTACAAACAATGGCGGAGCTGGTTTCCTTCTAACACTTTTTACATGAAAAAATCTCTGTAGCTTGGCCTATATGAATTATGTAACTTCGCCTGTGTTCAGTAATTCTTTTTTCGAAATTTCTATGTGTCCGACCTACATATATTTTATCGCAATTTCTGCATTTAAGTTTATAAACTCCCGATTTACTGGGCTTATCTATGAGATTGACTTGTTGTTTTTTATGTATATTCCTAGACTATTTCTTGGTCTGAATGCTAAATTAAAATCTAGATTAGAGAAAAAGGATTGTAATTTGTTGGAAGCTTTGCCGAAATAAGTTAAACTATTATATTCTTCTTTGATCAATGGGAACACTTGTGAAATTGCCATTTTATGATTTTTCTTCCTTATTATTTTGTCTATTATATTTGGATCATACCCATTATTGACTGCTATCTGCTTGATTGATATTAAATAATGAAACATCGATAATAGGCAAAACAAAATTTTTCTCTTTTTGTGGATTTGACACAACTCTGTGTGATTCACAAAAATTCTGCTGTGATAACATTACTGAATATTGTTTTGTTGTATTAATATCATGTTTTGAGAAGCGCCTAGTTTGAAATATTTGGCCCTGTATACGCCAGAACCAAACGTTTATTTCCTTATTATTATTTGTCTTTATATCTTTATGTTCTGCCATTTGCAATTGAAACGGTCCAAACCTTATCAAAAAAAAAAATCTTTCAAAATGTAATGAGAATATCTCCGGGAGTCAGAGAAAATTGATCCCAGAACCTATTGTATAACCTGTGGATCTTGTAAAATATTAATGAAGAACAATAAACTATAAATTCAAAAATGTCCCATTATCAAATTATTATAGAATATGAAAGTAAAAATTAGACTGAGGAAGAGAGTACGTCTCTATTCTTTTAAAATATCCACATCACTTTATGAAACCACTTCATTGTTTGTCACTGTCGGGCACAAAAAACATAGAAATATATAAGTCAATGGTAAAAACATTGTTCAGAACACATGCATTTATATTCTGATTATTTTTGTATATTGACTATGAAAAATAGTTAACACTTTTGAAATATAATTTCCTCAAATACGCTGTGATGCAGATAAAATCTACGAAATCAAAAAGACTGCCCCGAATTCTGGCACTTTTGAGAAAATTAAGTTTCTTAGTTGGTGGATATAAAACTCATTTACATAATTCTACTAGCAACAGAATAAAATTCAAAACATAAAACAAATATGAAATTTTCTTCGTAAAATATTTTCAACTCTACCTCATACTAGTGATAGATATATTTCAACTGTATCAATATTATGTGATACAGTTTTATTCTTGAAATAATTATCTAAGTATTTTACGTAAGATATATATATATATATATATATATATATATATCTCTATATATATATATATATATATATATATATATATATATATATATATATATATATATATATATATATATATATATATATATATATATATATTTATTTTTCACTTGTATATAATATGTTTATTTCACCTTGGATACGGTTGCTATAAACACACTCATTATGCCCTAGGCCATTATGCCCGCATTTGCGGGCATAATGGATTCAAAACGCCCGCTTATTGTACTAGGAGAAATGAAGCAAATTTTCTTGATTAAATACTTCATAATCCTTGTCGTATACGACTCTGGATTTCTCCGGCAATGAATTATTCGCAGCTTTGGCTGCATTTTCTATGATATTCTTGGGTAAATTCATTTTCATTTCCATTATTTCTATAAGATTACACAAAGAAAGCAGCAATGACATTCACTGAATATGATGACAAATATATTCACAAACTTCAAAATATCAACCAATGACATGCCTACTATGAAAAGGAAAATGGATAGGAGCAATGAAACGATTTTAAAATCGCTTTTTCATCATAATATAATAATTTTTTCGTGAAAAATAAAATCTTGTATGCACCGCGTGCGTTACTAGATCCTTATGCCCATCGGGCAACATTCATCCCTCGGGCCAGAGGCCCTCGGGCCGAATGTTTCCCTCAGGGCATAATGATCTATATAACGCACTTGGTACATAAATAACTATTATATATATAATCATAACCAATAATAAAGTGAAAATCAAAAAACTTAATTTTATTTACATAATTATGATATACATTTTTTCTAATCAATACAACGCTGCCCACTCTGAATAAAATATTTTCTGTTTTTCCACTTAATCGATCTATGTCAATATTATCAGTGGCCAGTGCTTTCTTTTTAATTTAATTGCTGAAGAGTAACCTTAGAATACATATTCTATTCTGTATTTTACTCTGACTACAACGATTTCTAGACTAGATTTGGGCAAATATTCATGAAATTATTTGTTAATTGTTCTGTTTAAAATTATCCTGTTACCGATCTTAAAACACCATTTGTGAAAGCAATAATATTTAATTTAAAGAATTACGTCTTCAGGGAGCGTCAGATATTTGACAAACAACCGTTGCGATATCGATTGCTGCCAGTGGGCTATAATCAGTGATCATATCCCGGTTTCATCACTCGCTACAGTGGATCAGTAAAGACCCTACTGAAGACAAGTTTAAAAATCGATTCTAACTAGCATATATTTTGAAATAAACATATCCAAAGTAAATTTTAACCTGCAGATCAACCTATCGAATCAATTGCTTATCAATTGCCAAGTCTTTGAAGAAATCTGTACAATGTTTGGAAATTGCTCTTTCAGATTAGTAAATTTCGTACTAGATGGCAGCAGTATCGATTTAATAACGTTTTGACAACTCGTTTTGAAATGTTAGTGACTTTCATACTAGATGGCGGTAGTATCGTAGCAAGTGAATACCAAGATACTGTTTTGGTAACTCGCATGTTTGTAAATAGCTTACTAGGTGGCAGTATATTCATTTCGATTATATATCGTTTTGGTAATTCACATATAGATGGCGCAAACGTGGAATAAATTATGTTTATTTAATAAAAAAGGCCTATGAATTTGGGAACGGAGAGCATTTAATGTAGTGTATAATGGAGAATAAATTTCATCTTGATCGGAAAGAACGGATTAATTATTCAAATAAATATTTTGATACTTTTATTTATGATTTTTCAAATAAATCATTTATTGTAAGAAAGAACTGATTCATATATGTGGCATTAGATGTATCATTAAATGCATTATAAATTCAACAGTTTGTATTATTTAAATTTTTATTTATCAGCAATCATTTTATTTATATTTTCTTTGTTTTTCAAATCTCTTCAATCATTTTGAAGGACACAGATAAGACAAGCGTTATTTAAAAATCGACGTATTATCATTAGACGTCAGTTTATTATTACCCAGAAATATTGTGTAGCTTTTTCCTAATGCGAATTAATTTTGCTCAGGCTCGTCCAAAAGAAGAAGGAAAAACCCCATATCAGGGTAGAAAGAGATGTTTTGGAGAATACAAATGCCCGAAATGTAAGCGAAAGTGGATGTCTGGAAACTCATGGTCCAATATGGGACAAGAATGTATAAAATGTCACATAAACGTTTATCCACACAAGCAGGTTGGTAAGATCTTAAAAAAATTATTAATTGCTTTTATTATTCATTTTCAGAGACCACTAGAAAAGCCTGATGGATTAGACGTTTCTGACCAATCAAAAGTACATCCTCAGCATCTTTGCCAAATGTGCAAAGAACTTGGTTATTACTGTAGGAAAGTGCAATAAGATTGCAAATATTCTGAAAATTCCTTCCATTCTCGAGAGTTATTTTTCTATATTTTTGCTACGCATTCATGCTCAAATAATTTATCATATCTTCTACATCTCAATTTTTTAGGTGATGTAGAATCATGGTGTAAGATTTGTTTTCTGTTTTTCTGATAATTTCAAGAATTACGGAATATCCTACAAAGAAGACGTAAAAGATGTGATAGCAGTTTCAGCATTGTTTTTTTATATTTTGTTGGTATTTCTATATATATATATATATATATTATATGTTGTGAGAGTTATTAGAATACGAAATTTATTTTTCACTATTTTTTGCAGTTTTTTAGTTTTTGTTTCTTATTATTTTCAAGAGAATTTTCAGATTATATATTTATTCATATTGTATCAAGCCGAGAAGTTATAAATCAGTAATACCTTTCGTGTTGAGATCTGTAACTCATTGAGAATTCAATTCTTGAAGGTGAAATATATATGTATAGATCCGAAAATATATTAAAGATGTAAATATATCACGTTATAAAAAATAGTTCTTGTTACATTTTTGTCGATCTAACGTTGTAGTACGCAAGATAATTTAAGATGAACATAGTTTTCTTGTTATTATGTTACCTACCTGAATACATATTTTATGATGTAATTATGTCAGTAAAGAAGAGATTTTATTCAAATAGAGTTTTCTTGAATATTATGCTTGTTTTAAAATGATAAAAGTTAAAAGTTGATATAACATCAATCTGTGATCCATGATGCCCCTCAAGATAATGCTAAAATGTAAAATGTGATGATTTGTGTAAACAGGTTTTTTGAATAATTTTCCTCTACGAAGATTGCGGTTGAAGTAGCTTGCTTCAAATCGCCACAAAACGATTGATAAAGTATATGGGGCTTTCTCGGAATACTTGCAACATATTCCTTTTTGTTTTTTTTTACGTACGTTCAAAGTACATGTTTTTTTTTTTTTTTTAAAGAGGAGGGACGTGTGCCCTCTCACACGCCCGTCCTCCGTACAATTTGGCTTCGTCAACACTGGACATTTAGCCATCAAATACTAAATGAGGGGAACCACTAAAATCTCAGAACGCATACAAACACCCAAGAACTCGGTGGGAATCGAACCCACCAACTCCGTCAACGAAGACAGCATAGCGTTACCTATACCGCTCAGCCACGGAGCCTCCCCAAAGTACATGTGATTCAAGTGTGCACCACTTATGTACATCTATTACAGAGACACAATAGTGAAATCATATGCTCAGCATCAATAGGACTATCGAAAGAAAAAAAAATGAGAAACATGTTTTCTACTGCGGATTGTATATCAAACATTTATTATTCGAACAAGTGTGGACTCTTCCTGCGAATGAAAACAGGTTGTAATTAATTAACCCAGGGAAGAGACCTATATAAAAGTACATTGCCGTGTTCAGATTCCAAAAATCGGAGTTTTCACCCAACATGTAGGTAGCGACAACAAAATTTCAATTATTTTTTCTTCTTTTTCTACGTGGGTTGAATACATGCGTTATCATACTTTTTCCTATTGGATTCTCTGCCATCCTCCCATTCCCATCTGACATGAACAATACGGTCTATTTGAAATAAATATAAATTCTAAATAGGTACGTTAATCTTCTTCGAACCATAGATTAGTTTATATTTTCTCTTCTGTGGTTACTCTTTTCTGTAGTGTTATTTATAGGTTATGTTTCTTTAAAAGATTTAAGCATTTGTTTGTGCTGGGATTGAGAAATCAAGATGAAATGAATGATTAGTTAAAAATTTCTTTCAATTTAATAAAATGGTTCGGGGGTAAGTAATGAAATTATACTTCACTTAAATTTGTTCATCAAATAATCATCAATTTTTTCTTCAAGACGTGAGAGAAGCAGAACTCCTGAAAGGAAACGGAGGCGTTCTAGGTCTAGAAGTAAGGAGAGAAATAAATCAACTAGATACAGACGAAGTAGGTCTCGTGATAGGGAAAGAAATGAAAGAAGGAGTAGAAGCAGAGATAGGGAAAGGAGGAGTCGATCCAGAGAAAAACGTGAAAGGGAAAGAAGGTCTCTTAGCAGAGACAGGGATCGCAGGAGGTAAAAAATATTCATTAAATACTTCATTTCAAAAATTCATTTAAATTATTGGTAATACCAAATTATTTTTAGGGGCGATAGCAGGGATAGGAAGAGAAGAAGAGACAAATCAAGGAGTAGATCAAATGAAAGAAAGTCCAAACCAGATGATTCTGGTATGCCATTTGATCCAACAAATTTGGATAAGGTATGTACCCAATAATTAATATATTCTTCCAATACATACAATTGAGAACTGATTATTTTGATTTGGGAATATTTCAAAATTTTAGGAAGAAGAACAGAAAAAGTTGGAACTTGAAATGCAAAAAAGACGAGAAAGAATAGAACGTTGGAGGGCTGAAAGGAAGAGAAAAGAACAGGAAGCTACAAGAAAGGAAGCTCAGAAAGGAACACTGGTGTCCAATTTAACTATTCCACAAGGCGCTGTTAAGAAATGGTCACTGGAGGATGATTCAGAAGATGAAGATAAAATAGACAAGTCAGAAAAGGAAGAAAATAATGAAGAAACCTTGAGTGAAGAAATAAAAGAAAAAGAAATAGAAGAAATTGTTGAAGAAAAAAAACCTGAGACTCCACAAGAAGATGAAGTAGACCCCTTAGATGCGTATATGAAAGGTATGAAGTTATTAGAAACTCTTGCAATATATATATATATATATATATATATATATATATATATATATATATATATAAAATTAAGTGAACTAGGACATTTATTTGAAACTAATCAAACAAACCTCCTAGCGGAGCTGGTTATAAGAGTTCACGAAGCATCGAAATATCAACAAACTACCCTAGGCGGTAATTGTTCGAAATGTTAATTTGATTATCACAACCGATGGAAATTGATAGACAGACTGTTTCCCCCTTATCGGGGCTCATCAGTATCATCCATCCACCGGGAGTGATAACCAAACCAACATTTCAAACGGTCATACATATTTCTTCTAGCAACTCCATGACATATAAATATGACACAGCGCCACCAGTCGGAAACAATTGAACCACGTCTTTCAGAACAGAAGAAAACATTTCGGCCACATTTCTGTTCTGAAAGACGTGGTTCAATTGTTTCCGACTGGTAGCGCTGTGTCATATTTATATGTCATGGAGTTGCTAGAAGAAATATGTATGACCGTTTGAAATGTTGGTTTGGTTATCACTCCCGGTGGATGGATGATACTGATGAGCCCCGATAAGGGCGAAACAGTCTGTCTATCAATTTCCATCGGTTGTGATAATCAAATTAACATTTCGAACAATTACCGTCTAGGGTAGTTTGTTGATATTTCGATGCTTCGTGAACTCTTATAACCAGCTCCGCTAGGAGGTTTGTTTGATTAGTTTCAAATAAATGTCCTAGTTCACTTAATTTTATAACCACGGGCGTGTTTTCCGTTTAACACGAATAATTCTTACTTATATATATATATATATATATATATATATATATATATATATATATATATATATATATATATATATATATATATATATATATATGTGTGTGTGTGTGTAATAAAAATTTATGTATTTTAGAGGTTCAAGCAGAGGTCCGTAATATTCATCGATTAAATGTGCAAAAACCTGATAAATCAGATGGTTCAACTACTGTTAAAAAAAGTTCATTAGTTATTGTTACGGGTATTGCAAAATCTACTCTTGATAAAAGGAAAGGTGAATTGATTGAACAAAACCAAGATGGACTGGAATATTCCTCTGAAGAAGAACAAGAGGATTTAAAAGACACTGCAGCTAATATTGCAAATAAGCAGAAGAAAGATTTAGCAAAAATTGATCATAATAATATCGTTTATTTACCATTTAGGAAGAATTTCTACGTAGAAGTGCCAGAGATTAGTAAAATGACGCATCTAGAGGTGGAAGCTTATAAAGAAGAACTAGAAGGAATTAGGGTTAAAGGTAAGATATTAGTTATTTTTTTTGTTAACCTATTTTTAGTTAATTTCCAAGCTCTTGGCAAAGATTGTTGATCCTGAGGTTTGCCTCACTGCTTACCACACTCTTGTGCACTCTGTTTGTGCCTATGGCCTCTTGGCTTGGGGACACTCGTTTCTTGCAGCAAGGGTTTGGTGTCCAGAGGAGGGCAGTCAGAGTCCTGGCCAGAATTGGTTACAGGGAGGAAGCAAGACCTGGCTTTGAGAAGTTCGAGATTCTTACTCTGCCTTCTCAATACATTCTTGAGTCTCTACTTTTTGTTTGACAGAACATAGATAAATTTGAATCTTCTCAGGATGTGCACTCTCACGATACAAGGTCATGCACAGACCTGCGTATTGATTTTTTGAGACTAAAAAGATCATGCACTATGCACCAGCTTTTTTTAATAAGCTACCAGCTGGAATTAGGGAATTGCCAATTAAACAATATAAGACTGTGATAAAAGCATATTTGCTAAAGAAAGTGTTCTACAATCTTAATGACTTTTTAAGCTGTGATGTTTCAGATTTTTAATTGTTTTAATTTTATTGTATGTAATAACAGCTTTTAACTATTTCAATTTCATTGTATGTAGTATTAACATCTTCGATTTTAGATAATTTCAATCAGTAAGTTTTTCCTTTTCTTTTTCATTAATGTTTTGTTAGCTGTTGACTTAGTGTTAGCCTTGGATTCAAGAATTTTTTGGACGGATGTAAACTATTAATGTTTATCATGAAATAAGGTCTATCTATCTATCTATTTGGTATATACTGCAAACTGAAATGTGTAGCATGAAGTAAGGATAAGTTGAGCTATTCATTTTATTTAAACTACTCAACTCTGAATATTCAATTGTAAAATGTTTCTGTTTTGTTTGTTATAAGATATTTAAAATATTCTAAAATGCTGTTATCAATATCCTATTCACTTCACAAATTTATTAATTCATTTTACAGTAGTTATCTCTGTTCGAATTTCTATAAATTAGTAAAATACTCATTTTAAATGTTCCTTCAATCATATATTTGTTATTGGATGTTTTAACATCAAGTCTTAATTGATTCCTTCTAGATCATTGTACTTTTCTTTTCAGGCAAGGGCTGTCCGAAACCTATAAAGACATGGGCGCAATGTGGCGTTTCGACCAAAGAAATGAACATCCTCAGGAAGCTGAACTACGAGAAACCCACTCCGATCCAGGTGCAGGCCATACCGGCCATAATGTCCGGAAGAGATCTGATAGGAATCGCCAAGACGGGCAGCGGCAAGACCCTGGCCTTTCTGCTGCCCATGTTTCGACATATCCTGGATCAGCCCCCGCTGGAGGAGACTGACGGCCCCATCGCCATCATAATGACCCCCACGAGGGAGCTGTGCATGCAGATCGGCAAAGATATAAAGAAGTTCACGAAGAGTTTGAACCTTCACGCAGTTTGCGTGTACGGCGGGACTGGTATTTCCGAGCAGATAGCCGAGCTTAAAAGGGGGGCCGAGGTCATCGTGTGTACGCCGGGAAGGATGATAGATATGCTGGCAGCGAATAGCGGAAAAGTTACCAATTTGAAGAGAGTGACTTATATAGGTGGGTAGAAGCTATTAATGATATTATTAATTGTTGAAGGTCTTCACTTCATGGAATTTAAATTCAGAGATGATTATTAATAATAGTTTTTTAAATTATAATTCGTCTTTTCTTTCAATGTATACAAAAAAAACATAAGATCGCTAAAAGCCAACATTGTTTGACCGACCATTGCAGAATGTGGCACATCATATATAATAATAATAATAATCTTTATTTGCCCTACCAAAATTACAGTTTATAAATAATATAATATGAAAAAAACAACAAAAAGGAAAGAAAATTGACTCTAAAATAAGGTTAAAAAAAAAAAAAACTAAAATATTGAAAATTACATAACCAGGCAAACAGAGATCCCATAAAAAAAAAACCATTTACTCTCAGAAGTACACAGTACTTTTATGAGAGCTGTTCTACATCAGAAAATTTTTCATTATATAATAACTCATTTCGTTCCAAAAATTACTCAAGCAGAGTATGTATGTTAATTTTTAGTTCATGTTTTTTTTTTTTTTTCTATAGTTTCGCTGGTAAGTACTTAGTTGTATCCAGTATATTCAAAACTTCTTCCTCTATATATAAATATATATATATATATATATATATATATATATATATATATATATATATATATATATATATATGGGTCATTCTACGATCAGAGATCTCAAGTACATAGAGGATGCGGCCAAGGAAAAAATTTGGAGATTTTTGATTTAACTTGTATATTACGACTTTAGTTTCTTCTAAGTGCACATTTACGTAAGGGCAAGTCAATTTATACATTTTTAGTTATTTTTTAGGTAGCCAGGGAAAATACATAAGGCAGGGTAAATACATCAAGACTTTTTTGGTCAAAGGAAAGATTTGATTTGATAAAACTATTATTAAAATAACTTTTGTGAAACACTCTACTTTACTATATCTGAATTAGAAAATTAACTATCTTTAAATTAGTTTATATAAACATATAATTATCCAAATTATCTCCCTTGGTCATTCAGTACTTCCCCTGGTAATAATCTAGCCAAGGGAAATTCAACAGGGAAGAGACGTTTTCTTCATAAACTGAATTTTTTAAATTAACGCACGTTAATTTTGGAATAATATTATGTCACACGTTAACAATCACACTATTGTTGAACTCAAACAACTAATGCTAAGTAAATTACGCAAATTATATAAATAGTACGACTTACCAGTGGAGAGACCCGTTCACCCTGCTAAAACAATTGCACCCCAGTGTTGCGTCGCACCAATTAACATATAACTACCATTGAACCGCTTCTTTATTTGGTATATTTAAATTGTCGTCAATGAGTGCTATTGAGCGCCATTTGCAAAATGGACGTTTGATATTTGTTTTGTTTTAGCGGATCTGAATTTGCCAGGGTAGATACACAAAAAAAACGGGACAAAAGTAATCTTTAAAAATTATTAAAACTTAACAGATATTATTGTATTTTTTCTTCATAATACTTGAGTATACTTATTTGAATTTGTGTTAAATATAATTTAACTGGGCAACTACGAAGAAGAAGGTATATAATGTCTACATGTTCAACCAAAAACCTCAAGGGGACAAGCCAGGGTAGAGACTTTTTCATGCTTAAATGAGTAATTTGAGAAAAATGTGCTTCAATTGGGTATTCAATCGATAAACTACATTAAGATGCTGCGATGTATTATATAAAATGACAAGATATAAAATATAAAAGGTATTTTATATTGATTGCCGTGCACATTACCTCTTATCGTAGAATGACCGATATACATATATAAATTTCAATCTATTCACAGTGAAGTTTATCAGTCAATGGAAGGGTGACAAATCGTAAATATTCAGGTTTTGTTGTGTAAGAGGAACATTGAAATAATTATTATTAAAGAGTTTTTTTCGAATTTTTCCTTCAGTGCTGGACGAAGCTGACAGAATGTTCGACATGGGTTTCGAACCGCAAGTGATGCGAATAATCGACAACGTACGACCTGACAGACAGACCGTCATGTTCAGCGCGACGTTTCCCCGACAGATGGAGGCACTGGCGCGCAGGATCTTACAGAAACCCATAGAGGTGCAGGTGGGCGGTCGTTCCGTGGTGTGCAAGGACGTGGAACAGCACATCGTGATTCTGGACGAGGATCAGAAATTCTTGAAGCTGTTAGAACTGCTCGGTCTGTATCAGGAGCACGGTAGTATCATCGTGTTCGTGGACAAGCAGGAGAACGCCGATATACTGCTCAAGGAACTGATGAAGATGGCGTACAATTGTCTGAGTTTGCACGGTGGAATCGACCAGTTCGACAGAGACTCGACTATTATCGATTTCAAGTCAGGTGAGTTTGGAATAAGGTGTATAGTATGTCCAGCGAGAGTTGGCGTGCACGTCGTCAATCAAATATGGCGTCGATCGTGAACACTGTTGCCAGACATAATAAATAATCTTCAATCGAACTTTCACTTACAAAATCTTCGAAGAACTAGGTTATCTCGGCGACTGTCAAACGTGAAATGCCGGCGGGTTGGTCGAAATTGTCCGTCAACATTGAAAATTTTGAAATAGAATGACAACTTAACAACCATTCAACTCATTTTCATTACTCGGAATGTTAATATTTCTTGAGAGATACATACGATTTGATATGTTATGGACAGAATATTTGTCGAAATGGATGATCCGTTCACTATCGCCATATAACTACTTTTTCAGAAAATTACTTACGACAAATATGAATTTTGACAATTTCCAATTTTATTTATTTGGTTAGGCAACCTTGCGTCGTTATTTGCGCATGTCTGTGACGTGCACGCAAACTCTCGCTGGACAGGCTATAGATAATTAATAACTAATAAGGGGTAGATATAATAAGCTAGACGTGCTGGACCTAAAAATAATAAAACATAATGTGAGTGTAACAAAGGTGATCTTTTCAACTCAGGCGGCATGTTGAGTTTCAGATACTGATAAATTCATTATGTGAATTAAAAATTATGTAATCTCTCTTCTTTCAAGCATAGAAGATAAATAGAAAAACGTTCTCAATTATTGGATATGCGAAGTAGATATTCACTGTATATAATTTTATAGAACCTCATATCAGATATTTAATATCTTGCTGGGAAAGCACACATAATTATGTAACTAATAAGCTACAAAGCATTAAAAAATCTCTTTAGTATAGAATACATAACTATATATATATATATATATATATATATATATATATATATATATATATATATATATATATATATATATATATATATAATAAAGTTGAAAAAATCAAAACAAGTAAAATTAATACATTGCGTAAAGAATTATAAATTAAAACAAACAATACAATATCTTAATCATTTGTCAAGACAAAGAGAGACAATTTAGAAAAACAAATAAGACTCAGAATGTCCCTATTTATAGAAAAATTAATGTATATAACTCTATTCCCCCGAATATTGTTGACATTAAAAATTATAAAAGATTATGCCATAACTTGAAAAATTTCTTGAAACTAGAATAGACTTAGTTGTGTTTTCTGGTTTCTATTTCCTAAATATTTTTTATTAGTAGGCCCTGGTGTAACTAATGTATATTTACTGTTTAAGGGTAAGAAAAGGAAGAAATAAAGAATACATCAATGAAAAAGTTGGAATTGGTTATTTTTTATAGATTACTTATGATTTTGAAGTGGAGAATTGTATAATTTTTACAAATAATCTACTATTTATTTATATAATGATAATCAGAGATCAGAATGAACAATTGAAAGAAATTAATCATATGAAGTCTTTTGATTATATTATGTAAAACTCTTCTTTATTTTTATGTTATTCAATGAAACAATGAAAAAATGGTAGACTGAACCTCATTTAAGTCTATTTGAAGAGAATTTGACAGCATTTTGCATTGAACAAATTCAAATTGAGATATAACAATTGGACACCCCTCATCTGATTCTAACCTACGTACGAATTAATAATTAGAGATATTTTTCAGGCAAAGTGAAGCTTCTCATCGCAACTTCCGTGGCCGCTAGAGGGCTGGACGTCAAACACCTCATCCTCGTGGTCAACTACGACTGTCCAAATCACTACGAGGACTACGTGCACAGGTGCGGCAGAACGGGGAGGGCCGGTAACAAGGGCTTCGCTTACACCTTCATAACCCCCGAACAGTCGAGGTACGCTGGTGACATGGTCCGAGCCTTTGAACTGGCGTCCGTCACGGTTCCTGACGCGCTTAGGAACCTCTGGGAGAGCTACAAGGCCAAACAAGAGGCCGAAGGTGAGACCATTCGTAAAATGATTAATAGATTTATTGTGTCGATTTTTGTGGTGATTTGGGCGGATGAGTTCTTCGACGTCGTAATTTATTTAAACCTTCTGGCTGAACAAAGTCTATAATAATAATAATAATAATGTTTATTACATCCATTTAGACAATTACATAATTGTGTTGGACACGTCAATATTAATTAATTAGTAATAATTAGTTATTCATAAGTGATATGGTTATCGGTCAGGTACTCCCTTACACTATAGTAACATTTTGTCAGGAGCACCGACTTCATAACTTTCCTAAACCTTGCTTGACCAAGGCATTTCATCGAGTAAGGTAGATGATTAAACAGTTTAATGCACTGATAAGCTGGTGAGTTTTTATACCTGGCCGAACCATGTTTAGGGATAGAAAGAATTTCAACATTTCTTGTGTCATAACAATGAAAACTACCCAATTTTATAAACTTACTTCCATTTTCCTTTACATGGAGTAGACACTTATATATATAAATACAAGGTGTAGTTAATAGTTTTTTAGCCACAGAATCTACATGTAGAGACCACCTGAGGTCTTGGTCCAACAAAATTCCCAAAAATTTAACGTGATCACACAAAAGAATTTTGTCGTTTTCAAATTGGATGAACACCTCATTATTTATAGTAATATCGGGTCGATTGAAAAATAAACATTTTGTTTTAGTGGTGTTCAATATTAAAGCATTAGATTCACACCATTTTTTAAATTCTTTCAGTAAGAGTTTACATTTATTCGATAGTCTCTCAGGATTACGTGCTGTAATAGCAATCGAGGTATCATTGGCAAAAATAGTCATCCTATCCGCCTCTACATAATCGGGCAAATCATTAATGAATAAAAGAAACAAGAGTGGACCGAGCTCAGAGCCCTGTGGGACTCCCAGATCAGTACTTTTCTCGTCAGACCAATGATCCTTTATTTTAACTTAACGTAATGAATTTATTAACTGAGATTGAATTCCCGCACATCACTTGGTAAAACATCATGAAGAATAAACTTTGAACTTTAAAATAAAACACACTTGGCTTAAGTTTCACTATATATAAAAATATTTAGATATTGTATTTAGCAGTAAAGGATAGTCGACATGTTTCGAGTTATGAACTCATTATCAAGACTGACTACAGGAGAGTATTACATCTTATTTTATAAAACAGACAAGAGCAAAGGTGATACCTGAAAATCAATTTGTTCGTTTACAAGGGGTAATTAACCATTATGGGCGGAACTTATTTCGAGAATTTCAAGAAGGTCAAGGCGCTTTCCTTTGTTATCTGAAGAAGGAGAAGCCAGTGGTATTTTTTATTTTGTAAAATTGACTTTTTTATGTTCTTCAACACGAATGTTCATGTTCCTTCCTGTTTGTCCAATATAGAAAGCAGGACATTCGCCGCAAAATATTTTCTAATTTGAGTAGCAAAATTTGTAACAGACTATCCAAAAATAACGTTAAAACAATTTGTACAAATAAAAGAAACTTGAAGTAATTCTTGGTCAATAATAAAGAAGAATCTGACATCGGGGAAAACAGTGGTGTTTACAAAATATTTTGCGACGAATGTCCTGCTTTCTATATTGGACAAACAGGAAGGAATATAAACATTCGTGTTGAAGAACATAAAAAGTCAGTTTTACAAAATAATAATACCACTGGCTGCTCCGAACATTGTATAAAATTTAATCATTTCTTGGATTTCAACAAAACCCAATTGTTGCATTCAGGTAACAAAGGAAAGCTCCTTGACCTTCTTGAAATTCTTGAAATAAGTTCCGCCCATAATAGTAAATTACCCCTTGTAAACGAACAAACTGATTTTCAAGTATCACCTTTGCTTTTGCCTGTTTTATAAAATAAGATGTAATACTCTCATGTAGTCAGTCTTGATAATGAGTTCATAACTCGAAACATGTCGACTATCCTTTACTGCTAAATACAGTATCTAAATATTTTTATATATAGTGAAACTTAAGCCAAGTGCGTTCTATTTTAAAGTTTAAACTTTATTCTGAATGAAATTATAGATTCTAATGCAGTAAAAAATTATCAACAAAAAAAATCTATCATTTACAATGCTAAGAAAATTTATGATTACTTTCCAGATGAATTAAAATCTAAAACTTATTACACTGTAGAGGACTACTATTCTGAGCATTGATTGATCAATATAACCAAATTGAGCAGCACAGGCATCTGCTCCGAACAAAAATTTGCCACTTATTCTCGGCCTTAAAAAAAGTTCTCTTGTGTATAATGTAAAGTTTTTATATATTTTGTATGGAAATGTGGGTTTGATGTGTTGTTGATACTAATGTATTCATCAGGACTCCTTTATTTTGTGTGACATGCATCCTCTCAGTTATATATTTCGTTTTGTCAATAAATTGTGTAATTTTATGCCAAGTATGCCATAAAATATTACTTTCCAAAATGGAATTATCTGGAATAAGGGGTAAACAACTTGACCTTATAAAAAGCTACCTCACAAATCGCAAACAGAAAGTTTCTGTTACTGTGAAGGGAGTCACATATTCTTCAGATGAGATGATATCAGCTGTGGGGGTACCTCAAGGCAGCATTCTAGGGCCACTATTATTTATCATTTATATAAACAATATAACAAAATACTTACCAAGACAAAACTGTCAACCAATTATATATGCGGATGATACAAACATTTTGATACGTACTGCAAATGTCTACTCCTCTACTCTTGCCTTGGAGTCTATTATGGGCAATGTGGAGGAACTTAATAATACATTAATAATAAACTTGTAATGAATATACAGAAAACTGAATGTATATTCTTCAGTACCAAAAGAACAAGCTGGGTGTCACCAGATGCATTGTATTATGGGGACCAAAAAATAAATGTTGGACAACAGGCAAGGTTTTTGGGGGCTACAGTTGACAGCATGTTGAGGTGGCATCCCCATATTGACAAATTGAAGGGAAAGCTGTGTTCTGTGATATATACACTCAATATATTGAACAAGCAAGTTGCAATAGATGTGATGAAGATTGTCTACTATGCAAATTTCCAGTCTGTCATGTCGTATTGCATCATTTTTTGGGGTGGGTCATCTTGTATGGAAAAAAATTTTATCCTACAGAAGTGGGCATTACGCACAATTTTAGGAAAGGGATTTAGGGAATCGTGCAGAACTCTATTCAGACAAAATAACATACTGACTGTATATGGCCTGTATATTTATAGACTTCTCCTATTTCTCCAAAAGAATAGTCACTACTTTGATGAATACAGGAATGGGAATAGAGGTAGACAAGTCCATACTTATTTCTATACTATTCACCGTTCTACATTGCGAGAAAAACATCCACAGTATGCACCATTGAGGGTATATAATGCACTTCTAAAGTCTATACAAAAAATCAAAGAATACAAGACTTTTAAGAGAACTATTTACTGCTTTATCTTAAGATGTGAACCATATAACCTACAAGAGTTTGAAATTTTCTGTAAAAAACAATAATTATATTTACTTAATTCGAATATTTTAGTTGCAACAGATATGCAATTGATGTGATTGTTAATGTATTCTGTTTGTAGCTTTGCATTTTGACTTTTTTCATTTCAGTGCTACACACCTCCAGATTGGGAGGGTGTCGCAGGGATTGTTGAAAATAAAGATTATTATTATTATTATTTTAAAGGCAATAAAGCATATTTTGATTAGATTCGGTTTGACTTTCAAGTAGTCACAGGTGAATTTTGTTTCAAAAGGAAAAACGCTGAATTAAATGGCTTTTTTATTACTCCACTTATTTCGATAATCTTCTATGAAACAATTCTGAATAATTATTCACTGTTACATCAATAATTCTTGTTTGTAGGTAAGAAAGTACACACGGGGGGCGGTTTCAGCGGCAAAGGCTTCAAATTCGACGAAACCGAAGCGGCCGCCGTGAACGAGAAGAAGAAGTTCCAGAAAGCGGCTCTGGGTCTCGTAGATTCCGACGATGAAGATCTGGAACACGACATAGATCAGCAGATCGAGAGCATGTTTGCCACCAAGAGGACCGTTAAGGAAATCAAGGCTCCACTAGGTAAGAGACATAATTCGAATTCATTCGATATGTAATGCAAAATAATGAATAGCTTCAATGTCGCTTTGAGATTCTATAGTCTGTCCAGCGAGAGTTGGCGTGCACGTCACAGACATGCGCAAATAACGACGCAAGGCTGCCTACCCAAATAAATAAAATTCGAAATTGTCAAAATTCATATTTGTCGTAAGTACATTTCTGAAAAAGTAGGTATATGGTGATAGTGACCGGATCATCCATTTCGACAAATATTCTGTCCATAACATATCAAATCGTATATATCTCTCAAGAAATATTAACATTCCGAGTAATGAAAATAAGTTGAATGGTTGTTAATTTGTCATTCTATTTCAAAATTTGCAATGTTGTCGGACCCTCTCGACCAATCGGTAATTCACGTTTGACAGTCGCCGCGTCGCCGAGAAAACCTAGTTCTTCGAAGATTTTGTAAGTAAAAGTTCGATTTAAGATTATTTATTACGTCTGGCAACAGTGTTCACGATCGACGCCATAAGCGATTGATGACGTGCACGCCAACTCTCGCTGGATAGACTATACATATTAATACATGAAGACAATCTTTTTACCCAGGGAAAATACTTTTTTTATAGAGTAGTATGGAATCATTTTGTTATACGATAGCTTCATTCGATAGAACTAAATGCAAAAATTTTATTATTTTCTTATATTAACTTGAAGAGAGGGGAAGTAATTTTTACTAAACTGTCGTTAGAATATTATAGATACTGCAAGTTTTTTGTAAGTTCTGAAGCTTCTTGGATGTTCAATTTTGAATAACAACAACTGTTCATAAAAAAATACTGGTTAATTTTTATGAATTGAAAAATTTCTTAGATTTATACTTTTAAAAGTAGCTCAACAATTTTTTATTTTTTCAGGAATCATCAATCCAGCCTTGGCGGGCGCTACCACCGCCGTAGACAAGCTCGAACTGGCCAAGAAACTGGCCTCCAAGATCAACTTCACGAAGACCACGCCGCTGGACGCCAAGTTCGCCACTCAGGAGGCGGCGGCGTCTATACTGAAGGGTAAGGAGTCCAGCTTCTCGATTCTATCTTCATTGAGTTTTCATACTTTTTGGAACGAAGTTCCTTACGGCAGGCTTGGAGGAGATAGGGATTTCGCTGCGGGATCAAACTGAAAAATATGCGAGACTAAAAGTGTGACGGAAGTAGACTGACTGACGAAAGTCACGCTTTTAGTTAACACAAGCGAATATTGAATATCTTTCTCTTTCTCCCTCTTTCTTTCCGTTCTCTCATCGCTTCTCTTTCTGATCCCACTCCGCCACGTCAATCGCCAATGCATTTTATGTACTCATTAATTCATCTACAAGCAACTCGAAAACGTCAGATGTGTAACATCGAAATAATTTTGTATAAATTATATGCATGAAAGAACAGATTACGATAGGAATCAGATATGGTATAATAAAAAGATAAAGCTTTACAAATTTGTTCCATAAAATAATGACTACGTA
Source organism: Cynegetis impunctata (assembly GCA_030704885.1). Lineage (NCBI taxonomy): Eukaryota > Metazoa > Arthropoda > Insecta > Coleoptera > Coccinellidae > Cynegetis > Cynegetis impunctata. The sequence continues at coordinate 585,631 of JARQZK010001445.1, forward strand.
TTGTAGGTTTATATTCAATTCTATAGCGTGGCGATACGTTATCCTCTCGTTATATACACTCTTGCGTCTATTCATTACATTGCGTTGACGACCGAGTGGTCTGAGTACTGAGCCCTGTGCCGTATTTCTGGGTTCGAATCCCTGACTTTTTGAATTTTTTTATTTACAATCTCGTAAGAGCTCCTAGCCCCACATTTCAATATTAATTATTTCAACTTGGATTAGTATAGGCGTCCGAAATTAAGATCGTAGCGCCGGAACGGCTAATATCAGTACTAGAGCATGGGAGATTAGCTGTTTGTTTACGTTGGTTGTAATGGTATTTACGTTAATTTCATTTTAAGTTTTCGAACGTTTAGCTTCGTAATTTGTGTTTTTTTGGACTTCGTATTTTCCAGTGGTTCATTGTGTTTCGATTGAGGACAATATTATCTCTGTTCATTAGTTGATAACCTACCTACATCAAGTTGAAATTTACACGAGTTTTTATCATTGAACATGAAAATCAATAATAAAATAAAGTAGAGGACGAATAAATTAATTGGTTGAAGGAACTATGTATACCTCATGAAAAGGCTGTATGATAGAACACCTATTTATTTAAAAAATAAAAAAAACTTTCAAAAATTTCAAGAAAACATCTCTGACATGTCTACTTTCATTACGAACTGAAGAATTTTTGAGTATAATGGACAAAACTAAGTACTTACCAGCAAAACTGAAAGAAACAACATGAAATAAAAGAAGAATCAACATGAATACTCTGCTTGAATGGTTTGAACGTAATAAGTTATTATATTTTTTGAATTTTCCTGACGTATAACAGCTATCCTAAAAGTACGGTGGACTTCTGAGAGTCTGGTTTTTTTGATAGAATCTCTGTTTTCCTGATTATATAATTGAATATTTTAGTTTTTACCTAGCTATAGAGTCCAGATTTATTTAATATTCTTGATGTTATGATAAACAGTTATTTTGGTTGTGCAAATAAACATCATTTGTTATTATTATTTTAATAGTATCTCTGGTTGTTACATGAAAGAAAATACAATATTCTATAATATCTGGATGATGGCCCAGGTTCAGATTCCGATAAAAGTGGAAGATTTTTCGTTGGAATAGCATTGGACTTCAAAAACTCTACGTTTTCGGTTAGCTGAAAATTGCACATCATTAGTTGGTATAATTCTATATGGAAAAATCCACAAACTTACTGCAGGGAAAATAATTATTCTCAGTAAACTGTAAATAACAACTCTCTTATGTTCAGACGTTTTTTTTCAATCTTCAAGTTATGAATCCGCACCTTTCTTCTGTCCATCATTTTCTTGTTTACCAACTTTGTTTGGAATGCAACTTTGAATTGTCCAGCTTTCGGAAAGGTATGTAAGCTATATTCGGTTTTTTTTTGCCCAATATGAACAATAGAATACACAACAATAGTGATTCATCACTTCTGAACGTTTGTAAACGATCCAAAATACAATTAAAACTCAACAACTTCTCATATAAAATACACGTAAACAGATGTAAACAAAGCAATCTAACTCCCATGCTCTAGTAATATTCGACACCGGTAGGGGGCGTATCGCTTATTATGTTTTCCCTATGAGTTATCACTTCTGTCGTACGCCTCGACACGCACATGTTTCGTTTTCGCAAATTGTGGTCCTTCTATATTATCCGAAGGAATTTCGTTCCTACCTGGTGTCCCATGGCGCCGTTTCTTTTTTATTATTTTGTTCTTTCGCAGGAAGCGGTAACACTTTGTCCATCACTGCCAAAACGGTGGCCGAACAGCTGGCCGCCAAGCTGAATACGAAGTTGAATTATCAGCCGAAGGACGACGACGAAAGGGACGCCGAGGACGCGGAGCAGACCTTCAGGAAGTACGAGGAGGAACTGGAGATCAACGATTTCCCCCAACAGGCCAGGTGGAGGGTCACGTCCAAGGTGAGAATCTTTTTTTGTTCGGTCGCTTCTTCATGTCGAAGTATGGAGTTGAAGATGACGCGATTGCCATGCGGTGTTCATATGTATATATATACATATATATATATATATATATAAATATATATATATATATATATATATATATATATATAGATATATATGTATATATGTATATATAATTATTTATTCGAATTGTTGTTGCCTGTGAACTATTTCTAATCTCTTGATAATTATTAGCAATAACAGGCTTGTTGAATCTTGTAATAAAATTTCACAAATTTTAATTCCACGCGATATTAAAGTAGCCCACACCGCACAAAATCAAATTAAACAAATATATTCTAAATTAAAAAGTAAAACACCTCTTCTGCAAAAATCTCATGTTGTTTATAGTATACCCTGTAATAATTGTAATAAATCATATATAGGACAAACTTTTCAAAATTTAGAGGAAAGATTAAAAGCACACAAATATACCAGAACACAAACCACAGCACTAATAAAACATAAAAACAATGAGAATCATACTTTCAACTTTAATAGCACAAAAATTTTAGAAATAGAAAAAGATCAAAAACGCAGAGAAATTTTAGAAATGTTACATATTCAAAAAAATTTAAATGAAGTCGTAAATGATAGAACAGATATCAAACATTTGAGTTCAATATACGCAGATTTAATTCTTTAATTTTTCTAAGAAACAATATAAATCAAAACAAAATAATTCAACGAACAAACTCTAACCACAACAACTCATCTTCTTAGACAAAATCTAAACATCTAGAATTTTCAATTTTTCTAGAAAGAAAGTATAGTTTAGAACATGTGATCTCCAAAATTACAAGTAATGTCTTTTTAAAGACAACAATCAAATATTTTAAACCTATTTTGTACATTACGTGGGTGAAGGTTTCTGTGGTTCCCTTCCCATCTAATATCAACGGACCTGTCTATTGATATTGGACTAAATAGCACGTAATTAATAACTGAAGACGGCCACAGCCGCAATTAGAAATTTTTGAAAAAAAGATAAATAGTACCCTATTATTATTATTCTTTGACTCTTCAAAATCAAAATAATTTGAACCTATTTCGAACATTACGTGGGTAAAGGTTTCTGTGGTTTCCCTTACCATCTAATAATAACAAATTTGAATGTTAATATTGGACTGAATAGCACGTAATAAACAACAAAGAACGGCCACAGCTGAAAAATTTTAGTGGAACATAGTAGTCTGTTTCTATTCAAATTTTGCAAATCAATAAATGTCAAAGAAATTTCAATTTTTTCAAAAGTTTTGATAAAGCCACGAATGTCGTGGCGAAACGTCAACTTTTTAATAAAATCGAGTTTTTTAAGATTCAACAAGCCTGTTATTGCTAATAATTATCAAGAGATTATATATATATATATATATATATATATATATATATATATATATATATATATATATATGTGTATATATATATTTTATATAATATATATATATATATATATATAGTATATAATATATATATATATATATATATATATATATATATAATCTCTTGATAATTATTAGCAATAACAGGCTGGTTGAATCTTAAAAACTCGATTTAATTAATAAGTTGACGTTTCATTACGTTTTTTAAGATTCAACCAGCCTGTTATTGCTAATAATTATCAAGAGATTAAAAATAAATCACAGGCAACAACAATTCGAATAAATAATTATATATATATATATATATATATATATATATATATATATATATATATATATATTTGAAACAAGCAGAATTATCGGTCTAGCCTGCATATGTCGAAGCAGCCGTTGACACGTGTTTCGGACTCTTTGGTCCTCATCAGAACGGCGTAGCCAAGTATGCGATGGAAAACCTGGAATTGAAACAGCAACAACAAGCAGAATCCCCTGCTTCGGAAGACAATCACACATTTATGGTACATTGTTCGAACTCTCCGGTTTGGGAGATTTGGTCAAACTCTGACCACGGAGGCGATTAATGCCATCCGTGAGATCCTGGACCGTGGAAATGAACTACAAAGAGGAAATTTATCGCGGGGAAATAGTATATGAAACAAGCAGAATTATCGGTCTAGCCCGCATATGTCGAAGCAGCCGTTGACACGTGTTTCGGACTCTTTGGTCCTCATCAGAACGGCGTAGCCGTGGTCAGAGTTTGACCAAATCTCCCAAACCGGAGAGTTCGAACAATGTACCACAAATGTGTGATTGTCTTCCGAAGCAGGGGATTCTGCTTGTTGTTGCTGTTTCAATTCCAGGTTTTCCATCGCATACTTGGCTACGCCGTTCTGATGAGGACCAAAGAGTCCGAAACACGTGTCAACGGCTGCTTCGACATATGCGGGCTAGACCGATAATTCTGCTTGTTTCATATACTATTTCCCCGCGATA